>NIVC01000946.1:100000-401100 GCA_002269645.1 Macrostomum lignano | reverse complement strand
GTGCTCGAACTGCGAGGATCGGATGCTGCACATTTTATTCGTGTGCAGCCGTTTGTGGTAGCACATCAGCAGGATATGATTTTGCTGCGACCGCATATTTGGAACGGCCACAAACCGAAATAACTTAAATATTTATATATAAAATGGCTTTTAGTAGAACTCCATCGATGCGGCAAAATAATGTTATTATTCCTATTCCTAAACAAGAATCAAATATAAAAACATTCAAATCTCATACCAAATTTTTATTTAGTACTGTAAATGTTCAGGATAATAAGAAACTTCAAGAATTAATTAAGTTATTAAAAAATCATATTATACTTCAAGAGTTTTGGAAAATAGGATTTAAATGGAGAAAAAAGAAAGAATAAACTCCAATACAATACCTATTGAGCTCGGGACAAATCCCCAAAGAGCGTGGGGAATTCATTTTGGTGCTATTAAAAATAGACGAGAATGTCGGTATCTGAAGCAGATAAATGGAACGCGACCGGTTCAACCAACGTAAAGGTCAGATGTTAAGTAATGTTGATCGTATTAACTATGATTATGATTTATATACTAAAAAAGTAAGAAGAGTTTCAAACCATATAAGAAATATGGATTTTTTCAATATTGGATTTGGAAGCTTATCAATGTTATGTGTAATCGTTTTAGGTATTTTACAATCTATTCCAACTCTTAATTTATCTCAATTATTTTTAGGTATTTCAATTGGCTCAATATCAGGTTTTGAATTGATCAGGAACTTATCAATACTTTTAGCAATTAAATTATATCTTAAAAAAAGAAAGGAAAAATATAAATCTTTAAGAGATGTTGCCAAGCAATATAAAAATCATTATATTTATATGTGCAAAAAATATTGGATGACGGAGAGATAACGATTCATGAATTATCAACCGCGGTTGAATTATATGAAAAATATTTAAAAGATAGAAATAGAATTTTAGATGTTGAAACTTTTACCGATATGGAATTAAAAGAGTTGAGACTCGATAAACCCAAAGCTCCACCGATAGAAACATTAGGCATTTACGAACCTGAAACTATTGCTACTGGGCACAAAGCCCGCGGTCAGGAAGTGCTGTAGAACTTAATGTTGTTTAATTTATTTAATGCATATGTTATATATTCTTCCCAAAGTGGTAACTCTCTTCTGATTCTAGGTTTAAATTTTTTATCAATACATAAAAATTCCAATGACTTTTTCAGTAACATTTCGTTAGGTATGTTACCTATCCTTATAAACTTTGTATTCTCTCGAATAAGAAAATTGAAATAATATCCAACTAAAATTAAAATCCTTTCGGAGTCTTTCGAACTTAATCCCTTTCCTTTATTTAAATGGAAAAAGTTATTATATAAATAAACATTATTTCCGGGAATTAAAATTGGATCAGAAATGTCTCTTGTAAGATTTCTTAAAATTGTTTTTTAAAATAGTAATATGAGTTTTCAATCTTTTTTGTTTTTTCAAATTGATATATTTTAGAACATGAATAACACATATGATATATATCTCCGTTTGCTGTTTGCCCTCTGTGCATAGTCACATTACATTTATTACAAACATAAATGTCTTTCATTTTTTTTTATTTTTTAGATTAAAAATGGAGAGCTGGTTCAAAACCGATTCTAATGTGATTAATTATCTCACACCCAATATGTTGGAGAATAAAGAATATAATATTATGTTTGAGACAGGTTAAATTTATTGGCTTCAATCAATATTTTTACAATTAGATGGGCAAAAATTTTATGTCTAAGCGGAGATGATGTTAAAAATTTTCCTGTTTTAGTTATTAATAAACCTAAAGCGTTTGTTATGAAATACTGCAACGAGGGTGGATTGCAATTTAAACTAAAACAAACAAATAATAAAAAGAGTGATAGGACTGTAAAATTGGCGGCTGTTTGGGAGGATGACGACGAAGACTAAATTTTTTATAAGAAAATGGATACGATAAAAATCCTTATCACTAAAGAGCGTGAACTTAATGATATTAATAAAAAAATAAATATAATTATATCTCAGAAATATCATGAGTATGGGGACGATATGTTTCCCATCCGATATGAGATAGATAAAAGAAAACGTTTTTTAAGACAAGATATTGTTTATGCTGAAATAGTAATTGAAATTGAAATAGATAGTTGGTTAGAAAAATAAAAAAACTTAGGAAAAAAATAAAGGATTGTTTAAGTTACCCTGCCGACTGTGAGGATAATTGGTGCTCAATAATATATGAAATTGAAGTTAATGATTTGCTAAACAATTACATGCTTTAGTTTTTACAGACCCGATAAGTAATTTTTCTGTTAATCTCTTCCAGTTATTCAAGACTTTTTCCTTATTTAATTTTTTAAGTTCTTTTGGAAATGTTGAATAATAATTATCTATATCTTTTTCATATTCTAGAAATGTATTATATTCACAATCACATTCGGATTCACAATCACAATCGTAATAATAATTATTTATTGCCGCTTTGTATTCATTATATTTACTTATTATATCTTCTTTTTGTTTTTTATCTTTTATCATATTTTTTATCTCTTCTTTTAAACCATATGGATATGTTTTAATTTTATCATCTAAATATCTTTTATCATCAAATGGACTTAATGTTTTTTTATCTGTCTCGATGACAAACATCTGATGCTTATCTGAATTTAATCGATATTGTGGAGCATGATAATTTTCAATTGTATTAAGGTAATCTAAAAGTACGTTTTTATAATCATCAAATGTTATCTTTTTTACTGCTGCTCTTGATACCCTTTTATTTTTTTTACCTCTCCCTCCTGTCCTAAAACCTTAAATGCATAGCATTTTGATCTTATTGCTATAAACTCGGTTATGATTTTGCTATTTAATTCATCTTTCATTTTAAGTACAACTTTTTTATTTTGATCTGATTTTAAAGGATGGTTATCCGGATAGTCGGAGGTATCCAATGTATCCTTAATTTTTTCCATATCTTTATAGACATCGAACCTTTGGTTCGCGGCTTTGCCCGATCCTCTGTTTCAACCTTAAATACCAAACTGTCGGTGTCTGCATATATTGGATAGTTATCTGGCCATGTTTTATTTATAACATCATAATAATATTCATACATTACAGCTTTGCATAATCTAAAACAACCATTCCAATAAATATTGGTTTAAGAAATTTTGTTGTTTTATTTCTCATATGAATACCCATAAAGTTATCATCAAATTTTATAAAGTCTTTAAAGTTAGGTTTTGAGAAATATTTCTTTGCTTTATCAATATCCTTTTCTAAATGGAATTGGGTTCTATCTCTAATATTTTCAACCGTTTTTCCATAAAAAGCATTATTCATTAATTTCCAATAATCTTTCTCAAAATTTGTTTTTGACATCTGTCTCTGATTTGAATTAAAGTCAATATATTTAGCTAACCAATCTTCCTCAATAAACGATATTGTTCGATGTACTTTAGACACTTTTAATCCCTTTTTCATAAAATTGTAGAAGCTTATAATGCACTACATAGTTTTTCTTATCATGTAAATTTAATATTAATTTTTTTGTTGCTAGATGTTTTGCATTATCTGCTTTAAGATAATCTTTTTGTGTTTGTGATAAATCATCTTCATTAACTGAACAATGCTCTGGAGCTAAAGGATATTTATATGTTTTTGCTTTTGCTTCCCGAGTATATTGCAAATCCACTTCTACGATACAGCCCCTTCCTTCGGGAATATTTTTGTAATAATCGGGGTCATCTTCCCATTGGAAATCAGCTATTGGTAATTTTTGTTTCATACAACCACCGTATAAATTGTTTGCATCTAGATATAATACATATGATGATTTTTCTTTTTTATTATAATTTGGAAGATACTTATTATTTACTTTAGTATATCTATCTCCTAGTACACCTGAGAATCCGCCGCGAATTCCTCTCTCAATCATTAACAACATATCATGATCAGTTAGTAAATCAATCTTAACATCTGTGTATTTCAAACCACAAGCCCATGTTAATCCCGGTGCACTGAAACAATATGCGGGATCAATTTTAAAATTCTCATATGTATGATTCCTAAAGTTTTCAAATGCATCAGCTAATAGGAGAACATCTGCTTTAAGATATAGATTATGATAATCTTTAAATGTTTTACAATTAAAGTATTTCCATACTTTTTGAGCGTGTTCATAATCCGATTCACTTATATTTGTTTGTGATAATGTTGAATAAAACTTTTCTATGGGTGGTAATTCGGTATGAAAAAATACGTCTTCAGATGTTACATATTCATATGGGTAGATGCCCTTACGAGTTAATAGCATTAGTTCTTCCTCGGATAGTTTTTCTTTTTTGAAACGATTCAATAAGATTGGAAAGTTTTTCTTTACTATTTCTAAATCCCATGGTTTTGGAACTAATGATGAAACAACATTTGCTAAAGATGTTGATAAGAATCTCAAGGAATCTAGAAAAACTAGATGGGAGTATTTCTTACCATATGTTATTGATATGTAATTTTCTGATGTTTTAGGTAATATATTTATTTCATATTCATCCTTTCCTAAATGAAGCAATTCTCGAACTAAGAAATGAAAATCATATCCGGAACCATTATGAAAAAATACTGGTATTTCCTTACATCCTTTTCCTTCTTTTGCATTACATGATCTACATGCTGCCCCTCGATAATTTCCTGTTAGATGACAATGTTCTCGTATCTTATTTTTCTTACTTAAATATCTTTTGCACATAAAACAATTTGTTGCATTTTTATAATTGTCTCTATCCTTATTTGTCATATTAATATTTTTTGATAATTTATCATATTGATTTTGAATATATTCAAATACATTTACTAATGATTCTGCCATGTGCTTAGCTGCATCATTACCGTGGTAAGTAATCATCCTTGATTTAAATATATGATCAGCTACGGAGTGTACATATATACAATAACTATTCGGAAACTGTTGTGCCAATTTTTTTGTGCATTCACCGTCATCAGATACCGTCTGTGATTCTTTTAAGGGAACATTTGTTGCTTCAAAATCAGCATATATTACTATTGGTTTTTTAACTGCCATATAATGTTGTTGGAACATTAGGGTTGCATCTTCAGATGCTGGCATTATAGCATTAGTAAATTTGTGATCTAAACAAAATCGTTGGTGGTTTTTAAGAGCTGTTTCATCCTTTTTAAATGTAAAACAATTTCTACATAGTGGATATCTATTTCTATTTTCTCTTAAAAAAGAACTAATATCTTTATGTATATATAATGTGTTTCATTTTCGCGCTGCATGTACAAAAGATCGATTTGATCTGGTGCTGTTATATCAGTTGCTGGCTTAACAAGATAACACCTTTTCTTATACCATTCTGGATCGGTTAAAATTTCTTCTAGATCTTTTGGTTCTTCAATTGTAAACACATTAATATTTAAACCATTCATTTTTTCAATCTTATATATATCATCTATTGCTACTGGGTATGATATGTTTTTCATTATTATTTCATCCTCATATTGTCTATAATTATATATTTTATTAATGTGTGATTCTACTTGATTGTGATATTTATGAATTAATAAACACCATAATAAACATTTATTATCTTTATTGTCTGGATTTATAATCATAGGTGATTTAAATTTGAGCTTCATATGTGATCGTCCTTTAAGAATTTCTATGGGTGCAATCTTTACTGTTGCTGAATTGCATGAAACAAATATAAACCCAGATCCGTTTTCTGTCATCTTATCTATCCATTCATCAAACTCAGCTTCTATTTGATCGAATTGATTGTTGTAATTTCCCAGTGATAATAATGTTTTATATGATTCTTGTGAAAAGTTATTTATTACTTCAATTTCTGAATTTGCATTAAGAATATTTGGTTTTTTAAATTCTGTTTCAACTTCTATTTTATACTTAATTGGCTGTCGTTTGTTATTTGGCCTTATAGTATAATTGTTTAATATAGTCTTTAATTTATCTTTCATTTGTTTAAAATATTCTTTATAATTTGTATTTATATCTATATCTATATATATTACTTCAGCTCCATTTTGTCCTTGTGGTTGGGGGTTATTAATATCATTTAATTGTCTTTCTAAACGTATCTCATTTTCTGCCCTAATTCTTGCTTCTATTTCAGCCCTATCGGCAATTCGTTGTGCATCGATTTGAGCTATTAATTGCGCTCTAAGTTCAGGGTTGTCGATTTGAGCTAAAATTGCTTCCATTTTATAGAATAAAATTTATATAATGTTTGAATTATTGATTTTTTAATTTTGTGTTTTTGGTGTCCAGACCCTCCCCCCAGGAGCCTATTCGAGATCTGCTTTTGGTAATAGCAATCCGTTTCCCATAACGTTTGAATTTAAGAAAATTCCTGAACCTGCTTTTGGTCGCATTTCGAGATATAATCCGCTTCCATCATGTTTTTCAATGATGTTAAAATCTTTTCCTAACTTATTAAAAATTTTCTGAACAGCTGGTCTAAAATTGGATCCAATATTGTCAAAAAATCCTTTAGCTTTCTCACCCGTTTTTTCTAAAGTTTGACCAAATTCCTGTAGTTTATCTGCGACAACTCCGCTTCCTTGGGTCGTTCCTTTTAAAATTAAACCTTTTCCAGCTGCTAATTTAGCTTCTGCATTTCTTTTTTGCTCTGCTGTTGCTGAACTACTATTAATGGTATCTATAAGTTTTTGTTTGAATTGTGCGTCCTGTGTTATTTGCTGTCTTTGAAATTCGGCCTCTCTTTTGGCTTTTTCATCCGCGGCTTTTTTGTCATTTACTGCTTTTGCAATTCCAGCCGCTCCTCCAGCGACTCCTCCAGCTGCTCCAATTCCTGCAAAAATTATTGGGAGCAAAGTTGCGAGGGGTAATATACCCCCTTCTTTTGCTTTTAATTCTCCTAACTGTTTTATGTTATCATGAATTCTTTTTCCTGCTAAACCAGCTGCTCCAGCTGCCCCAAGTCCTAAAAGAATTGGTAAAATGGGTAACAACCCGCCGTCCTTTTTAGTGTGAGTCTCCAATAAAAATTTTACATCGGAGTCTGTCAGCCTATAATTTCTACCATGATTCTTAAAGGATATTGGTCTTCCTTCTTGTGCATATTTCGCAGCAAGTTTAAATGTATTGATGTCGTAGTCAAATTTTTTGCCTAAGCGATCCAATCTTTTTAACATTGCGTGACTATGTTTATTATCGTCTAGATTTAAAGTATCTACAATTTCTCCTATAAAATATAGCCGTTTTTCGTCATTAACTGAGTCCATTTTTATATTGTTAAAATTTCTTTAATCCTTTTCCGCCTTTAATTGTGGTTAACATTTTATTAAAATCCTGAATATCTTTATTACTTATTGGTGTGCTTTTCGTGGGGTTTCTGTTGGTTGTGCGGCTTGAGTTGTTTCCTGCGCTAGTTTCAAATCTTTTATTGCTTTTATTTGTGAGAGGGTGTCGTTAAATTCTCTCAATTTCTTTAGTTCTTCTACTGCCCTCGCTGCTTCGATTCCGCCCTTTACAGCGTTTGTTATAGAACCTGCTGCAGAGCCTGCTTGGCCTATAAGACCCATATTGTCTTTAACGAAATTCGCTGCTGTACCAACCACATCAAAAAGACCCTCACCTCGGTATTCAACTGGGTCTCCTACCTGCAATTCGTTCAGATTTTGCATATGTGTAACGTGTGTCATTTTTTGTTCTATTTTTAGTAACAGAAAAATTAAGTTGCAGACACTAAAGAAAAGGGTAGTGTGCAAGCATCTCGAGCGGTTTTATTTTATAGCTCTTTTTTACTCTTTTTTGTATAGAAAATAAAGAAGACGCAAACACAAAAGATTCTCTATCCAAAAATGAACCTATGGTTCGCGGGCTGTGCCCGATGGCACAAATGGCCTGCTCCGCTGGAGCACAATGGACGCTTTTTATTCGATGAATGGCCATTTTTCTCTCTGTCCTCGGTGCATTGTGTCTATAACAGCACATGAATTTTTCTCATAGCTTAGAAAAAATCATGTATACACTAAAAGAGTTTGGTGCACACACACACATGATTTTTTCTAAGCTATGAGAAAAATTCATGTATACACTAAAAAGATTGTCAGTTTAATAGTTATGGAAATAGCACGCAAATTATTTACTTCTTAACCCATTTTCCTCCTTCGAACATCTCTCGGACTTCGGCGGCGCTCTCAGCTTTGTCTTCCGCGTCAGGATCTTCGTTGAAAGCTACAATATAAAAGCAAGCTTTAAAAAATATGAACTTACTTACATTACCACAATAGTGAAGCAATCACTTACTGTCTTCATACCACTGGTGAACTTGCTTTTCTTCAGGACTGCCATCTTTCAAAACCAAAGCAACTGTCTCGTGTTGCATCTTGAGAAGTTCCTTAAACCTGGCATCGTTGTTTGCCTTCTTGAAAATCGCAGCACTATAATTAATTACTATGCCCATTGAATAGGTAGAAAAAATTAAACCCGGGTATTCAAGGCAGAGTTGATAGTATTTGTTATAATCCTCAACCTTCCGGCTGGTTATGTTGAATGAGTCGGCCAGCTCTCGCTCTGTCATTCGATACTTCGTGCTTAAATAGTAGATAAGTCTACCCTGCTCAAATTGCATCATTGCCTTAGCAATCGATAGAGCTTCAATAGATGACTTTATTTTCTTAAATCTTTCAATCAAATCATGTTTGGTCGTACCTTCAAGCTTGAGACCAACGTAGGATAGGCCTTGTGTAATCGCTTCCACGCACACACTAACTCCTCTATCTTCGTTCTCCTCTAACTTCTGATAGATTGTCTCTAGCACATTCTCCACATAACCTTTCTCTTTCCTCTTTTGGGTGGTCGGCTTCTTTTCACTCACCCCATCCAACTTTTCTAAACTATCATGTAAGGCCTCCAATTCCTTCTCCGAGAAGTCTTTAAGTCGGCAACCAATTAATGACTTATCCTTCCTTGATAAATTCGTAGCAATCTCGACAATAGATGATATCCTTGCTTCTTTCGATGATGCCATGATAATACGTTTGTTAGTTCTTGTAAAAGACAGATATTAGGAGTTGTGCATAAATAAGAGACTATTTGCTGTGGCTAGTTTTTTAGATTTCATCATTCTTATACACACAATTAAAGCTTGGGGTGGAGTGCTGAAAATAATAAAAGCGCTTTTCATGAGTAAGCAACTCACCTTCCTGTTGTAGCCAGTTTGAGTCTGAGGTTTGCGCTTCGGTAAATGATGAGTATAATAGAAACCCGAATTCCCACGTTAGTCATTATACTGTCTGCGACCCTTTGGGGTGATCATGCAAAGTTTTTCTTTTTGTGAGCTGCTTTAAGATAGTTAAACACTGTTCCTTTTCTATGACTCAGTTTGGGTCAGACTGTGCCCCTTCGCGCCTGCGGCGCGTGCGAGGGGTTATAGAGAATTTGAAGTGTTAGAAGTGTTGGGGTGTGTTGGAAGTGTTGGAAGTGTTGGAAGTGTTGGGTAGAGTAGTAGTATAGAAAAAGACGCTTCTAGATCAGACCTTATTTTAATGGCCGTTTGTAAGGTCTTAAGAGGGGGGACGCGAGGGGGGTGTTGGGGAGTGTTTGGAAGTGTTTGGAAGTGATTTTTATTGTTAGGGGTGATTATGGGTGATTAGATGTATTAATGGTGTTTAGATGTGTTTTTTTATTTACCCCCCGTGTCCCCCCTCTAGACCCTTAAAACGGTCATTAAAAAAGTGCTCTGGGTCTAGAAGCGTCTTTTTCTATACTACTAGCATACTTTATCTGGCCTTGCTAATAGTGGCCATGACGGAAAGCTCCACTCAAACAAATATACTCAAGCCCTACCTCCCTATTGTTCTCTCTCTGCTTTTTGAGCGGAAAAATCTATTCTTGCGAGCGTAGAAACGAGAAAGATTTGCTCGCAGAAATGCACTCACGTTTCACATGGATGCGGGGCGCAGTACGAGCCAGTCTGAGGGAAAGAAGAGGGTGAGAGAGAGCAAGAGAGGCAGATGGACAGGGTGAGAGCTCGGTGTACAGTGTGCATGCAGTGCACCATCTCGAACTTGAGTGCACACAGCCGGAAACGGCCCCACCCGCTCTCACTCCAAGTTGTATTTCATCTCTCCGTCAAGCCTGAGAAAGCAATGTTGCGCATTAGTAAAATAAACTCTGTCTAAACTCTTTCTTGTCTTGGAAGCAACGAGGCAGCTTTTTTGACTTGATTGCCAAATCGGACGAAATTCCGGACTCACGTAGCAGCTGATGCCGCCGCACGGCCACAGTCACAATGACGGAGGCGGCAACGGCGGCGGCGGCGGGGTCGGCGACACGGTGCACAGTCAGGATGGCCAGATGAGGGAGCGGCTGCACATTGGCGACTGGGTTGCCCTGTTCAACACCGGGACACAGGGCTACTTCTGCTGGAATGGTTCCAGGTATGTCTGGCTGCTTCCAGATATGCTTGACTGGTTCCAGGTATGTTTGACTGGTTCCAGGTATGTTTGACTCGTTCCAGGTATGTCTGACTGGTTCCAGGTATGTTTGACTGGTTCCAGGTACGTTTGAATGCTTCCGGGTATGTCTGACTGGTTCCAGGTATGTTTGAATGGTTCCAGGTATGTTTTAATGCTTCCGGGTATGTCTGACTGGTTCCAGGTATGTTTGAATGCTTCCGGGTATGTCTGACTGGTTCAAGGTATGCTGGAATGGTTACAGGTATGTTGAATGGGTGAATGGGTTCCAGGTATGTTGGATTGGTTCCAGGTGAGACCCAAATACGTTGGAATGGCCCCAGTGAAGGGTGCCTTCGCTGTTATTTTCACCTTACTTTCACAAAGCTCACAACAACAATTCATAAACTGCAATTCTAGCGAGAGCAGCTACAACGAGCCCATGTTCTACTTTGACCAGTCCATGGAAAAACCGGAAGGCGTGAGGAACTACCGCAGTGAGCAGGCGATGCTTATTTCCAATGCGATTCTTTCTCGCTAAAATCTGACTCCATTACCCGAACCCCCATACACCGCCAGACCTGATATTCGAGGTCACCACGGTCAACAGGTACAAAACGCGTAGGCGATATGAGAAACTGGCCGCAAGTCTGCCAAAACGGGCCGACCAGCTCACGCCGGAGCAGAAACTGGCACTGGATCTGGCCAGGTGAGACTGTCTGTCTGTCTGTCTGTCTGTCTGTCTGTCTGTCTGTCTGTCTGTCTGTCTGTCTGTCTGTCTGTCTGTCTGTCTGTCTGTCTGTCTGTCTGTCTGTCTGTCTGTCTGTCTGTCTGTCTGTCTGTCTTAGTCTGTCTGTCTGTCTGTCTGTCTGTCTGTCTGTCTGTCTGTCTGTCTGTCTGTCTGTCTGTCTGTCTGTCTGTCTGTCTGTCTGTCTGTCTGTCTGTCTGTCTGTCTGTCTGTCTGTCTGTCTGTCTGTCTGTCTGTCTGTCTGTCTGTCTGTCTGTCTGTCTGTCTGTCTGTCTGTCTGTCTGTCTGTCTGTCTGTCTGTCTGTCTGTCTGTCTGTCTGTCTGTCTGTCTGTCTGTCTGTCTGTCTGTCTGTCTGTCTGTCTGTCTGTCTGTCTGTCTGTCTGTCTGTCTGTCTGTCTGTCTGTCTGTCTGTCTGTCTGTCTGTCTGTCTGTCTGTCTGTCTGTCTGTCTGTCTGTCTGTCTGTCTGTCTGTCTGTCTGTCTGTCTGTCTGTCTGTCTGTCTGTCTGTCTGTCTGTCTGTCTGTTTACACCACCCCGACTCCTCCCCACCCAGAGCCAACGCCCAGAACGAGGACCGCGACAACCAGCTGGAGATGCGGCGCAGTGTTGGCCGGGAAGTCCGGTTCGGCGAAATCATCCAGCTGCGCCACGTGCCGACCGGCTTCTACCTGCACGTGGACAGCACCTCCCTCAGCAACATGCTGGTCAGCAACCTGCGCGCCTGTCTGAAGCCCGGCAACGGCATCACTGCGCAGATGTACATCAGGCCGCAGTTCAAGGTGAAATCCAACGGCGACCCCGTGACCTTCAGCGACCCCGTCACGCTGGAGTCGCTGAAGTTTCACCTGCACGCGCTGTGCGCCTTCACCCCCTACTGCGAGCTGGCGGACGAGCCCGAGAGCACCGCGGCAGCGCGGGCCAGCGTGCGCATCAAGCGGAACTCCAGCACTAGGAATAGTGAGAGCTGCCACTGATGGTTCCGGCTTGGGAGACTGGGGATTGAGTGAGAGATGATGGTGAACAATGATAATACCTTGTCCCCAGCGCTGAGGCAGTTCTGCCCATTCCGCTGACTGCTGAGTGCATACAAGCGCGCCAATACTGTACGCAGGCGCGCACTCATGCACACGCTCACACAGAGTGTACAGCGGCCCTGACTTTCTGATCGTCAGGCATGTACACTCTCAGGCATGTACACTCTCAGGCATGTACACTCTCAGGCATGTACACTCTCAGGCATGTACACTCTCAGGCATGTACACTCTCAGGCATGTACACTCTCAGGCATGTACACTCTCAGGCATGTACACTCTCAGGCATGTACACTCTCAGGCATGTACACTCTCAGGCTTGTACACTCTCAGGCATGTACACTCTCAGGCATGTACACTCTCAGGCATGTACACTCTCAGGCATGTACACTCTCAGGCATGTACACTCTCAGGCATGTACACTCTCAGGCATGTACACTCTCAGGCATGTACACTCTCAGGCATGTACACTCTCAGCGCCATGGGGGTTGGCCCTCATGGTTGTGAATCACAGGACAAGCCGCTGCCCAATTTTCACCAACTTAATCGAACCAGGAGTCATGACCTGAGAGTCAGAGCAGGAAGCCATGGTTATCCCAACCGGATCCCCAAAAATCCCGCAGAGGGAGTTTTCTCCTCAACCTACGGCTCCGAGGCCGCCATGATCAACACAAAGAACGTGCTGGAGCGGCAGTTCTCCGCAGCTCACAAAAACCATCTGGTGTTCTCTTCGGCGCATCCGCTCAAGCTGCGCTACCTTGAGCAGAGCGAGGCCTCCTTCACCGTTGACGTCAGCAACCGCAGCTCCGGGTTCATGCTGGTGCTGTCCATGAGCCACATTGAGCAGCTGAACGCCAGCAGGAAGGACGCTGAGAGGATTATCCATGTGAGCATTGTTTCTGAATTTCCCTGTTTTGTGCCTACCAACCTCGTTGATTAATCTAACCATACACCAAACTACGAGTACACTACAAACCAGCGGCAATGATCTGAACTCCAAGCGTTCTTTTCTTTACACCTACGAGTAGTTTTCTATCTGCCTACCTTTTTATCAATATCTACACCAAAATGCCTTCCTACATATCCATCTGTCTACCGCTAAAGCAAACAACCGGCATAACAACCTGCCTACTCATCTACCTACCTGCCTACTTATCTACCTACCTGCCTACTCATCTACCTACCTGCCTACTTATCTACCTACCTGCCTACTCATCTACCTACCTGCCTACTCATCTACCTACCTGCCTACTCATCTACCTACCTGCCTACTCATCTACCTACCTGCCTACTCATCTACCTACCTGCCTACTCATCTACCTACCTGCCTACTTATCCGCATACCTGCCTACTTGTATACCTTACCTACCAACTTTTTTTACCTACCTGCCTACTTATCTGACGTACCCATGTACTTACTTACTTACCTTTCTATCTACCAGCCCATCCATCTTTCTACCCATTACAATCACCTGTCTACCAAGCCTACATGTACCAACCGAACCCACCAATCTGCCAGGGCCTTGACCTGGTCCGGCTCTGCCACACGGAGCTGCAGGGCAATCTGGCAGCTGAGGGCAGCTTCAACCAGCAGTCTGAAGACGGTGAGCCTCCCAGTTAACTCAAAGCTAAAATGAACTCAACGGTCAGTTCGGCATTCCAGAAATGATCCAAAACGACTTTGAAACCTGCGCTTTCAGTTCATCTCCGCCTGCGCCCCATGGAAAACGCCAATCTGAAGACATTCGTGCCAACCTCGAATGCCAACGTGTTCTGGCAGGTCGAACTTGAGAAGTCGCCGCTGTCAGCGGAGCCGCTGCAGTGCACCGACCTGCTGCGCTTTCGGCACGCCACCACAGGCATGTACCTGTCAGTTAGCGTGGACGGCAAGGTGCAGCTTCTGCCAGAATCAATGGAGGAGATCGAGCGGGTAACCACGGTGTTCCGGGTGCAGACGGCTCACAAGGGTGCTCAGTTCCTGCGGGATCCTTCCATCGGGATCATTGAGAATGTCATAACTGGCCGGCGGCTCAAAGTGCGTCAGGACTGCGATTATCACAAGCGATCCTCGCCGACAACTATGGGGCCGACCATGGAGAGCATTCAGTGCGATGACGCCCAGCTGAGACAGGTGAGTCCAGTGTGCCCAGGTGAGAGATTGGGCACTCCCTATTGTGATTTGATGAGGGATTGGTCACTCCCTATTGTGATTTGATGAGGGATTGGTCAATCCCAATTGTGATTTGATGAGGGATTGGTCACTCCCTATTGTGATTTGATGAGGGATTGGTCAATCCCAATTGTGATTTGATGAGGGATTGGTCACTCCCTATTGTGATTTGATGAGGGATTGGTCAATCCCAATTGTGATTTGATGAGGAATTGGTCACTCTGATGAGGAATTTGTCACTCTGATGAGGGATTGGTCCCTCTAAAATGTGTCTGATGGGATGATAGCTCACTCCTAGACTGGAATAGGTCACTCTAGAATTCCAATCGCCCCCGAACGCCATCACAATGTTTCCTAATCAGGTGGAGGCGGAGCAGAAGGTGGACAGCGACAACGCGTTCAAGCTGGTCAAGGTGGAGTCCGAGGCGGTGGACGCCTACAGCATGGTGTCCGGCTTCAGCGATGCCTTCTTCCCCATGCTCGAATGGGTAAGTGCATTGATAATAGCCGTACCAAGGTATGAGCCCTTTTGGGAATCGAACCCATTACCTCAGCCCCCCCCGGAAAAACTTCAGGTGAGAAACGGCTACGACTTCCCAGCCAAAGAGTTCGCCTTTTTCGTCAGCTTTCTGGAGAAAATTCGCGACGAGCTGGTCGAAGAAACCGGGCCGAGCAAGCTGAAGCAGAAAATGATGAGGTCGCTTAAGGTGAGCACTGAGCACTGATTGAAGCGCAGGGTTCGCTTCTGCTACTAGGGAGTAGTACTGAAGCAGCTGGACCCACCAGAAATTCGATCACATCCTAACCTTCTAATTACCTACCTATCTAATCTACTGAAGTACCTATTTATCTACCTACTTACCCTTCTGACTACCCTTTATATACCTATCTACTTATCTACCTACCTACCTACTTTCCTACCTGCCTAATTATCTACCTATTTACCTATCTACTTACCTACCTACTTACCAATCTATCTACCTACCTACCTACCTACCTGCCTACCTACCTACCTACCTACCTACCTACCTACCTACCTACCTACCTACCTACCTACCTACCTACCTACCTACCTACCTACCTACCTACCTACCTACCTACCTACCTACCTACCTACCTACCTACCTACCTACCTACCTACCTACCTACCTACCTACCTACCTACCTACCTACCTACCTACCTACCTACCTACCTACCTACCTACCTACTTACTTACTTACTTACTTACCTACCTACCTACCTACCTACCTACTTACCTACCTACCTACCTACCTACCTACCTACCTACCTACCTACTTACTTACTTACCTACCTACCTACCTACCTACCTACCTACCTACTTACCTACCTACCTACCTACCTACCTACCTACCTACCTACCTACCTACCTACCTACCTACCTACCTACCTACCTATCTACCTACCTACCTACCTACCTACCTACTTACCTACTTACCTTCCTACCTACCTACCTACCTACCTACCTACCTACCTACCTACCTACCTACCTACCTACCTACCTACCTACCTACCTACCTACCTACCTACCTACCTACCTAGCTACATACCTACTTACCTACCTATCTACATACCTACCTACCTACCTACCCACCTACCTACCTACCTACATACCTACCTACCTACCTAGAGAGGCAGTTCCTTTAGCAGATTCACAAACCGACAGCTTTCATCAACGCCCCAATCTCCCAGGTGATCGACTGCGCTCTGGACATGGCCGAGGAGATTGTCCGCCAGAAGAGTCTCCAAGAGGAGTCGGTGGTGAAGCTGCTGTGCAGCATCAACGCCCTGCTATTCCAGGTGGTCTATCACTACCTGATGGGCCGCAGCTCCAAGAACCGGTTCTACATCGCCCGCTACTTCGGCCTGATGCACAGCCTGGTCGACCTCCGCAAAGACGAAGGCCGCAGCGTGATGATGGCGCTGAACCAATTCGTTGAGGACAATCGCATCATTGTTGACCGAATCACCGAGGCCCACGTGAACACCTTGATCGATCTGCTGCAGGAGTGGAAGAACTACCTGTTCCTCATCTTCCTGACCAGTTATTGCGTGTGCGACGGCACGGCCATACAGAAGAACCAGCAGTACATCATCAAGTCCTGGTTCCTGAAGACCGAGCAGGGCCTCTGCCTGTTCCGCACCGGGCAGTCAATTAACCGCATCCGGAATCTGCTGTACATCTCCACTGACACCGGGAGAACCTACATTCCTATGCACGTGTTTGTTGATGTAAGTTGAGGCATGTGCGAGCATGTGTCTCAGGGGTATGAAAACAAACTTTGTTCCCCGGTGCTCACTCAGTTTTTGCTGACAAATTTCAGTTCAACTCTCCGGTGTACAGCGAGTCCAGCTTTCGCTACCTGGTGCAGCAGCTCAATCTGATGGTGGCGCTCTGTGCGGTAAGTGCCATTCCAGTGTGCCATTCCAGTGTGCCATTCCAGTGTGCCATTCCAGTGTGCCATTCCAGTGTGCCATTCCAGTGTGCCATTCCAGTGTGCCATTCCAGTGTGCCATTCCAGTGTGCCATTCCAGTGTGCCATTCCAGTGTGCCATTCCAGTGTGCCATTCCAGTGTGCCATTCCAGTGTGCCATTCCAGTGTGCCATTCCAGTGTGCCATTCCAGTGTGCCATTCTAAGTGTGCCATTCTAAGTGTGCCATTCCAGTGTGCCATTCCAGTGTGCCATTCCAGTGTGCCATTCCAGTGTGCCATTCCAGTGTGCCATTCCAGTGTGCCATTCCAGTGTGCCATTCCAGTGTGCCATTCCAGTGTGCCATTCCAGTGTGCCATTCCAGTGTGCCATTCCAGTGTGCCATTCCAGTGTGCCATTCCAGTGTGCCATTCCAGTGTGCCATTCCAGTGTGCCATTCCAGTGTGCCATTCCAGTGTGCCATTCCAGTGTGCCATTCCAGTGTGCCATTCCAGTGTGCCATTCCAGTGTGCCATTCCAGTGTGCCATTCCAGTGTGCCATTCCAGTGTGCCATTCCAGTGTGCCATTCCAGTGCGGCATTCCAGTGTGCCATTCCAGTGTGCCATTCCAGTGCGGCATTCCAGTGTGCCATTCCAGTGTGCCATTCCAGTGTGCCATTCCAGTGTGCCATTCCAGTGCGGCATTCCAGTGTGCCATTCCAGTGTGCCATTCCAGTGCGGCATTCCAGTGTGCCATTCCAGTGTGCCATCCCACTGTCCAACCCCGCAGGAGCGCAACATCGAAGGCATTCAGCAGATCACTAGCAGTCTGGAGCTGATTAACTGGGACAGCGCCTTCCTCTGCCTGCGCTCCGACATCATGCCAAGCGACATCCGGGCCAAGTTCTGCGAGGTGATCACCGTCATGTTTATCGACGTTGGCACTCGCTACTCAATAGTTGAGCACACCCTCACCTGCTTCGACTACGTCAAGAATGCAGAAGAAGTTGAAAAGGTATTCAAGCGTTTGATTTATGAAAATGTTTTTGAAGGCTGATTATTAATATTTTAT
The DNA here is from genome assembly GCA_002269645.1 of Macrostomum lignano. Classification (NCBI taxonomy): domain Eukaryota; kingdom Metazoa; phylum Platyhelminthes; family Macrostomidae; genus Macrostomum; species Macrostomum lignano. Next base: position 383,179 of record NIVC01000946.1, on the reverse strand, counting down.
AACTTTTGTAACCTTTCTTAACATTTTGTAACTGACTCAAACTAACTCATGAACTCACTCATGAACTCACTCATGAACTCACTCATGAACTCACTCATGAACTCACTCATGAACTCACTCATGAACTCACTCATGAACTCACTCATGAACTCACTCATGAACTCACTCATGAACTCACTCATGAACTCACTCATGAACTCACTCATGAACTCACTCATGAACTCACTCATGAACTCACTCATGAACTCACTCATGAACTCACTCATGAACTCACTCATGAACTCACTCATGAACTCACTCACGAACTCACTCATGAACTCACTCATGAACTCACTCACGAACTCACTCATGAACTCACTCATGAACTCACTCATGAACTCACTCACGAACTCACTCATGAACTCACTCATGAACTCACTCATGAACTCACTCATGAACTCACTCATGAACTCACTCATGAACTCACTCATGAACTCACAGAGTCTCCGCTCTGCCGCTCCACCCCAGATGAATCAGGGGTACGCAGACAACCACATAACAGAACTTAGCCAGCCAGTCCGCAAAAACCCATTCCGCAGGCAAACGAGACACTTCCGCAGCCGGAGTTCGACGAGGTGCCGGACACGGTCACGGGGGCCAGCAGCAGCAGCATCGAGTTCGAGATGCAGACCAGCAAGGGCGGTGCTGCAGGCGGCGCTTCAGGCAACGAGGACAAAATACTGGACCTGATGGACTGGGCGGAGAAGTACCTGCTCGAGAGTCGGCACATGGTGCAGGGCAACTTCGCTGAGAACGTCTTTCTGAAGCAGGTGTTCGAGCTGATCGCCGTGCTGGTGAAGTTCGGCTTCTACTCCGAGCAGGTGGCCTGCGCCCGGCTCAGCGACACAATCCTGGAGGTGCTGGACGGCCGCACCGACTACCCCAGCTTGAAGCTGCGCGACGAGCACCGCGCCGAGTCTGAGAAGGCGCTGCTCAGGCGGTTCCGAGAGACCGACAGGTACCGAGTGAAGTTCGAGAACCGGTTCATGCTCAAGGCCAAGGTGCGCGGCATTGACGTGCTGACGCTCATCATGGACCAGGTGAAGAACCAGTGCCTTGGCGAGTACATCCGCCTGTTCATCGCGGCCAAGCACTACCGCCAGGAGGAGGCCAACCTGCGCATCTGCACCTTCCTGTCCATCCTTGACGAGGACTTCAACCCGGACGCTAGCGATGCCAAAACTCAGCGCCAGGTGGCCAAGATGAAGCAGCAGATCATACAGATGTACAACTCTGTGCAGGTAATCCTATCTGTCTATCTGTCTATCTATCTATCTATCTATCTATCTATCTATCTATCTATCTATCTATCTATCTATCTATCTATCTATCAATCTATTTATCTATCTATCTATCTATCTATCTATCTATCTATCTATCTATCTATCTATCTATCTATCTATCTATCTATCTATCTATCTATCTATCTATCTATCTATCTATCTATCTATCTATCTATCTATCTATCTATCTATCTATCTATCTATCTATCTATCTATCTATCTATCTATCTATCTATCTATCTATCTATCTATCTATCTATCTATCTATCTATCTATCTATCTATCTATCTATCTATCTATCTATCTATCTATCTATCTATCTATCTATCTATCTATCTATCTATCTATCTATCTATCTATCTATCTATCTATCTATCTATCTATCTATCTATCTATCTATCTATCTATCTATCTATCTATCTATCTATCTATCTATCTATCTATCTATCTATCTATCTATCTATCTATCTATCTATCTATCTATCTATCTATCTATCTATCTATCTATCTATCTATCTATCTATCTATCTATCTATCTATCTATCTATCTATCTATCTATCTATCTATCTATCTATCTATCTATCTATCTATCTATCTATCTATCTATCTATCTATCTATCTATCTATCTATCTATCTATCTATCTATCTATCTATCTATCTATCTATCTATCTATCTATCTATCTATCTATCTATCTATCTATCTATCTATCTATCTATCTATCTATCTATCTATCTATCTATCTATCTATCTATCTATCTATCTATCTATCTATCTATCTATCTATCTATCTATCTATCTATCTATCTATTTATTTATCTATCTATCTATCTATCTATCTATCTATCTATCTATCTATCTATCTATCTATCTATCTATCTATCTATCTATCTATCTATCTATCTATCTATCTATCTATCTATCTATCTATCTATCTATCTATCTATCTATCTATCTATCTATCTATCTATCTATCTATCTATCTATCTATCTATCTATCTATCTATCTATCTATCTATCTATCTATCTATCTATCTATCTATCTATCTATCTATCTATCTATCTATCTATCTATCTATCTATCTATCTATCTATCTATCTATCTATCTATCTATCTATCTATCTATCTATCTATCTATCTATCTATCTATCTATCTATCTATCTATCTATCTATCTATCTATCTATCTATCTATCTATCTATCTATCTATCTATCTATCTATCTATCTATCTATCTATCTATCTATCTATCTATCTATCTATCTATCTATCTATCTATCTATCTATCTATCTATCTATCTATCTATCTATCTATCTATCTATCTATCTATCTATCTATCTATCTATCTATCTATCTATCTATCTATCTATCTATCTATCTATCTATCTATCTATCTATCTATCTATCTATCTATCTATCTATCTATCTATCTATCTATCTATCTATCTATCTATCTATCTATCCATCTTCTTCTACCCCCGGCAGGTGATCAACATGCAGCGATTCCAGAGCGTCATGCTGGACCTGGCTTTGTACAGCACGGATGATCTGGTGCAGAAAGCCACGGCAGCGATGTGCAAGTACTTCTTCGCCAAGAGCGGCATGTACGAGTCGGCCAGGCGGGCTTATTTCTGTTCGACTGAGGAGTCGAGGCGGCTGCACCTGCGGCTGCTCAACAAAATGCCGAAGCTGCGCATTTTGATTCACTCGCAGTGGGGCAAGCACAACTGCAGGAGGATGATCAGGATACTCAGGGAGCTGGCCGGTTACTGCCGCTACCAGGGCCAGCCGCATCTCATCAACCAGATGATCATACTCAGCCACGACGCGATGGACCTGGTTGACGGCATTCTGAGCAGGCCGCACCACACATTGGAGACGGTGAGAGCGTTACCGCGTATTATTGATGCTCTCTACATCCGGTTATTAGTGCTGCCTACATTTGGTTATTGGCACCAATTTAATTTTATTACTTTTATTCTGCATGAAATCTTAGGAGGACCAACACGACGAGCTGTTCCAAGAAATGGTAAACTTCATCGACGTTTGGTGCCGTGGCAATGACGTCATCTCTCAGCAGGTGTTCCAGCGGATGCCGTTTATTCTATCGTTGGAGCACAACTATGCCAGCACTGTGCCGCTGTTCATTGGCGTGTTTCAGCAGTGCGCCGCGTTCCAGGTGGGCTGACGGGCGGGCAGACAGACAGACAGACAGACAGACAGACAGACAGACAGACAGACAGACAGACAGACAGAGAGACAGACAGACAGACAGACAGACAGACAGACAGACAGACAGACAGACAGACAGACAGACAGACAGACAGACAGACAGACAGACAGACAGACATACAGACAGACAGACAGACAGACAGACAGACAGACAGACAGACAGACAGACAGACAGACAGACAGACAGACAGACATACATACAGACAGACAGACAGACAGACAGACAGACAGACAGACAGACAGACAGACAGACAGACAGACAGACAGACAGACAGACAGACAGACAGACAGACAGACAGACAGACAGACAGACAGACAGACAGACAGACAGACAGACAGACAGACAGACAGACAGACAGACAGACAGACAGACAGACAGACAGACAGACAGACAGACAGACAGACAGACAGACAGACAGACAGACAGACAGACAGACAGACAGACACTAAGACAGACAGACAGACAGACAGACAGACAGACAGACAGACAGACAGACAGACAGACAGACAGACAGACAGACAGACAGACAGACAGACAGACAGACAGACAGACAGACAGACAGACAGACAGACAGACAGACAGACAGACAGACAGACAGAGAGACTATTCGGGCTCTATCAAATTACAGGAGCAAATGACGGAGCGCGACTTCAAGCAGATCATAGACATCGCCATCAAGTGCCAGCGCAAACTGCCGGAAGTGTTCTACCTGTTGATCCGGTCCACCTACAGCAGCGGCACGGCCGACCTGAATCTGCGCAACATCTCCATCCTCATCAAGCTGGTAATGGAGAACTACAGCCGCATGGGCGGCATCTCCGGCGACTGGCGCGCTTGGAAGGAGGCTCTGGAGGATCCCGAGAGCAGCGACTATTACCTGGCGTTCCTGGAGCTGCTTACCTGCTGTTGCCGGGTTGGTCGGCTATCTGGGTTGTTGCTGAATACTACTGATAGTAGGAGAGTTGCTAAATACTACTGATAGTAGGAGAGTTGCTAAATACTACTGATAGTAGGAGAGTTGCTAAATACTACTGATAGTAGGAGAGTTGCTAAATACTACTGATAGTAGGAGAGTTGCTAAATACTACTGATAGTAGGAGAGTTGCTAAATACTACTGATAGTAGGAGAGTTGCTAAATACTACTGATAGTAGGAGAGTTGCTAAATACTACTGATAGTAGGAGAGTTGCTAAATACTACTGATAGTAGGAGAGTTGCTAAATACTACACATTGTAGCAACTGTGTAGCAACTGTTTAGCAACTGTTTGAACAGCTCTAACTGTTTAAACATTTCCCGCACTACTGTCAGTAGAATAATGACATATTTATGAATTTTTGCGTCCGCTCTCGCAGACGGACCGCAGCTTCATCGAGTCGATGTGCATGAAGATGTTCCGGCTAGAGGATGTGGTGAAATGCACCGTCAATGCCGGCAGCTTCCGCATGAAGGCCGTTCTGATTCGCTTCTTTGACGAAGTTTTCGTGAGCGCCGCGTCCGACCGCTTGGAGACTCGGATTGACGAGCTGCAGTACAACCCGTGAGGACTGTCTGGGATGTGTCTTTTGTGTGTCTGGGATGTGTCTTTTGTGTGTCTGGGATGTGTCTTTTGTGTGTCTGGGATGTGTCTTTTGTGTGTCTGGGATGTGTCTTTTGTGTGTCTGGGATGTGTCTTTTGTGTGTCTGGGATGCGTCTTTTGTGTGTCTGGGATGTGTCTGTAGTGTGTCTGGGATGTGTCTTTTGTGTGTCTGGGATGTGTCTTTTGTGTGTCTGGGATGTGTCTGTAGTGTGTCACGGATGTGTCTTTTGTGTGTCTGGGATGTGTCTTTTGTGTGTCTGGGATGTGTCTTTTGTGTGTCTGGGATGTGTCTGTAGTGTGTCTGGGATGTGTCTTTAGTGTGTCTGGGATGTGTCTGTAGTGTGTCTGGGATGTGTCTTTAGTGTGTCTGGGATGTGTCTTTAGTGTGTCTGGGATGTGTCTGTAGTGTGTCTGGGATGTGTCTTTTGTGTGTCTGGGATGTGTCTTTTGTGTGTCTGGGATGTGTCTTTTGTGTGTCTGGGATGTGTCTGTAGTGTGTCTGGGATGTGTCTTTTGTGAGTCTGGGATGTGTCTTTTGTGTGTCTGGGATGTGTCTGTAGTGTGTCACGGATGTGTCTTTTGTGTGTCTGGGATGTGTCTTTTGTGTGTCTGGGATGTGTCTTTTGTGTGTCTGGGATGTGTCTTTTGTGTGTCTGGGATGTGTCTGTAGTGTGTCACGGATGTGTCTTTTGTGTGTCTGGGATGTGTCTTTTGTGTGTCTGGGATGTGTCTTTTGTGTGTCTGGGATGTGTCTGTAGTGTGTCTGGGATGTGTCTTTAGTGTGTCTGGGATGTGTCTGTAGTGTGTCTGGGATGTGTCTGTAGTGTGTCTGGGATGTGTCTTTAGTGTGTCTGGGATGTGTCTGTAGTGTGTCTGGGATGTGTCTGTAGTGTGTCTGGGATGTGTCTGTAGTGTGTCTGGGATGTGTCTTTAGTGTGTCTGGGATGTGTCTGTAGTGTGTCTGGGATGTGTCTTTAGTGTGTCTGGGATGTGTCTGTAGTGTGTCTGGGATGTGTCTTTTGTGTGTCTGGGATGTGTCTTTAGTGTGTCTGGGATGTGTCTTTAGTGTGTCTGGGATGTGTCTGTAGTGTGTCTGGGATGTGTCTGTAGTGTGTCTGGGATGTGTCTTTAGTGTGTCTGGGATGTGTCTGTAGTGTGTCTGGGATGTGTCTGTAGTGTGTCTGGGATGTGTCTTTTGTGTGTCTGGGATGTGTCTTTTGTGTGTCTGGGATGTGTCTGTAGTGTGTCTGGGATGTGTCTTTTGTGTGTCTGGGATGTGTCTTTTGTGTGTCTGGGATGTGTCTGTAGTGTGTCACGGATGTGTCTTTTGTGTGTCTGGGATGTGTCTTTTGTGTGTCTGGGATGTGTCTTTTGTGTGTCTGGGATGTGTCTGTAGTGTGTCTGGGATGTGTCTTTAGTGTGTCTGGGATGTGTCTGTAGTGTGTCTGGGATGTGTCTTTAGTGTGTCTGGGATGTGTCTGTAGTGTGTCTGGGATGTGTCTTTTGTGTGTCTGGGATGTGTCTTTAGTGTGTCTGGGATGTGTCTGTAGTGTGTCTGGGATGTGTCTGTAGTGTGTCTGGGATGTGTCTTTAGTGTGTCTGGGATGTGTCCGTTGTGTCTGAGATTTGTCCACTATGTCTGAGATGTGTTTTTAGTATGCCTGAGGTGTGTTTAGTATGCCTGAGGTGTGTTTAGTATGCCTGAGGTGTGTTTAGTATGCCTGAGATGTTTAGTATGCCTGAGATGTTTAGTATGCCTGAGATGTTTAGTATGTCTGAGATGTGTTTAGTATGCCTGAGATGTGTCTTCAGTATTGTCCTACTAGAAGTGTCAGACATACAGTGGTTAAAGAGGCTTTTCAAACGCCCAGTTCTTTTAGCATTACTACAAGTAGCAAAATATGGCAAACAGCTGGAAGGAAGCCTTGAATAAATTCATTAATTATCGCTAATCCGCAGCGAACTGTGGCAGCTGATGCTGCTCTGCGCCGAAGACATCGACGCCATCGTGCGCAGCCTGGAGGAGCTGCCGCAGGAGGAGATCTGCATGATCATGAAGGCGCAGGAGGTTAAACAGTGAGTTCAGGAGCAGAAAAATTATCGAAAAGAAGTAGTGGAACGTGCACTTATTCGCGCTTGACCTTGAAAAGCCCATGGATCCCAGTCCGTCCCAACCCCAGTTCCAGTCCCAGTTCCAATCCCAGTCCGAATCCGATTCCGAGTCCCAGTCCCAGTCAGAGTCCCAGTCACAGTCAAAGTCCCAGTCACAGTCCCAGTCCCAGTCAGAGTCAGTTTCAGTCCCAATCACAGTCTCACTCTGAGTCCGAACTCCAGTCTCAGTCCCAGTCCCAGTCCCACTCCGAGTCCCAACTCCAGTCCCTGTCGTAGTCGCAATCGTAGTCGCAGTCCCAGTCCCAGTCCCAGTCCCTGTTTCAGTCCAAGTCCCAGTCCGAGTCCCAGTCCGAGTCCCAGTCCCAGTCCCAGTCCCAGTCCCAGTCCCAGTCCCAGTCCCAGTCCCAGTCCCAGTCCCAGTCCCAGTCCCAGTCCGAGTCCCAGTCCGAGTCCCAGTCCCAGTCCCAGTCCCAGTCCCAGTCCCAGTCCCAGTCCGAGTCCCAGTCCCAGTCCCAGTCCGAGTCCCATTTCCAGTTTAAAAAAGTGATTTCCAACCCCGCCTACAGACCGGCCGGCAACTTCAACGCGATGTCGGAGATGGAGCTGAAGGTGAACTACATCATGGACGGCCTGCTGCCTATGACAGTCAGCCTGCTCAGCCGGGTGTTCTACCCCATGGCGCTCACGGACGAGTCGGCCAAGGCATCCTTCGAGCAGTTCCTGTCCTCGCTGAACTCGTTCGCCTGCCTCGTGAGCCAGTACGCGATGAACCAGTACCAGCTCTGCACCCTGCTGGGCTGGTTCGAGAAGGTCGAACAGATGAAAGCCGAGACGCTCAACCGGGTGTCGGCCTGGCACTCGGAGCTCGTCAAGATGATCGACGCCGCCAAGGACGCCTGCACAGTTATGGGCTACTTCGCCGAGAAGCACGTCATCGGCGAGGAGGAGCGACTGGCTCTGATTAGCCACTTCGCCGAAGAGCTCACTACCTATGATGAGTTCATCAAGTTCAACGATAGGTGCAGACGGGTCTACGAGGGTCGCAACACGGTTGAGGCTCAGGTGCACGGAGTGGATAGAAATCCCGCCTGTGAGTCATTGATAAGACGCTTGGGTCATTGATGAGACGCTTGGGTCACGGATGAGACGCTTGGGTCATTGATGAGACGCTTGGGTCACGGATGAGATGCTTGGGTCATTAATGAGACGCTTGGGTCACGTATGAGATGCTTGGGTCACTGATGAGATGCTTAAGTCATTGATGAGACGCTTGGGTCATTGATGAGACCCTTGGGTCATTGATGAGACGCTTGGGTCATTGATGAGACGCTTGGGTCATTGATGAGACGCTTGGGTCATTGATGAGACGCTTGGGTCATTGATGAGACGCTTGGATCATTGATGAGACGCTTGGGTCATTGATGAGACCCTTGGGTCATTGATGAGACGCTTGGATCATTGATGAGACGCTTATGTCATTGATGAGATGCTTGGGTCATTGATGAGTGGTAATCGATCATAGACGAGTGGTCATTGGTAAGAGATCATTGACGGTTGTTTATTGATGAATGGTCATAACTGGGTAGTTGAGTAATTTTTCGAATCGTCAATAAAATATGAATTCCAGTTTTCGAGCGTCCGTCATTTATGGGTGCAGTAAAAATAGCCGATTTTAGGATGATAAGTTCGTGTGTAAGAAGAAGGGTAGAGGGGGGCCGAAGCCCAGCGGTAGCGCAGCTGCTCTGGTGTGCCAGCGACCCAGGCTCGATTCCAAGTGCAGTCACATTAATTTGGGGCTGAATTGGAATCTCGGCTTGGCTCTGCTCGTGCAATTAACGGCCTTGAGGGCCAACTCCCCAAGGCGCAGTGAAGTGTACATGCCTAACGATAAAATAAAGTTAGGGCCGCTGTACACTACTGTGTGAGTGTGTGCCTGCGTACGTATCCGCGCGCTTGTATGCCTGCTCAGGGGAGTCGGCGGAATGGGCAGTAATGCCTCTCGCCGGTTGTGAGCCTATGTCGCTTAAAGTGCGCCAGGGTGCACACAACCCCCCTGCCTCTAATAAAAAATAAAATAAAAGGAGAAGGATATGCCATCGGTGTGTTGGTGTCATAAATGTAGGTCGTCCATAGATTTTAACAAATGATCTTGGCTGTAGTAGGTCATTCAAAGATGGTCGTAGATGTAATAGGTCATTCATAGATGGTGTCATTGATATCAGCCATGAGATATCAGCGAAGGTCAAACATTCTATCAATCATGAACCGACGCACCCGCCCGCAGGCTACTCAGAAATTGGCACCGTGAAAGAGCTGCCCCTGGGTGAAGAGTTTCAACACTTCATCGACACCTTCTTGGATAAGAACTACTCCGACCTGATACCGGAGCACTGGCGCAACCGCTACCGCAACTTGGGCGTCCTGGTAGCTCAGGTGCACTCGGCCGGCCTCCTGTCCGGTCTGCGCGGGCGCGAGAAGGAGCGTCAGGAAGAGCTGAACGTCCGCTGCCTTCAAGTGCTGCGCGGGGCCATTCACAACCAGGTGGTGAAGCTGCCGGACGACTGGGAAAACCGGCTGCGCGAGCCAAAGATTATTTTGTGAGTCTGGGATCTAGAACTGGGACTTGGATCTGGAACTGGGATCTATGATCTGGAACTGGGATCTATGATCTGGAACTGGGATCTATGATCTGGAACTGGGATCTATGATCTGGAACTGGGATCTATGATCTGGAACTGGGATCTATGATCTGGAACTGGGATCTATGATCTGGAACTGGGATCTATGATCTGGAACTGGGATCTATGATCTGGAACTGGGATCTATGATCTGGAACTGGGATCTATGATCTGGAACTGGGATCTATGATCTGGAACTGGGATCTATGATCTGGAACTGGGATCTATGATCTGGAACTGGGATCTATGAAAAGCAACATCAATGATTGCTCTCTTCCCCCCTCTGCAGCCAACTGCGCCACATCAGAGCCATCCAGCTGGCCATCAGTCAGCACAATCCCAACGAGGCCATGTCCGCCCACCTCATCGATCCACTGTCGAAATCTTCCAAGCAAATCTACGCCTTTCTCCAGATGCTGCTGTTTAACGTGTCCGAGGTGCAGCAGGTAAAAAGAAATGCTATCAAATTTCAATGCAATTTCACGGTCCCAGTGCAAATCCCATAAATCCCATGCCCGATAATCCAAATCCCATTCCCGATAATCTAAATCCCATTCTCGATAATCCGAATCCTATTCCCGATAATCCAAATCCCATTCCCGATAATCCAAATCCTATTCCCGATAATCCGAATCCCATTTCCGATAATTCGAATCCCATTTCCGATAATCCGAATCCCATTTCCGATAATTCGAATCCCATTTCCGATAATCCGAATCCCATTTCCGATCATTCGAATCCCATTCCTGATAATCCGAATCCCATTCCTGATAATCCGTATCCCATTCCTGATAATCCGAATCCCATTCCCGATAATCCAAATCCCATTCCCGATAATCCGAATCCCATTTCCGAGAATCCGAATCCCATTTCCGATAATCCGAATTCTATTTCCGATAATCCGAATCCCATTCCCGATAATCCGAATCATTTCCGATAATCCGAATCCCATTCCCAATAATCCGAATCCAAATTTCTAACCAAATCCCACTCGCGGTGCAACCCGCAGCAAGACATGATCGACTTCTTCGTGACAACTCGGGTCGAGCACTTCTTCTGCGCCCTGGACTCCCTGCTCAAGGACCTCGGCCTGCAGATTAAACGCCGACGCGACGCCAGGCGCAAGCGAGAGTTCACGGAGCAGCGCGGCCGGTTTGCCTTCAACGAGCAGTTCGAGCTGGTGCACTTGGCCAGCGACAGCATTCGGTACACCGAGGCCAACCTCAAACGGAAGTCCGACGCGCAGGTGAGAGCGAGAATTAGCTAGGATTACCGAGTATCTTAGGAATTGAATAATTTTTTTATCCCATTTTTGATAGGAAATCCTCATTTTTTTATATTGGCTTTAAAGGAATCCCCTTGTCTATTTACTGTGATTAGGGAATCTAAAACACTATAACTGGGATTCCCTACTTTCCAAATCATTGAAACTGGGATTCCCCACTTTCCAAATCAATAAAACTGGGATTCCCCACTTTCCAAATCAATAAAACTGGGATTCCCCACTTTTCAAATCAATAAAACTGGGATTCCCCACTTTTCAAATCAATAAAACTGGGATTCCCCACTTTTCAAATCACTAAAACTGAGATTCAAAACTTTCCAAATCCAGATGCCTCTTTTGTGGGTTTCAAATCCAAATTTGGCGTTCAAGGACTTCGAAATCGAATGTTCTGTTAGAAATTAAGTTACCGGGATATAAACTAGGGAATTTTCTTTTTCTTTTTAGAAAAGATGCGAGTATGAAGATTCTTTGAATTCATGCCAGTGGGAGGCCCGTTTTTAGATTTCAAGCCGTGTAGAGAAAAATTAATGTTGGAAAAAGAAATTTGAAATTTTAATTGCTAGTATTAAAGGGAGCCATCTGCGACACAATCGAATTAAAAAATGCACAAAAAGTGGAAAAAACCTTTCTACTATACGCTAATAAAGTTCTGCGGGATTAAGGAGAGCCATGTCTTTCTTCAGCTGCAATTTGATTAAATCCTTCATCAAGCTACCCGACTTTTCGAGCAGCCAGTATAATAATACTCGTAGTATTATTAGACTGCAAAAGTACAGGCTGAAGCTTTCATATTCGAATTTCCGTAAGACAGTCCATGGCGTCTTGTAAGATTTTAGCTTGGAATCTGGATTGCTATAAGATTATTGACAATGCATGCACTACTCAAGGACTGTAGTAGTGAAATTCATGGACCATTTATTTGAACGACTGAATTAGGGAAATTTTCTCGTTCGATTTTCTCCGAAAATTTCTGAGAAAGGCCGGTGATTCGATTCCGGTGGCATCAATTTTGAGGTTCATTTTGAGGCAATGTGAAATCAGAAGAGAAATTTAAAAGGAAGTGAAGAGAAATCATCAATAAGAAATCATTATTGAGAAATAATCAATGAGAAATCATCAATGAGATATCATCAATGAGATATCATCAATGAGATATCATCAATGAGATATCATCAATGAGATATCATCAATGAGAAATCATCAATGAGAGATCATCAACGAGAAATCAACAATGGGAAATCATCAATGAGAAATAATCAATGAGAAATCATCAATGAGATATCATCAATGAGAAATAATCAATGAGATATCATCAATGAGATATCATCAATGAGAAATCATCAATGAGAGATCATCAACGAGAAATCAACAATGGGAAATCATCAATGAGAAATAATCAATGAGAAATCAACAATGAGAAATCATCAATGAGAAATCATCAATGAGATATCATCAATGAGAAATCATCAATGAGAAATCAACAATGAGAAATCATCAATGAGAAATCATCAATGAGATATCATCAATGAGAAATCATCAATGAGAGATCATCAACGAGAAATCAACAATGGGAAATCATCAATGAGAAATAATCAATGAGAAATCATCAATGAGATATCATCAATGAGAAATAATCAATGAGAAATCAACAATGAGAAATCATCAATGAGAAATCATCAATGAGAAATCATCAATGAGATATCATCAATGAGATATCATCAATGAGAAATCATCAATGAGATATCATCAATAAGAAATCATCAATGAGAAATAATCAATGAGAAATCATCAATAAGAAACCATCAATGAGAAATCAACAATGAGAAATCATCAATGAGAAATCATCAATGAGATATCATCAATGAGAAATCATAAATGAGAAATCATCAATGAGAAATCATCAATAAGATATCATCAATGAGAAATCATAAATGAGAAATCATCAATGAGAAATAATCAATGAGAAATAATCAATGAGAAATTAGAAATAATAAATCATCAATGAGAAATCATCAATAAGAAACCATCAATGAGAAATCATCAGTAAGAAATCATCAATGAGAAATCATCAGTAAGAAATAATCAATGAGAAATCATCAATAAGAAACCATCAATGAGAAATCAACAATGAGAAATCATCAATAAGAAATCATCAATGAGATATCATCAATAAGAAATCATCAATGAGAAATCATCAATAAGATATCATCAATGAGAAATCATAAATGAGAAATCATCAATGAGAAATAATCAATGAGAAATTAGAAATAATAAATCATCAATGAGAAATCATCAATGAGAAATCATCAGTAAGAAATCATCAATGAGAAATCATCAGTAAGAAATAATCAATGAGATATCATCAATAAGAAACCATCAATGAGAAATCATCAGTAAGAAATCATCAATGAGAAATTAGAAATAATAAATCATCAATGAGAAATCATCAATGAGAAATCATCAATGAGAAATCATCAATGAGAAATAATCAATGAGAAATAATCAATGAGAAATTAGAAATAATAAATCATCAATGAGAAATCATCAATAAGAAACCATCAATGAGAAATCATCAGTAAGAAATCATCAATGAGAAATCATCAATGAGAAATTAGAAATAATAAATCATCAATGAGAAATCATCAATGAGAAATCATCAATGAGATATCATCAATAAGAAACCATCAATGAGAAATCATCAGTAAGAAATCATCAATGAGAAATCATCAATGAGAAATCATCAATGAGATATCATCAATGAGAAATTAGAAATAATAAATCACCCACCACCCCCCCTAGCGCTACGCCATGTACACCCAGCTGGAGGAGCCGCAGAGCAGCCTGCAGGACGGCACGGGCGAGTGCACAATGAAGATCATGTCCCAGATGTGCGACGGCCAGTTCAAGCCGCTGCAGAACTACCTCCGCGTCCAGGAGGACAACTACACTTCGTTCAACGTGCTGAACAACCTGGCCTCCGTTGTACACCTCATCTACGCCAATGTCGACTGCGAGAACATCGACCTGTTGGTTGCTATGCTGGACACGCTAAACGAAGTCGCCGCCGGTAACCATAGCAACCGAATCGAGTTGGTTAACAACAAAGTCGTAGACGTGTTGAATGTGCTGCTGAGGACTCGGGAGCTGCCAGACTGCAGTCCGCAGCAGGTCCTGGCGCTGAGAGAGATGATGGCCAATGTCCTCATCACCCTGGTGGAGGAGAACGGTCCCCAGGAGGCCTCACTGGCCGAGGAGATCAAGAACACCATAGACGTGGCTGCGATGTACAAGCTGATGGCCCAGCTGGCTGGCATGTCCAAGCCAGCGGCAGAGCCGGACCTTCAGGATCTGGTCCGCCTGCCCAGGAAAGTCCGCCTGCCGAGCACCTGCATCGGCAGGTTCGGTTGGCGCCTTCGAGAGTCTCGGGTGGCCAAGTTCTACCGGCTGCGAAAACTCGAAGACGTCAAGCAGGACCTGGTGGAGGTCGGCTTCAAGTACTTCATTGTGCTGGCCAGGTTCAACGATTTGGACAAGGAGCTTTACAAGCGGATAGGTAAGATTGGTCAGGTGTAGGCTGGTGTTGATTGGACAGGTGTAGGCTGGTGTTGATTGGACAGGTGTAGGCTGGTGTTGATTGGACAGGTGTAGGCTGGTGTTGATTGGACAGGTGTAGGCTGGTGTTGATTGGACAGGTGTAGGCTGGTGTTGATTGGACAGGTGTAGGCTGGTGTTGATTGGACAGGTGTAGGCTGGTGTTGATTGGACAGGTGTAGGCTGGTGTTGATTGGACAAGTGTAGGCTGGTGTTGATTGGTTAGGTGTAGGCTGGTGTTAGGTGTTAGGTCAGGTGTAGCCATATAATGGTCAGGTGCACTATTGGTACAAACGGCACGCCGCTAATACTTCCAGACGATCCGGATCGCGAGTACCTCAAGGCGTACAAGTACATGTCCAAGTTCGGCGACTCGGTGGAGATTGTCAAGGACGAATGCCTGCACAGGGTTCACTTCCGGGTGCAAAGCAGGGTGAGCTTTCGGTCAAAATCGACACTTTCTACACCTTCAAGGCGCATTTTGCTATGCTTTACTTCGATTTTCATGATTGAATCTGGATTATGCAATTATCTGTTCTCAGTTTATTAATCAACTCAAATTTGTTATAATTTTGCTTCCGGTTTTTTATAACCAATTCCGGCGTGTAATAATCAATGCCAGTTTGCTATAATCAATGCTGGTTTGTTATAGTCGATGCCGGTTTGTTATAATCAATGCCAGTTTGCTATAATCAATGCCAGTTTGCTATAATCAATGCCAGTTTGCTATAATCAATGCCGGTTTATTATAATCAATGCCAGTTTATTATAATCAATGCCGGTTTGTTATAATCAATGCCGGTTTGTTATAATCAATGCCGGTTTGTTATAATCAATGCCGGTTTGTTATAATCAATGCCGGTTTGTTATAATCAATGCCGGTTTGTTATAATCAATGCCGGTTTGCTATAATCAATTCCGGTTTGTTATAATCAATGCCGGTTTGTTATAATCAATGCCGGTTTGTTATAATCAATGCCGGTTTGTTATAAACAATGCCGGTTTGTTATAATCAATGCCGGTTTGTTATAAACAATGCCGGTTTGCTATAATTAATGCCGGTTTGCTATAATCAATGCCGGTTTGCTATAATCAATGCCGGTTTGCCGATATTTGACTCACAGTTTGTAATATTTGATTTAGCTACAATTTAATTTACAGCTGTTTGAAGCAAAAAAAATTCTATTCGCAATTTAAGTTTTCAATATTCAATTTCTTTTTTTAGTTTCATGGAAAATTAAAAAGTACAACATGTCCCATCTTATACTTCAGCACGTACTACGCGAAGAGGTGAAAGAAGACATCAAATGGAAGACAAATTTCTGGGACCCGTCGGAGAAGCAGCGGGATCTGCTCAGCTGGGCCGACTCCGTCATCCTTGACGTCACTTACACGACCCGGATACTCAAGAATCCCATAGCCATGTTTCTAAGCCGGCTGTGGCTGGTGTGGAACTGGCTGCCTGTGCTGATCAGCCTGGCCATCACCATACTGAGCATGATTGCATTCAAGCCAAAGTGGGCGTACCGGATGGCTCTGCCACCGAACACTACGGTCACGCCACCCGCACAAGTTTACGAGTGAGTCAGTCTGGAGTTTTGCGCGTATCTCAATTTCTCTTTAGAGGATTGCAGCCTAGTGGTTAGAGCGTCGGACTCACGACTTAAAGGTCGGGGGTTCGATTCCAGATCCCACTGGAACAATTTGTATCCTTGAGCAAGACACTTAACTCTGCATTGTTTCAGTTCAACCAGCTGTAAAATGGGTGCCAGCATAAGCTGGGGTAATTGAGGGTGTGTGTGGCGACCCCCCAGTCCTTGGACTGAACAGCCGTACGCGGCCTTCAGATGCGCCGCGCAATAGCTGCGGCTGAGCTGTCGGTTGCACATCTGGCAATTGGGGCAGGTGTAATCAATTGATTGATTTCAATAAATTCAAGTTACCGGAAGTGTACATGTGATCTGGCAGTCCTTGACCATCCTATTTAGCCAGTTTAATCATGGCCATAGACAACTTATGTGCATCCAAGGACAGCTGAAGAATCGCTCGTAGTGCCAGGAAGCAGAACTTAACGACGATGTACACTTAATTGAAGGCCTGATTTCCTGGAAAAATACACAAAGTCTGGACTTTTGGGTTTTGGACTTCTGACATTGTATTTGAACCGTTGATTATAGGGGGGAGGGGAGGGGGGCCGTAGCCCAGCGGTAGCGCAGCTGCTCTGGTGTGCCGCGACCCAGGCTCGATTCCAAGTGCAGCCACATTAATTTGGGGCTGGATTGGAATCTTGGCTTGGCTCGCTTGTGCAATTAACGGCCTTGAGAGCCAACCCCCCAAGGCGCAGTGAAGTGTACATGCCTAACAATTGATAAAAGTTAGGGCCGCTGTACACTCCTGTGTGAGTGTGTGCCTGCGTAACGTATCCGCGCGCTTGTATGCCTGCTCAGGGGAGTCGGCGGAATGGGCAGTAGTGCCTCTCGCCGGTTGTGTGCCTATGTCGCTTAAAGTGCGCCAGGGTGCACACAACCCCCCTGCCTCTAAAAAAAAAAAAGGGGGGAGGGGGTCGGAGCAGCTCAGCGGTAAAACGCCTCTGAATCTCGGGTGCTTAGGGGTTTGTCGTGTGATTCACAGCCATGAGGACCAGCCCCCAAGGCACACAGAGAGTGCACATGCCTGACGATTAGAAAGTCAAAGAGTCGCTGTCTTTGAGCGCGTGTTTGAGTGCGTGCCTGGGTACAGTATTGGCGCGCTTGCACGTGCATCAGGAGTCAGCGGCGGAATGAGCAGAATTGCCTCAGAGCTGGTTGTGGAACGATGTCACCAAAAAAAGTTCAATCCGCATTCAATCCAATCCAGCGCCGTGCCAGACGTGAAAAGCGACCTCAGGCCGGCCATATTCGGCCTGGCCCTGGTGCACTCCTTCGTCTGCGCCATCCTATTTGCATCATTCGTGCTGCTGAACCGGCCCGGCTGGAACAACCTCGCCGGGCTCAGAAAACTTTTCACCTGCCGCGGATGGACCCTGTCGAAGTTGTCGAAGACAACGTCGTCACCGTCGTCAGGCGCCGACGCCGAGGAAGACGATAGCGTCAGCGACGTAGATGTCGGCGAAGCGGACGGCGGAGCAAACAGAGGCAAAAGCGAGGGCATGAAAGGACGCGGCGACGGCGGCCAAGAGGAAGTCGGTGGCGACGAGATACAGGACGAGTACACGGAGGCCAAGCGGATCAACAGGCTGGAGGTGCACTTCATCGGGCCGGAAACCTTCTACTATGGCCTGCTACTCGTCCTGTCTGTTCTGGGCACGATTTTCGGTTACTATGACAACTGGGGCTACTATCTATTCGCCTTCCATCACATTAACATCTTTGCTGGCAATGTAGTTCTGCAGAATGTTGTTTACACTTTGAAGTCTGCCTGTAAGAACTGGCTCTTAATAATGGGTCTTTCTGCTTTTAGTAGCAAAAGTAGGTGGTGGAAGTGTGGTAGATGTGGGAGATGAGAGCAGCTATCATGTGGTAGATGTGGGAGATGAGAGCAGCTATCATGTGGTAGATGTGGGAGATGAGAGCAGCTATCATGTGGTAGATGTGGGAGATGAGAGCAGCTATCATGTGGTAGATGTGGGAGATGAGAGCAGCTATCATGTGGTAGATGTGGGAGATGAGAGCAGATATCATCTGGTAGATGTGGGAGATGAGAGCAGATATCATCTGGTAGATGTGGTAGATGAGAGCAGCTATCATGTGGTAGATGTGGTAGATGAGAGCAAGGTTCGGTAATGGGAGTTATGAGTACTTAAACTTAGACTCGTAGTGTGAGCACAGGTGCTCAGGCAGCTTACCCACCTGCGCTAAATTCCACAGCCTCAACAATGCTCTCAATCCTGGTGATGGCCTTCCTAATGCTCTACATCCTGTCAATTTTCAATTTCGCTTTCTTCCGTTACAACGTGTTCTCGGACGACAACTGGTACTGTGAGACCATGTTCCAGTGCTTCGTTTGCTTCATAAGACAGGGCCTCATCTTCGACAAGTGGATTGACGTGAGTGCACACTATTCTTGGATAAATAAAGCAGAAGGAAGCTCAGTTGCTGGAGGTCAGCTTTCGCTGTAAAATCTACCAGAGAGCCCAAACCTCAAATCTCATCTACCCCAGGTATTCATGCCAAAGAACGAGCCAATCAAAGAGTTCGACTTTCTACTGCCATCCTTCTTTATCACCATGGCAACATTTGTAATCATATTTGTGCTGCTGTTGAACATAATTGCCGGCGTGATTCTGGACAAGTTCTCGGAGACCAGGAGAGAGACGGTAGGGGCTGAGTTCGTTTGATCAAAATTTAACAATGCGTCCCCTGGGCGCTCACCCGAAACCCAATTAGGCGCTCTTTGAAACCAAATTAGGCGCTTATTACACCAAATTAAGCTCTCATTTCACAAATCAGGCGCTCATTACACAAATCAGGCGCTTATTTCACAAATCAGGCGCTTATTTCACAAATCAGGCGCTCATTGCACAAATTAGGCGCTCATTTCACAAATCAGGCGCTTATTTCACAAATCAGGCGCTTATTTCACAAATCAGGCGCTCATTACACAAATCAGGCGCTTATTTCACAAATCAGGCGCTTATTTCACAAATCAGGCGCTCATTGCACAAATCAGGCGCTCATTTCACAAATCAGGCGCTTATTTCACAAATCAGGCGCTTATTTCACAAATCAGGCGCTCATTGCACAAATCAGGCGCTCATTTCACAAATCAGGCGCTTATTTCACAAATCAGGCGCTTATTTCACAAATCAGGCGCTCATTACACAAATCAGGCGCTTATTTCACAAATCAGGCGCTTATTTCACAAATCAGGCGCTCATTGCACAAATCAGGCGCTCATTTCACAAATCAGGCGCTTATTTCACAAATCAGGCGCTTATTTCACAAATCAGGCGCTCATTACACAAATCAGGCGCTTATTTCACAAATCAGGCGCTTATTTCACAAATCAGGCGCTCATTGCACAAATCAGGCGCTTATTTCACAAATCAGGCGCTTATTTCACAAATCAGGCGCTCATTACACAAATCAGGCGCTTATTTCACAAATCAGGCGCTTATTTCACAAATCAGGCGCTCATTGCACAAATCAGGCGCTCATTTCACAAATCAGGCGCTTATTTCACAAATCAGGCGCTCATTACACAAATCAGGCGCTCATTTCCCCTAATTAGGCACTCATTTCACCTAATTAGGCACTCATAATGAGCATCAAATTTACTGTAATAAGCGCCTAATTTGGTGACATCAATTACACTAAATTAAGCGCTCATTACATTTAATTAGTTGCTCATTTTAACAAATTAGGCGCTCATTACACCAAATTAGGTGCTTATTTCAACGAATTAGGCACTCATTAAGTTAGTGTCATTTGTTAGGCAAACTTAATGAATAAATTTGACAATCGAAGCTCGGATGGGTGAGTAAATTCAGGTATTATCTAATCAATTTATTCGATTCACCATTGAGACTGACTTTGGACTTTTTTACAAGAGCTCGGCCGAGCTTTCACACACGCACCGTAAACCGAATACTTTAGTGGTCATAAATCATAAATTTGCTGCCGCTGGCGCCAAGGTCACGGTTGAACACACCGCGGAAAGGAGGGTTTTGCTATAATCAGGCTTGGACCGTTCATCATCTATAGTAGTTGTTAGCTTGGTTCGTTCCCAGCCTAAAGTATTTTTGCCAATTTCTGCTTTTTTGTTCGAGCAGGAAAGGAAAAAAGCAGACATGGTCACCGGCTGCCTGCTCTGCAATCGGAGCAGCTTCGAATTTGAGACCAAAGCATCCGGGTTCTATCACCACGTTGAGAATGAGCACAATTTATGGGCTTATTTCTATTACCTGATCTACCTGTACCAGACTAAGGTGAACGATCTGACCGCATTGGACTTGCACGTTGTAAAGCTGGTGAGTCGAATTTGGATTGTGAATGTGAGGGAATGTGATGCATTGGGGAATGTGATGCTTGGGGAATGGGATGCATTGGGGAATGTGATGTTTGGGGAATGTGATGCATTGGGGAATGTGATGCTTGTTGGAATGTGATGCTTGCTTGGGGAATGTGATGCTTTGGGGAATGTGATGCTTGGGGAATGTGATGCTTGGGGAATGGGATGCATTGGGGAATGTGATGTTTGGGGAATGTGATGCTTATTGGAATGTGATGTTTTTTGTGAATTTGATGCTTGGGGAATGTGATGCTTGGGGGAATGCGATGCTTGGGGAATGTGATGCTTGCTTGGGGAATGTGATGCTTTGGGGAATGTGATGCTTGGGGAATGTGATGCTTGGGGGAATGTGATGCTTGGTGGAATGTGATGCTTGGGGAATGTGATGCATTGGGGAATGTGATGCTTGGTGGAATGTGATGCTTGGGGAATGTGATGCATTGGGGAATGTGATGCTTGGGGGAATGTGATGCTTGGGAGAATGTGATGCATTGGGGAATGTGATGCATTGGGGAATGTGATGCATTGGGGAATGTGATGCATTGGGGAATGTGATGCATTGGGGAATGTGATGCATTAGGGAATGTGATGCATTGGGGAATGTGATGCATTGGGGAATGTGATGCATTGGGGAATGTGATGCATTGGGGAATGTGATGCATTGGGGAATGTGATGCATTAGGGAATGTGATGCATTGGGGAATGTGATGCATTGGGGAATGTGATGCATTGGGGAATGTGATGCTTGGGGAATGTGATGCTTGGGGAATGTGATGCTTAGTTGAATGTGATGCTTGGGGAATGTGATGCATTGGGGAATGTGATGCTTAGTGGAATGTGATGTTTGGGTGAATTTGATACTTGGGGAATGTGATGCTTGGGGGAATGCGATGCTTGGGGAATGTGATGCTTGCTTAGGGAATGTGATGTTTGGGGAATGTGATGTTTGGGGAATGTGATGTTTGGGGAATGTGATGCTTGGTGGAATGTGATGTTTTTTTGTGAATTTGATACTTGGGGAATGTGATGCTTGGGGAATGCGATGCTTGGGGAATGTGATGCTTGCTTGGGGAATGTGATGCTTTGGGGAATGTGATGCTTGGGGAATGTGATGCTTGGGGGAATGTGATGCTTGGTGGAATGTGATGCTTGGGGAATGTGATGCATTGGGGAATGTGATGCTTGGGGGAATGTGATGCTTGGTGGAATGTGATGCTTGGGGAATGTGATGCATTGGGGAATGTGATGCTTGGGGGAATGTGATGCTTGGGGAATGTGATGCTTGGGGAACGTGATGCTTGGGGGATGGGATGCTTGGGGGAATGTGATGCTTGGGAGAATGTGATGTTTGGGAGAATGTGATGCTTGGGAGAATGTGATGTTTGGGAGAATGTGATGCTTGGGAGAATGTGATGCTTGGGGGACGGGAATGTGATGCTTGGGGGAATGTGATGTTTGGGGAATGTGATACTTGGGGGAATGTGATGTTTGGGTAATGCGATACTTGGGGGAATGTGATGTTTGGGGAATGTGATATTTGGGGGAATGTGATGCTTAGGGGAATGGGATTCTTAGGGGAATGTGATACTTAGGGGAATGGGATGCTTAGGGGAATGTGATGCTTAGGGGAATTGTGATACTGGGGGAATGTGATGCTTAGCAAACTGCAATATTGCACTCTGCTCCATTCCTCTGACAGTGGAACGAGAAGAGCTTGGAATTCCTGCCCATGGGCCGCGCAATGAGCCTGGAGGACCAGAAGGCCGACCAGGACCAGCTGAAGATCAATGCCATTGACGCCATGCTGCAGTGGCTCAAGGAGTGCAAGCACGAACAGGTAAGTTACCTTGGCTCATCCAAGGACTACTAAAATAGAAGGATGGGAAACAACGTTTCTTGGAAAAATTTTCGGA
Source organism: Macrostomum lignano (assembly GCA_002269645.1). NCBI lineage: Eukaryota > Metazoa > Platyhelminthes > Macrostomidae > Macrostomum > Macrostomum lignano. The sequence continues at coordinate 360,455 of NIVC01000946.1, read as the reverse complement.
AGAAAATACATTACGGAGATAGGAGTGTTTTATCGTTTCAGCACAAAAACTGTTCTTGCTTTTGATAGAAGGCAGACCCAATGTTCATCTTTTTATAAGTTTTACCTTTCTGTGGTAGATGTGGAATTAGGATTCTATGCTGATTTTATATTCTATGTAACAATGGCAATGTCCTGTGCCTAAAAACAATAAAAATGGCTCGGCTCGGCTCATTGGTGCCTCCTGCCTCCTACGAGCTAAAATTTGCCAAGGAACATAATCCTTGGGATTAACATGACTATAATTAGGATCAGTGGGTATCTCACATCTACTACAGAAGCGCACAACTAGAAATTATTTCGGCCCCACAATCCTCTCAGCGTCCAGTGTGTGGTTGGGCATTGTCCTCGCCTGTCATAAATCATTAATCAGCTAAAATCAACTGCTGCCCGAGAGCTGTTCCAAGGAGACCTGTGAAACAAAACCTGGAAAAGCTACTGTTAACAACCTCATTTTCATTCGCGATTTCTCTCAATTTCTAATCTCTGTTGAGAAGCTAAGAAATTAAAGGCCAATCTTTTTAAAATTGGTTTCACCAGAGCAAAATAATTCTATGTTAAATTAGTAGACTTTTATATCGCTGAAACTCCCCTCCTATCCCCGCTGTGTGGAAGCTTTGTGAGTGGGGAAGAGGCCGATAACTCCAGATTTACGTTAGCGGTCTCCTTGGCTACTCTGCTCAGAAAATATCTCTGAAGCTACAACGGAGCCAAGCCGTTAGTAGATAACAATACTACTTATAGATAGGTAGATAGATTACCTATCCACCCACTGCTAGAGCCGGATAGCATGAAAGTTGGAGCTAGAAATGAATAGCCAAATTATATCAGCACAATGGCCAACTCCGATCCGTTGTCTATCGAGCCTCTACAGTACTCAGTTCAACAGCAGCTATAGGGACTAAACTAGATGGTGTACAAGTACACGGATTTGAGATACAGAGGGGGAGAAGACGCATGAGAACAGAGAAAGAAAGCGACGCGTCGAAGAGAGACTAATGGCGCTTGAGATTTGCCGCTTTGGACAGGCAGCAGATAGATAGATGCAGCTAGTGTGTCAGGTTGGGTGGAGGCTGCGTACGGCACCTCCCTGCCTCCCCTTGTGCCGGCCCCACATCTTTCTCTTTCTCTCTGTTCCCGGCGAATCCTGCTCTCCATTTGACGCCAAGCAAGGTCGCCAAGCATTGAGGGGCCGGAGGAAGAGGAGGGGAGGGAGGGGGAGTCGATAATAAAAAGTGCGCGTCCGTGCAAGCCAGAAGCCAGGCCAGCCCTAAAAACCGATGCTGGTGTGCCGCGACTTTAGCTTGGAAACAAGTCTAGAAACTGGAACAAGCGGCTTCGCTGCCCCAGATTGGACAGAATCGCAAGACGCAAGCAGGCGGCAAGCTAAGAGAACGCTCGGCCTGGAATACTGATAAATAATCACCATTCTTGCCGAAACCTTCTGCCCTGCCCAGCTGCCCGAGATTCCCAGGTCACCGCTTTAAACTTGAAAGTTGCACCGATTTATTCTGGCGCAATCTCTCTGACAATGCCTCGGATTCTGCTGCACCTCCCGCTGCTACTTCTGCTGCTGCCCTGCGATGCCAAGGCCGTTGCCGCGAAGACCATCTACGACGACCTTCTGACCAGCCTGTTCGATGGATACAACAGCAATGCCATGCCGATCTGCAAGCAGGGCGACCGACTCGAGGTCGGCCAGGACATGCTGCTCTACCAGCTGTTCGACCTGGACGAGCCAACCCAGATGCTCAGCGTCGACGTGTGGATTGAGTCAACCTGGCGAGACTGCCGCCTGATGTGGGACCCGGCCGGATTCAACAATGTCACCGAGTTCGCCATCAAATCCGAGGAGCTCTGGTACCCGGACCTCATCTTCTACGAGTCGTTGCACGGCAACTTCGAGGAGGGCATGTTCATCTACGGCGAGTCCACGGCTCGGGTGCGCAGCGACGGCTGGGTCAAACTGGGCGCCCAGGCCCTGCTGAAGTCCTTCTGCCGAATCGACATCAGCCGCTTCCCCTACGACAGCCAGCGCTGCAACATCACCTTCAGCAGCTGGACGAAGGACACCAGCAACTTCCTGCTCACCCGCAAGGCCGGCGACGCCAACGATCACGCGTTCGAGTCAGCCAGCAACGGCGAATGGGAGGTCACCGGCTTCCCGGCGTTCACGCAGCTGACGCCTCGACAAATCGGAGTTGACGAGAGCGCCGAGCCGGCCATCTACTCCGAGGTGGTGTTCCAGCTGCGGCTGCGGCGCAAGTACCTGTTCCACCAGGCCTACATGCTGTTCCCCTGCATGCTGCTGGCCTGGCTGGCCGCGTTCTCCTTCTTCTTGCCGACCGAGTGCGGCGAGCGGATCGCCTACTCCACCACCATCCTGCTGTCCCTGGTGGTGTTCCTGCTACTCATCGCCGACAACATTCCCCGCTCAGGCGACGCCGTTCCGGTCCTAGGAGTGTACTTCTGCCTGACAGTCTGCCTAGTGGGCCTGTGCACACTCATGGTCATCGCGGCCTACAATATCAGCTTGAAGCCGAACGACTTCTGCCCGCCAGCCTGGCTCACGGCCTGCTGCTACCGGCTGGGCCCGCTGGTCGGCTTCCGGGCCACGCATCACAATGGCCGCGTCAAGCTGCTGTCGTTCCGCATGAATCCGCGCAGTCCAACGTCCGGCGCGAGGGCCGATCAGGGAGACGGAGACAACGACGGCACCAAGGACGACGAGGGACAGGATGAGAATCTCGACTGCGACGCCGGAACCGAGGAGGCGGCAATTCCGACCGCGCCAACAATAATGACGAATAAGTCGGCGTGCCGTCACCCGCCGCCGGAGGGCGGGTCGGGCTTCGCCAACACCTGGCGGTACATGGGCATCGTGCTGGACAGAATGTTCTTCGTCATCTACTGCCTGCTGAACTTGGTGGCCACAATCTGGATCCTGGCCAGCCGTCGCGGCTGATTCGAACGCTTGATCAGTACCACAAATATTAGAATAACTAGATGGGCCACTCAGCACATATGCGTGTAGGCTACTTTCAGTTCAGTAGTAAGTTAAACAGAAGCATTTTAATGTATTTTTAAAGCCAAGGCTCATTTATTGGCTTCTACCCCCCAGCCTAAACCCTCCAACCGCGTCTTTCCACATTACCCCCCGCCCCGCCCCGCCCCAATTTTTTTGCCTTTCTCGGAATTCCAGCCTAAAGCTACCATGTACATTTAGTGGACTGGCCAATGTACATTATTGCTGAACCAAGTTGTTTACGCCTGCAAGCTGGGCTTCTAAACTTATCAAAGTCATTTCAGCTGCCTTAATTTTTATATAATAGCTTATGTATTCATCTTTGCTACTGAAAAAGTAGAAAGCTGTTTTACTAAGTATATATGCCTGAGTGGCCCATCCTAGTTATTTTAGTATCTGTGGTCAGTAGTTTTTTCGGGGTTTTTTCACGGAGCAACAAAGAGTGCAATAATAACAAACAGAATTTTTTATTGAAAACTTCGTCACGGAAGGTACCGATTCCATACTCTCTATATTGTTAATAAGACCTACTCAGAATTGTATTTGGAATGGATCTACACAAAATTTGATTTTTTGTTTCTTTTAGTGATATCCAATAATTAATTAAGTATTTTCACAGTCTCAACATCAGACAAAATGTTGCACGCATGTTGACCCTAATTCACCTAGCTAGCCTATTCATAAAAATGTAAAGTTCTGTTTCTGCAATCAGCACACTATCCAACCTATATACTTCATCATAAATATTTACGCTTATCTAGCTGCGCATTAAATAAACTCCTGGCTAAGCTGAATATTTTTGAAGACTTCAATTGTCAGAAATCCAAAGGGTGATATCATTGGAATTTAGTGTCCCAATAAGCTGGAAACTTTCTATCTCAGTAATGCATTTTCCAGCGACTCTCCCCTTCTCTCTCTCTCTCTCTCTCTCTCTCTCTCTCTCTCTCTCTCTCTCTCTCTCTCTCTCTCTCTCTCTCTCTCTCTCTCTCTCTCTCTCTCTCTCTCTCTCTCTCTCTCTCTCTCTCTCTCTCTCCTCTCTCTCTCTCCTCTCTCTCTCTCTCTCTCTCTCTCTCTCTCTCTCTCTCTCTCTCTCTCTCTCTCTCTCTCTCTCTCTCTCTCTCTCTCTCTCTCTCTCTCTCTCTCTCTCTCTCTCGATTTTGATTTCGGGTTAAGATTGATCTGTCTGAATTGGCCAATTCTTTATAAACCTAATACTAACATACAAATATAATATAAACTCGTACTTATATAAATATAAGAGCTGCAGGCTTGATCTTCTGAGAACTAAAGGGTAAAGCTTGGTTGACTGATTGCCCAATTTTCGGCAATTTCTTTTCCCATATCAGCCAGCTATGCCAGAAAGCCCCCAGGGCACAGTTGTCCTATACAATGAAAAGTCCCTCCCGTCCCGTAAACATCCAAATGTTTAGTATACTCGTACCTGTACATGTACTGAGTATAGTAAAATGAATGTCGTCTGAATAGTTTAATAGTCTAAACTGAACGCACCGAAACAGGGCTTGGATTGCGTGACACACTTACATGTACTTGGCTTAGAACTGAATTGCGGGCTCGGTCCAGACATGTCAATTGGTCAGTTTCCAAGTCTCTCTTGTCCCTCTTAGCGACACGAAATATCTCATTAGAAGCTTGCTCTATCTTGCTATTTAGCTATGACGCTTTAAAAGTGCAATTTAATTTTAACTTCTTGCTCCCGCGGTTGAGTAAAGGATTGCAGATAAACTATATATGCCATCTATACTTTATAAGCTTGAATAGCCATCTAAAACGGAGAGGAGAGTAAAGAGGGTTGCTCGCATCCTATTTGGAATCGGGGATAAAGAAAAGCTGCGTGATGAAGCCACAGAGGACGGATGGGAATCTGGATGCAAAGATCCTCTTGGCCTTGCAACGTCTTCGTCGTTCTAACCCTTCAATCAAGGGCATATTGATTTATAAAAAATGCAGAAGATACTCTGGTTGATAAAATGAATTTTAAGGTCGCGATCAAATTTCGCTAAAATTAAATAACACAGTGACAAGATGTCTTTTAATCTTCCGCTTCAGATCGAGGAGCACAGGAAGAAGAAGAAAGAAGAAGAGCAGAAGTTGTGGCGACTTCGGCAGTTGAAGAAAATTTCGGTGAGTTTTTTTAATTTTGATTTTAATTGGAATAAAAAATCTATAGCTCATTGGGCACGAACTGTTACTAAGAAGCAAGTAAAGCAAATCCCTACCATTTTCTGCGTAATTGACTAAAGATGGAGAGAGAACTCACTCGATCGTTTAAAGTCAAAATCACGTGATAACTTTTTAAACAGTTCATGAATAGCTGTGGATGTACATAGCCCTTCGCGCGGCGGTTAGCTAATGTACATTGGCAGTTAATCCCCATTCAACCCCAGAACGCGAGGATAGCTGGCAATAAAATTGGGACGAATAGACGAATACAGAAGTGACAAGGTCTTTTTTAGAAAGTCAGAGGCAAGAGAAGAATATATTATAGCACTACATTGTCTTTCGGGCGGCGGTTAGCTAATGGCGCACTTTGACAGCGTAACCCCCAACCTCAAAGCGCGAGGAAAGCTGGCAAAAAATTTGTACACACAGAAGTGACGACGTGCTTAGAAAGTCAGGGGAGGTGGACAAGATAAGAATATTCTCTAGTTAAGCTATGTACACTGTCTTTCACGCGGCGTTTGGCTAATGTACATAGACAAATCAACCCCGATCACGAGGATAGCTGGCTATATAATTGGGACCATAGAGAAGTGACACGGGCGTGTTACGAGCGTAAGAAAGGGATAGAAAATAATATATTATATTAGATACTACTGAATTAATTATTGTGTATTGTTCGTAATTCACAAGCCCAGGTTTTTTTAAACAACTATTTTTGCAGAGAGCCTCTGGCATTGTGGAGTCAAGCCAGGCAGCAGGCCAATCCACGGCTTAACTAAAATATATTTTTTATCAAATGGTTTGAAAGCTGCCGCTAAGCTGGTGAAGTAACAGTTTCTATGACGCATATATTTTCAACGGCAAAATGAATTAATGAAAATTCCACAGGCCTGTGATAAAATATTTAAATCCATATAGTCTTGTGCCTGACCATTTTTAAAAGTTATTTTCTGTTTTTGTCAAATTTGTCATTTGATACTACCTAGAATATTTGATAATCTAAACTATATCCTACTATTCCTTTTGGAAAAATCAATTTTATTTGCTGTCTGAACTGAAACCCACAAAATAGAATTAAGATTATCAAGTAATAAACTAATAACTTTCAAAGAAACAATTTTCACGATTCAACTATTAATATTTGTGAAATATACATGTAAGGTCAAATTATTTAACGTTGTTAACATGTATCTTATATTGAGTTACCTTTTACTGATTCACTACGTAAAGAGCTAAACGGATTGTAATCACATGTTGTCCTTCTAAATATGTGTAAAAAGCTATCTGGAGTCACTCTTCGTCAGCTTTTATTAGCTGTGAACTCAGGAGACAACTTTCCAACAGACCAACAGACCCTACGAGCTACATGTACACTTCCTGAAGAACATCCTAACCCTAGCATTTGATGTCTTTCCTGCGGTCAGCTAAGCCCCTAATGAGAGTCAGGGCCGCTGTCTACACTGCGTGAGTGGATGGGACAAGTCTAGAAGCATATGATGAAGCCAAGGGCAGACAGCAGGATGCTCAGCACAGATACTGCGATACTTTCGGTGTCCCACTAGGCGTGACTGAGGAGCAGGTATCGAGTGTGCAGACCAATGATCAGGTGTGACTGAGGAGCAGGTATCGAGTGTGCAGACCAATGATCAGGTGTGACTGAGGAGCAGGTATCGAGTGTGCAGACCAATGATCAGGTGTGACTGAGGAGCAGGTATCGAGTGTGCAGACCAATGATCAGGTGTGACTGAGGAGCAGGTATCGAGTGTGCAGACCAATGATCAGGTGTGACTGAGGAGCAGGTATCGAGTGTGCAGACCAATGATCAGGTGTGACTGAGGAGCAGGTATCGAGTGTGCAGACCAATGATCAGGTGTGACTGAGGAGCAGGTATCGAGTGTGCAGACCAATGATCAGGTGTGACTGAGGAGCAGGTATCGAGTGTGCAGACCAATGATCAGGTGTGACTGAGGAGCAGGTATCGAGTGTGCAGACCAATGATCAGGTGTGACTGAGGAGCAGGTATCGAGTGTGCAGACCAATGATCAGGTGTGACTGAGGAGCAGGTATCGAGTGTGCAGACCAATGATCAGGTGTGACTGAGGAGCAGGTATCGAGTGTGCAGACCAATGATCAGGTGTGACTGAGGAGCAGGTATCGAGTGTGCAGACCAATGATCAGGTGTGACTGAGGAGCAGGTATCGAGTGTGCAGACCAATGATCAGGTGTGACTGAGGAGCAGGTATCGAGTGTGCAGACCAATGATCAGGTGTGACTGAGGAGCAGGTATCGAGTGTGCAGACCAATGATCAGGTGTGACTGAGGAGCAGGTATCGAGTGTGCAGACCAATGATCAGGTGTGACTGAGGAGCAGGTATCGAGTGTGCAGACCAATGATCAGGTGTGACTGAGGAGCAGGTATCGAGTGTGCAGACCAATTCCTTCAGTATCTAGAGCGTAAAATTCTTTAAATTTCGGTTGTACAAGAGAAGCGGAGTCCAAAGAGTCAGTGCATGTGTTTGTGTACAACACTGCATGGGAAAAGCCGTTCTCATTCCAAGCAAAACGCATGTCATATATTAAAAATAGAATTAAAAAGATAAAAACAGTGCAGCATACTACTTATTATATTCAGTAGTTAAGTTAAGCGAAGTATGGCGAAGAAAAAAGGGGAGGTTTTTCAATTTTTTACCGTACATTGCAAATAAAACGAAGAATTGAAACAAACAAATATAAACAATAAGATCAGGTGTAACGAAAATGATGAATTCAAATCTGCATAGAAAAAATTATAGAATTAATGAAGCTTTTAAAATGAAGCTTTGATATTTTAAGGTTGTTGTTAAACGGGGGTGGGAAGCTTAGCTACCCGCGGATCAGCCCTGGGAGGGGCTCTGCCGCAGAGGGCACTGCCAAGGGCACAGATAAGACTGTGTACCCGAGATACCCAAATACCAATTTAGTTGGGCCCCAGCTTAAAGCTAGGGAAGGGGCGAGGGACTTCAAGCCTATGGTACAAGACACCGCCAAACCAACAGTGGAATCAGGGACGGTGCTAGGACCGAATCCACCCAGACCACCCCCCCAGCCAGCAAGTCTTTTGGGTGTGCGCAGAGAAATTTGAAAACGAAAAGTTTGGGATACTACTGAAAGCGGTCCAAGTGAGGAACTACTCCTAAACCTTGGAAATGGCTTAAACTATTGGAGCGAGTCTGGGCAGCTAATTACCAAGAGCGATCCTATACAGAATCCGACAACTGTAGGTCTCGAGCCTCAAGGCTTTTCACTACCCAGCTCTAATTTGGAGTGAGTCTGGAAGGCTTGTATCCGAGGGGGAGACTCCAGGCGGGAAGACCGTCCACCTCTATTGCTGCCAACCCAAGGGCATCGCCTATCCAGCTCATTATTGGGGGCCAGGCCAAGGGGTCGGGAGAAGAGGCACCCAGGGCAAGAGGACTCCGGACTCAGCCGGATTTTAAGGTCAGACAATCACAACGGTTCGCCAAATTCTGTCACTTATGCTTAAATTTTTTAAGAGATTCATTACTGAGAAGAGTAAGACGGTAATATAGGCTTTCAATGCAATAAGTTTATTGATCAAGAATATCAGATTCTATGCCTATTTATGCAGTTAAGTTAGCAAAAGGCAATTATGGCCGAGGGGTCACATCTAGGGCCAAATGGTTCGCTTAGAAAACCGAATGAAAAGCTGGCATATACGAGTAGCTTATTAGACTGTTTTTTTATATTTTTACAAACCCGGAAACCTTCTAAACCGGAAAATTTTGCGGACACGGTATAACAAAGTTAAAGATTTTTTTAAATAAGCCAAACTAAAAAGCAGCCTACAAAAGCAGATTTTTTTGTTATCGATTTAAATTTTCATCAGTCATTTTTTGTTATACCCATTAATATTCCGTTGTCAAATTGACTTTACATGAACCTGTCAATTTAAAACTGTTGCAATGAAAGGAGGATTGATAAAAGACTATTGTACAAGTAAAATAAATATCGGAAGTGAAAACGAAAGCGAATACGAGTACTAGTCTATACAGTGTTTCGCTAAGACATCGCACTCTAATTGCTAATAGCAAAATTGCTAATAAACTTGTGCTCAACCTTACAAACAGTCAATTCAACTTTTATCACACTTATTTAATTCAACTAGAAACAGTTGATCAATTCTACTACATTTTAATCTATCTCTTGAAACTACAACCCGTTGTCTTCCTAGATATGTTAATACTATCTATTAATCCATTTTTATGCTTGTTAATCAACCTCACTTAATTCCGCGTACACGTTAATCCACTTCCCCGTTCGTTAATCCATCCCAGTTAGCCAAAAATCCATTTCCCAACCTGATAATCCATTTCATGTACCCATTATTAATCAATTCCACACCCGTTAATCCATTTCCCAACCTGATAATCCATTTCATGTACCCATTAATCAATTCAACACCCGTTAATCCATTTCCCAACCTGATAATCCATTTCACCTACCCCTTAATCAATTCCACACCCGTTAATCCATTTCCCAACCTGATAATCCATTTCACCTACCCCTTAATCAATTCCACACCCGTTAATCCATTTCCCAACCTGATAATCCATTTCACCTACCCCTTAATCAATTCCACACCCGTTAATCCATTTCCCAACCTGATAATCCATTTCATGTACCCATTATTAATCAATTCCACACCCGTTAATCCATTTCATAACCTGATAATCTAGTTCATCCATTCATTTATCAAGTCCAGACCCACTAATCCATTTCCTTACCGGTAATTGACTCTCTCACTAGTTAACCTATTAATCCACCTATTGTAAATCCAATCCTGGGCAATGCAACCTGGGTGCACACAGGCTACGCATGCACCCTAGGTGTTGGCAGACTGCTGCTGAGCCAGCAGGGCGCTATCAGCGCTGGAACGTGGCGGGGGCGGGTGTTTAAGCATCCAAGGCAACCAGCGGTATTTCTTATTCAGCATGAGGAGCACCATAACCGGTAAGCACAGGACCAGAAAAGCAGTCAATATTTTAATCTGCGGTCGTTCAAACATTTTAACAAACGCATCCCACGACCATTTGATGTCAGTAGAATACAGATGATCGCACATGAGCGCATTCTCGTCTTCATAGCCTGGACAGTTATAATTCTTATCGCACACTCCGGTGCAAGGATAAGCAAAGTGCCAATTGTCGCCAATAGTAGTATTATAGGAGGCCGAGGAATCGCTGGAGGAGCCGCCACTCAGAAGCCGCTGTCCGCAGCTGCAGTAGCAGAGCAGAGTGCAGTTGCTGTCAGGCGTATCGCAGTTACTCGTGGCTTTCTCGCTAGCGCAGGAGTCGCAGCCGCCGCAGGTCAGATAGCGATAAGCCCGCCGATTATTCTTGCTGCCAGTGTAGCCAATCTTATTGCACGAGTGCTTGGCCTCGTTGAAGCAGGCGCCGCCGCTCACCAGCTCCGTGTCGGGATCGACTCGAAGCCAGGCGCAGAACTCGCCAGGCGATTTCTCCTGGCACAGCCGCAGCGCCCCGGCCACAGTCCGTTCGGACAGCGGCAGCGAGCTCAAATCTTCGCTAGTCAGGTTCGAGTACGTGGCGTTGCTGGCGGCTGCGGAATCTGGCTTGCTATTGATTTCAACGGCATAAATAGCCAACGGCAGCAGTACTAATGAGACTAGTAGTATTGCTTGTGACGCAGGGTGCGACATTGTATTTCTGTGCTTAATATTCTTAAGCCAAGGTAGCTGGAAAAGTTATAATGGCAAAAGTAAAAGCTAAAAGCAAAATGTTTTCTAGAAAAAAAATTTAAATAAATCAAGCTTACTGAAAAAATCAATATGAGCGAAATCCGAGTTAAAAATTGAGTGACTTTAAATCAGTGAAAAATCTGGCATCTGAGGCTGGACCAGCAACTGAGGATCTAGGAGGCTGGCCCAGCAACTGAGTATCTGGGAGGCTGGTCCAGCAACTGAGGATCTAGGAGGCTGGCCCAGCAACTGAGTATCTGGGAGGCTGGACCAGCAACTGAGGATCTAGGAGGCTGGCCCGGCAACTGAGGATCTGGGAGGATGGCCCAGCAACTGACCCGTTGAAAACGATACCGTGACAAGAGTCACTAAAGTCATTGCAAACAACTCTCTAGTGACTCTTGTGCGTCTGGGGCGACTCTTGTAACTTTTATTTGCATCACAATTGCGGCACGTGAGTTGTAGAATCGTAAAAGAGTCCAGGCTAAAACTGAGTGTTCCTTGCCCGATGGAAGCGGTGCCCAGGCCAAGAAGCGTCCCGGGGTCACTTGAGATGTCACGGTACAAATCGCCAAAAAGTCGCAGAAGCTCTTCAGCGTCGCTGTAGAATCGTTAGTGCATCACTTCTGAGTCGATGAGCATGCGTTTTCTGATAGTAACGACTCTGTAACGCGTTGAGAACGCCTCAGAAGTGACGCACTAACGACTCCACAGCGACGCTAAAGCGCTTCTTCTGCGACTTTTATGCGACTGCAGAACGCCACTGAAACGCCAGAAATTTGACTCTAATTTATCAAGCGACGCAAATGCGCTTCAAACACAACTTAGTGACTCTAATGCGACTTTGGAACGCCTCAAATACGACTCTGACATCTCGTTGTTTTAAAGTCATTTAGAATCACTTCTTTCCTATTGGACCTGTGTCATCTGCAACGCGTCTGAAACGACTATGGGGCGACGCAAGGGACTCCGGGACGCTTCTTGGCCTGGGTACCGTTTTCGTCGGGTGAGGATTTTGGAGGCCGGCCTAGCAACTGAAGATCTGGGAGGCTGGCCTAGCAACTGAGTATCTGGGAAGCTGGCCAAGCAACTGAATATCTGGGAAGCTGGCCAAGCAACTGAATATCTGGGAAGCTGGCCAAGCAACTGAATATCTGGGAAGCTGGCCAAGCAACTGAATATCTGGGAAGCTGGCCAAGCAACTGAGTATCTGGGAAGCTGGCCAAGCAACTGAATATCTGGGAGGCTGGCCAAGCAACTGAATATCTGGGAAGCTGGCCAAGCAACTGAATATCTGGGAAGCTGGCCAAGCAACTGAATATCTGGGAAGCTGGCCAAGCAACTGAATATCTGGGAAGCTGGCCAAGCAACTGAATATCTGGGAAGCTGGCCAAGCAACTGAGTATCTGGGAAGCTGGCCAAGCAACTGAATATCTGGGAAGCTGGCCAAGCAACTGAGTATCTGGGAAGCTGGCCAAGCAACTGAATATCTGGGAAGCTGGCCAAGCAACTGAATATCTGGGAAGCTGGCCAAGCAACTGAATATCTGGGAAGCTGGCCAAGCAACTGAGTATCTGGGAAGCTGGCCAAGCAACTGAGTATCTGGGAAGCTGGCCAAGCAACTGAGTATCTGGGAAGCTGGCCAAGCAACTGAATATCTGGGAAGCTGGCCAAGCAACTGAATATCTGGGAAGCTGGCCAAGCAACTGAATATCTGGGAAGCTGGCCAAGCAACTGAGTATCTGGGAAGCTGGCCAAGCAACTGAAGATCTGGGAGGCTGGCCAAGCAACTGAATATCTGGGAAGCTGGCCAAGCAACTGAGTATCTGGGAAGCTGGCCAAGCAACTGAGTATCTGGGAAGCTGGCCAAGCAACTGAATATCTGGGAAGCTGGCCAAGCAACTGAATATCTGGGAGGCTGGCCCAGCAACTGATGATCTGGGAGGCTGGCCCAGCAACTGAGGATCTGGGAGGGTGGCCCAGCAGCTCAGCCTAAGTCTTTGTATAAGGATCTAGACTATAACGCACCTACAAATTGAATATTAAATAGTTGAGAATAGAGTGCAAACAAAGACTGCGCTCAAGGCTAATTGAACAAAAAATGATCAATTTATAGGAACCGACAAACATATATTTTATTTAAAAAAGAGTTTTCACTATAAGTTAAGTAACACAAAAGCGAATACATAGAAAAGAATGACTAGAGCCAGGGCAGGGACTCAATGTATAATAATTACATGCAATATTTTTCCGAGACCTTGTATGTGGCAATCTATAGACATTGTACATTACGTCATGCAAGCCTATCGTGACCACTGGGTCAGATATCCTCTAAGCAGAAGAGTGTCCTCTGCTTGTATAACAAACAAAATAACTAAATCTGAGCATTAAAAGCCGGTTAAAATCGAAGTGCATCAGTAGGCGTCATGACCAATAACAGATTCACCTGGACTAGATACTGAGACTGAATAGTCTGCAGGCAACGTTGGCATGAGCAATGTTCAGCGGATTGTCTGCAGTGGGGAAAGTAGTTTAAAGTAATTCACCTTTTCGATAGGCATACTCGTATATGCAATTTTCTTTGCTTTCAGAAAAGACAGTGCGAAGCTCTACATTTTATAATATTTCTATTCGCTTTCTACCTGCTCCGCTCTCTACCTGCTCCGCTCTCTACCAGCTCCGCTCTCTACCTGCTCTGCTCTCTACCTGCTCCGCTCTCTACCTGCTCCGCTCTCTACCTGCTCCGCTCTCTACCTGCTCTGCTCTCTACCTGCTCCACTCTCTACCTGCTCTGCTCTCTACCTGCTCCGCTCTCTACCTGCTCCACTCTCTACCTGCTCCACTCTCTACCTGCTCCACTCTCTACCTGCTCCGCTCTCTACCTGCTCCTATTTCTACCTGCTCCTATTTCTACCTGCTCCGCTCTCTACCTGCTCCACTCTCTACCTGCTCCGCTCTCTACCTGCGCCACTCTCTACCTGCTCCGCTCTCTACCTGCTCCGCTCTCTACCTGCTCCGCTCTCTACCTGCTCCTATTTCTACCTGCTCCGCTCTCTACCTGCTCCACTCTCTACCTGCTCCACTCTCTACCTGCGCCGCTCTCTACCTGCTCCGCTCTCTACCTGCTCCGCTCTCTACCTGCTCCGCTCACTACCTGCTCCTATTTCTACCTGCTCCTATCTCTTACTTGCTCCGCTCTCTGCTCCAGCAAGACCTGCTCCAAGAGACATTTCCAACCTGTCGTCTCATTTGTCGAATAATTATCGAATGAATTTCGAAAGCACAAACCCAAGCATATCTGCATGTACATTACAAGCCGTACTCACCAGGTAGATCCAGCAGTGACAGGACTGCTACTACAATCATTATTTTGATCCCGCTCTGTGTAAGGCGGAGGCGGGGCTAGAGGAATCATTGTTGAAGCGGCATCTGACTGGGCCACGGCTGCCTCATAGGGCGGCGGAGCGACTGGCGCCGGTCTGAGCAAACGCAGCGGCATTATCATCGACGGCTCCAGTTGCCGACGCACCGTCGGTTCTGGCTCGGCGCTGTCGAACTCTTCCTCCTCCTCCTCATCCGCCTGGTCCTCGTCGGCTTCGCCTTCGTTGTCGCGCCTGCTGCGGTTGCTTCGCCTTGCACGACCGAACGGGGAGCAGCGACGGAACAGGCGGCGCAAACGGCGCCACTTCGGACAGACGGACATCAGCAGGCCTTTCAGCACAGCATTCAACAGATAGGACAGGGTGACAAGCACGGCCGCGATGCCCAGGGTCAGGGAGGCCACGGACCACGGGCTGGAGGCGTGCCTGTCGTAGATGCTGCAGATCGCCGGCGATTCGTCGAAGCTATTCACACAGACAGGCTCATGGTCGCACAGGCTGGAGCACTGATAGACCCGGCCAATGTCACCGCTATAGCCATTGGTTGGTAATTGCTGTCGCTTCATCTGCTTCTGAAAGTAGCGATTGAAGCCTTTGTTACTGCCGAAGAAGGCGCAGGAACAGTAGCACTCGTGGGTGACGTCAAGGCCGACAAGACGCCGACTAGGTGCACATTTTGCATTGCGATTGCAGCCGAACTTCACTTCATTGAAACAGGTGAACAGAAACTCGTCACTATACGAAAGCATTGAAGACGAATTGGGGAAACTGTGCCCAGTCGGGTATCGACTGACTCGAAAGGAGAACCAGGCGCAGAACAGTTCGGGCGATTGGCGCATGCACAGTTGCAGGATTTGGTCAACTGATCGACTGCCGCCAGATCCAGACTGGGCTGTCAGCTCCGACATTGCCGCGTCGGAGGCGGCGATTTCAAATTCAATAGCGGTGGACTCTGCGGCGGCGACCATGCAGTTGGACCGCAAACTGGTCAGGAAAAGCAACAGCAGTGCGGGCGGAGGCAGCGGCCATCGGCTAAGCTGCATGTCGGCGCAGCTGCTTGACGGCCGAGGCAAGCCGCATAAATTGGATTGGCGCCGCGAGTGTTTTCAGTGTACTACACTGCACTTTTAGATTGGCTGGAGGGGCATGGAGGGGAAAGGAAAGGCGGCGGCTTGGAAGAGGGAGAGAAATGCCATAGCCAATCACAGGCTTGGATGGGAAGGTGGGAAGTACAGCCAATTAGAGCAGCAAAGATTGCAGCCAATCAGAAGCACTGAGGGGGGAGATTGCAGCCAATCAGAGGCACTAAGGGGGAGCTTGCAGCCAATCAGAGACAATAAGGGGGAGATTGCAGCCAATCGGAGGCACTAGGGGGGATATCAGCCAATCAGAGGCACTAAGGGGAAGGAGATATCAGCCAATCAGAGGCACTAAGGGGAAGGAGATTGAAGCCAATCGGAGGCACTAGGAGGGGTATCAGCCAATCAGAGGCACTAAGGGGGAGCTTGCAGCCAATCAGAGGCACTAAGGGGGAGGGAGATTGCAGCCAATCGGAGGCACTAGGGGGGATATCAGCCAATCAGAGACACTAAGGGGGAGCTTGCAGCCAATCAGAGGCACTAAGGGGGGGGAGATTGCAGCCAATCGGAGGCACTAGGGGGATATCAGCCAATCAGAGGCACTAAGGGGAAGGAGATATCAGCCAATCAGAGGCACTAAGGGGAAGGAGATTTAAGCCAATCGGAGGCACTAGGGGGATATCAGCCAATCAGAGGCACTAAGGGGGAGCTTGCAGCCAATCAGAGGCACTAAGGGGGGGAGATTGCAGCCAATCGGAGGCACTAGGGGGATATCAGCCAATCAGAGGCACTAAGGGGGGAGATTGCAGTTAATCAGAGGCACTATGGGGGAGATTGCAGCTAATCAGAGGCACTAAGGGGGGAGATTGCAGTTAATCAGAGGCACTATGGGGGAGATTGCAGCCAATCAGAGGCACTAAAGGGGGGAGATTGCAGCTAATCAGAGGCACTAAGGGGGGGGAGATTGCAGTTAATCAGAGGCACTAAAGGGGGGAGATTGCAGCTAATCAGAGGCACTAAGGGGGGGGGAGATTGCAGTTAATCAGAGGCACTAGAGGGGGGGGGGAGAAAGATTGCAGCCAATCAGAAGAATTGAGGTAGGGGAGATTGCAGCCAATCAGAGGTCCAGGGGAAGGAAGGTAATCAGTTAGGAAAGATAAGACAAGACTGTGGCCAATCAGGAGATTTAATTTTGTATGACGGAGCAATTGAAACAACCAAAATGAACAGAATATCTAGAATAATGTAAAATGACTCGAAAATGTTTATTTTTACAAGCATAAATGTTTTGATAGCATGGATAAAATTACAATAATTACTGTATTGAGGAGCTTAACTACTATTAAGAGTTACTCAATGGTGCTTGCTATATAATATCACAAGATTTAAAGCGACCTACAGTGCACGCAGCAGAGGTTGCGATGTACTTAGTTTGCTGTACAAAACGATGACTCGCAATTATGAAATATTATTATGCGAATATAATACGCGCTTGTTTACACGTTTAACTCACGATCAACTCGAATATAAAGCGATTTAAAAAGCGAAAAAATGATTACACACATCGCAGATGGGTCTTATCGCAAACTTAATGTAGCTTTGGTCCGTTGTCTGTGAACTTCAATAGTAAATTTACGAGCATAATCCACCATAATAACATTGCACCATGGCGCAACGCCTTAGACGACGACATCGTCTCAAAACCAGAGCTGACGGCAAGTCTGCCCATTCCGCTGACTCCTAAGCACAATACAAGCGCGCCAATACAGTACGCAGGCACAGCACTCACACACACGCTCACACAGGGTGTACAGCGACTCTGACATTTCAGTCGTCAGGCATGTACAATCTCTGTGCCTTAGGGGGGGGGGGGAGGTTGGCCTTCATGGGCTGATCCATTCGAGTTGCCAAGTATACCGGATTGGTGATATCCTTCTTTTTACTTCTTCTTTGTGCTTGGCTAACTACAACACTAAAGGATGTATGTCCGAGTTCGTCTACTGATATAAGTAGAAAGTATAGTGCGGACTGAAAAACTAAACATAGCGGACACAGAAATTTCGTCATTAGATAGCGCAGAGTATATAAAATAGAATATAGTAGAATTAAGAATAGCCTTTAGAATAGACAGAACAACCGGTACTACCATGATCACCCAATGGATGGCAACTCGCCTGCATGCATCGGTGACATCAGGGGTCGGCAAAAGCCAGATAGAGAACCTGAGAAGACAGAGGACAAAAGGAGAGAATTGATGAAATAGGAGAGGGGAGAAGAGAGGAGAGAGAAGATTGCTATTGTGAAGTTACAAAGGACACGAGGACCGGATAGAGAGGCTTCGCGGGCCGAAGTTTGCCAACCCAGACCGGCGCCATGATAATGAAAAGTTTCTGTCCATGACAATCTATTTGTTGTGTCAAAAGTTCCATAGCCTCACTTATAAGCACTTTTTAGTCTAGTCAGTAAAGTTCTCAACGTTTTTTCAGGTCTAGAGAACAAGCCGACAAAAAACTGTTGTAATATTTTTATCTTGAGGTCTGGACTGTCATGTAGAG
Source organism: Macrostomum lignano (assembly GCA_002269645.1). Lineage (NCBI taxonomy): Eukaryota > Metazoa > Platyhelminthes > Macrostomidae > Macrostomum > Macrostomum lignano. The sequence goes on along the minus strand of NIVC01000946.1, from coordinate 342,439 downwards.
TCATCACTGATGCATACAGGCTGATAGATTCGATTTAGGTTACTCATGCAGAACGAAATTCTCGTTACTTCTGAACCCGCTACCCCACCGTACGATCAGTTACGCCTAGAAATTATTGGGCGCATTAGCGTTCAAATCGCGAAACATTTCCGAGTCGCGACGTCGGCGAGCGCCGAACAGTTCGGCGGCCGATTTCAAAGACTCGTCGCCGCCGTGAATGCTAATTAAAGGTGACTGAGCGGCTGACGTCATCTGGCTCAGTAGTATAGGAGAGGCGCTGGATGCAGTGGCCGGAAGTGAATAGTTAGGCGAATCGCTGCTGTCTCTACTACTAACAGTAGTGGGCACGCCTGCATCAGCCGAGGGCGGGGCGGTTTCGCTGGCGTAGCTAGAATAATAATTCACCGAGCGAGGATAGCTGGCCGGATTCAGGCCGAATAGCCAGTTAAAGAGGCCGCCGCTGCCGCTGGCAAGTGAGGTTGGCTGGCGCTGCTGCTGTTGGCCGCTAGGCTTTGAGTCCATTCGGGTAAGTAGCTAGGTGTAACTAGGTGCTGCCAAATGGGCAGAGATGCACCTGAGCATGCAATATGATTTAGTAAATGATACTAAGCTAACATTTTTATAACAACGATCAGTTTGTTGACGGAACTTTAGAGACTAGCCTACCCCATCCTGACCAATCAGGCACACTCTAGCTTACCCCATCCTGACCAATCAGGCACACTCTAGCTTACCTCATTCTGACCAATCAGGCACACTCTAGCCTACCCCATCCTGACCAAACTGACACTCTAGCCAACCCCATCTTGACCAATCTGACACTCTAGCCAACCCCATCTTGACCAATCTGACACTCTAGCCTACCCCATCCTGACCAATCAGGCACACTCTAGCTTACCTCATCCTGACCAATCAGGCACACTCTAGCCTAATCCATCCTGACCAATCAGACACACTAGCCTACCCCATCCTGACCAATCAGACACACTCTAGCCTACCCCATTCTGACCAATCAGACACACTCTAGCCTACCCATTCTGACCAATCAGACATCACCACACTCTAATACTGACACGACCCTATCAGCCGGATATGATAAGCATATCAATTACAAAATTTTCTACTTGATCGCAAAGGATAAGTTCGCAGCGACAGTTAGCAGCTAGATGTTTATTATTATAACAATTGGGGCAGGGTACAGGTGTAATAATAGACTACAAACCACTGTAGAAGCAGCGCCACTTAAAACTAAAAATGGCAAAATACTACTAACAGTAAATACTAAGCATCCAATTTTGAATACCAATGGCAAAAGCAAGCAAATGTAACACTTAATCAAAGCAGTTATTCTCAATAGTTGGGTAATGCAGGACAAGATAAAGATGTGCTTTTTGCTTTGCTAAATTCAACACTAAACAGATAAAAAGCTGATAGAAAAAATATTTAAATTACGAATAAAAATAACTTCTTCAATACAAAACCCGAATATAGACGATCGTGTATATGGGTACGATTGTAACTGAGCGATTTATGCTTAAAAGCGATCTTATTCTCATGCCTGCAAAAATTATTATTGACAAAATTGCAATACATAGACTCACAATATATCATCACATAGAAGCATAAGTACTTTGAATAAAAGTGCAGTATTAAGTCAGTATTCTAAGATAATAGACAACAAAAGGTATTCATGCTTTTGTTGTAGTATAGATATTAAAATACAATTCTTGCTTTTATACCAATGGGTAAAATTGCCATTCCAAGTAATTATATCAAAGCCGTTTGATATAAATGAATATAATAGAAATCCTGACCAATCAGCCACACTCTAGCCTACCCCATTCTGACCAATCAGACACACTCTAGCCTACCCCATCCTGACCAATCAGACACACTCTAGCCTACCCAATCCTGACCAATCAGACACACTCTAGCCTACCCAATCCTGACCAATCAGACACACTCTAGCCTACCCCCATCCTGACCAATCAGACACACTCTAGCCTACCCAATCCTGACCAATCAGACACACTCTAGCCTACCCAATCCTGACCAATCAGACACACTCTAGCCTACCCCCATCCTGACCAATCAGACACACTCTAGCCTACCCCCATCCTGACCAATCAGACACACTCTAGCCTACCCAATCCTGACCAATCAGACACTCTAGCCTACCCAATCCTGACCAATCAGACGCACTCTAGCCTACCCCATCCTGACCAATCAGACGCACTCTAGCCTACCCCATCCTGACCAATCAGACACACTCTAGCCTACCCCATCCTGACCAATCAGACACTCTAGCCTACCCAATCCTGACCAATCAGACACTCTAGCCTACCCAATCCTGACCAGACCAATAAACCTTTTGAAAACTGAAATAAAAATTGAAATCGCTCTGCATAATCAATTAGGTACATGAAGTACTTTAAATAAGGTATCAGTAAGTCAGCCTCAATATAAACATGATTGCTTCTTAAATTTCAACAAAAGCATTTAGAAGTGCAACACCTTCCTTAGCGTATGCTGTGTAAAAGCGCATAAGCGTTATTGATACTAGTATATGCGAGTATACAATAAAAGTGCAATAAAAGGGAGAAGCTCACCAACAGTAAACAAAATAGAAGCGTTTATATTTTCATCAATTTAAGTACAAATGACAACAGTCAATGCTAAATATGACAGATATAATAAATATAAAATAATTTAATGACACTGGGATAGTCTCTAACGAAGTGATTTTTAACAAAACAAAAATCAAACTAAAGATTAGCAGCAATAAGTAAAGAAAACAAAGTTAAAAAACGCCCCAAGACAGATCGGAATGGCGCATCTGCATGTTAGATTTTGAGTTTCAGCAGCGGCAAAGTAGGTGCACAAGAGTTTATAGGGGTAGATTTTACGATTAAAAAGCAGAAAAAAATCGTGGCTAAGAGTGCAGAAATTTTTAAACTCTTTTTAAGTATAAAAATGGCCGCAATTTGAATAAAAAAGCTGAAATAAATTGTCAATAATTATCAAAACAATGTCAGTTGGCAATTTCACCAATTTTAAGGTCTATCAGTTATATATTAGAGATCTATCTGTTAAAGAGCTAATAAGCACTGGTTTAAGTGATTAACTCAATCTCTTCCCCCTAATGTACATTTAGACCACAGATTCACTGGCTCAATCTCTTCCCCTAATGTACATTTAGACCACAGATTCACTGGCTCAATCTCTTCCCCTAATGTACATTTAGACCACAGATTCACTGGCTCAATCTCTTCCCCTAATGTACATTTAGAATACAGATTCACTGGCTCAATATCTTTCCGAATGTACATATAGACCTCGAGCTTTCTCCGATGCCTGGATTTGCCGGAAACACGCTCAACAATATATTTAAAATCGGGGAAAAATTAAATTAATATTTATTCATACATCAGGCTAGCAAAGCATTTGTAGAGACGCACAAGAATGCGGATGTCAAAATACAGAAAAACAAAAGCAAGAAAACTTAAGCTATAATAATAACCTATTTAGCATCCGATTGCGACAGAATAAAAATGACAAAGATGAGACACATAACAGAATAAGTTTGCAAAATCAATAAATGAACGGCATATCAAATTGGCTCATAGTCCAACAAAAATAAAGTTCGACGCTGAGTTCCATAATATTACTTATATGTATATTAATTAATATAATCCACAAACATGACAGCACACGAAATGGTGCGTGAAACAATAAAATATCTCCTCAAGTAGTCCACCCGATGTGCCGATCAGCTACTGACAGTAGACAATCGAACACTGCAGCCTTAGTCCATATGATGGGCGTGATAAGCCGCGTGCCAGATTTCGCCAGAGTGGCGCAGCGATCCGATAACGTCGCAGAAGGCTCGCCACAGCGGCTTAATCTCGTGCCGGATGCCGTACTTTTGGCACAGGTGTTGCACATCCGGCTGGATTTTGTAATAGTTATGACGTGGCATTGTTGGGAACAGGTGGTGCTCGATTTGAAAGTTCAGGTGTCCGGTGAACCAATCGTTGAATGGCGACTTCTCGATGTCGCAGGTGGCGTGCAGCTGAAGGGCCAGCCAAGGCTCAGCGCGGTCGTGCTCAATCTCCATGGGGATGTGGTTGCTCTGCGACACCCAAGTGAACCTGGAGACAGAGAAAGTTGAGGTGAAGCTGCTGTCTAACAGGTGAAGGTACTAGAAGGTTAAGCTACATAGTTAACTATCTGACTGGTGAACTATCTACGAGTAACAAGTGAACTATCTAACAGGTGAACTAGTTAGCAGGTTAACCATCTAACAGTTGAACAATCTAATAGGTGAACAATCTAACCGGTGAACTATCTAACAGGTGAACAATCTATCAGGTGAACAATCGAACAGTTGAACAATCTAATAGGTGAACAATCGAACAGTTGAACAATCTAATAGGTGAACAATCTAACCGGTGAACTATCTAAAGGTAAATAATCTAACCAGTGAACAGTCTAGCAGGTAAACTATCGAACATAACATGCTAGTTAATAACAGACATATCGGCATGCACACATTCAAAACTAACAAACACGACACTCACCAGTGACTCTCGATCATCCGCACCAGGAAGTAATAAAGGAAAGCGCCGCCCAGACCCAGCAGCGGCCGGTACAGTACAACGATCTTGGCAAAGAACAGGGCCATGCAGGCCAAATCAACGTAGCAGCGACGCGAAAGGGCGTGCCTGAAAGTGGCAATTTGAAAGTACACCGGGAACAGCAGCGGCGGTCCGATGGCAAAGAAATACCTGTGCTGGAAATGATAGGGCACGTATGGACTTTTAGGATTAGCCGCAGTCTCTTTCGGCATAGTTTTCCCAACAACGAACAGCGGCTGGATGCGAACGTCGGGATCTTTATTCATAACGTTCGGCTTGGAATGATGCTGATAGTGCAGATGCTTCCACCAGTGCGCTGAGGCGCCTTTGAAATAGCTCATAGTGAGCTGGTGCAGCCAGCCGTCCCATCGGCGATTGTGAAACACCGACAAGTGCCCGAAGTCGTGCTGCAGCCAGCTAGCCTGACTCTGCGCCGTAGCGTACAGGCACAGCGCCACAATGTAAGGCAACCAGCCGGTGCCCCAGAAGCGCAGACAGGCGTAGGCAATGGCCTCCAATGCGAATATGTGGGCCAGCATCAGGGCGTAGAACACTAAGCTGGGCTTGAACAGGCCCCTAGCCTGCGCGTCTTTGCGCAAGCGTTCGAAATCGGTTCGCATAGCAACTAGACGCTCGGGATCGTTCGAACAGACTCGACCGATGCGCAATGGCGCCAACCATTTGGCTACGGTCGACTGGTCGAGATGGAAAGCACGAAACGCTTCCGTAGCGTCTTGGCCAGCGTAGTGCGACAGCAGGCGACTGCCGCCCGGGTGCTTTTGCGCCCACCGGCTCACATCGTATACGGCGTTGTCAACCACTAGCCAGCGACTGTCTGGCGACGTGTGGCTGCGGATCTCCTCCCTGCTGAACTCGTTGGACATTGCGGCTGTGGGCGGCTGTTGCTGAGGGAATATGGGGCAGTATTGGTCAGCGCTCTGTTGGTGGGGTGAACAGCGAGATCTAGGAGTGGAGAGTGAGATCTAGGAGAATGAAAAGTGATATCTAGGAGAATGAAAAGTGATATCTAGGAGAGTGGAGAGTGAGATTTAGGAGCGAAGTGAGATCTAGGTAAGTGAAGAGTGAGATCTGGGAGAGTGAAGAGTGAGATTTAGGAGTAAGGTGAGATCTAGGTAAGTGAAAAGTGAGATCTGGGAGAGTGAAGAGTGAGATTTAGGAGTGAAGTGAGATCTAAGAGAGGGAGAGGGAAATGGGAGGGAAACAGTAAGATCTCAAGGGGGACACAGTGAGATCTGGGGGGAGTGAGATCTGGGGGGGACAGTGAGATCTAGGGGCCCGGGGAGAACTGGGAGGGCAGTGAGATCTGGGGGTGATCTGGGGGGGGGGTCAGTGAGATCTGGGGGGCAGTGAAATCTGGGGGTGATCTGGGGGCAGTGAGATCTGGGGGTGATCTGGGGGGGGCAGTGAGATCTGGGGGGGGCAGTGAGATCTGGGGGGCAGTGAGATCTGGGGTGATCTGGGGGGCAGTGAGATCTGGGGGTGATCTGGGGGCAGTGAGATCTGGGGGGGGCAGTGAGATCTGGGGTGATCTGGGGGGCAGTGAGATCTGGGGTGATCTGGGGGGCAGTGAGATCTGGGGGGGCAGTGAGATCTGGGGTGATCTGGGGGGCAGTGAAATCTGGGGGGTGATCTGGGGGGGGCAGTAAGATCTGGGGGTGATCTGGGGGGTGATCTGGGGGGGGGCAGTAAGATCTGGGGGTGATCTGGGGGCAGTGAGATCTGGGGGTGATCTGGGGGGGGGGTCAGTGAGATCTGGGTGTGATTGGGGGGCAGTGAGATCTGGGGGTGATCTGGGGGGGCAGTGAGATCTGGGGGTGATCTGGGGGGTCAGTGAGATCTGGGGGGTGATCTGGGGGGCAGTGAGATCTGGGGGTGATCTGGGGGGGGGGTCAGTGAGATCTGGGTGTGATTGGGGGGCAGTGAGATCTGGGGGTGATCTGGGGGGGGCAGTGAGATCTGGGGGTGATCTGGGGGGTCAGTGAGATCTGGGTGTGATTGGGGGGGCAGTGAGATCTGGGGGTGATCTGGGGGGTCAGTGAGATCTGGGGGTGATCTGGGGGCAGTGAGATCTGGGGGTGATCTGGGAGGGGGGTCAGTGAGATCTGGGTGTGATTGGGGGGGGCAGTGAGATCTGGGGGGGTATTGAGATCTGGGGGTGATCTGGGGGTCAGTGAGATCTGGGGGTGATCTGGTGGGGGCGGTGAGATCTGGGGACAGTGAGATCTGGGGGGCAGGGAGATCTGTGGGGGGGCAGTGAGATCTGTGGGTTACAACTAGTAGAGGACTGTGAGGGGAGAGCTACAGCGAGAAAGAGGACATAAGCAAGAGAGCAAATAGAATAACAGAAAAGATGGCGCACACGTTGAAAACAAGCACCTATAACTAAAGAATAAAAAACTTACAGGTACAAAACAGTAGGAAAGCCAATGCAGTGAAATTAGACCAACTACTGAGAAGCTTCTAGAAGGAAAATACTGTGCACAGTGCAGCTGTTAGTAAAGATTGAGAGCGTGAATTTATATACTGAATTTGAAATGTATAGGCCGACACCGAACAAGATAAGAGACATGACGTCATCAAAACAATAATAAAAAACAACTATAAAGGACTTCCTGTGGTTTCGAAATTGCAACATTTAAAGAAAGAAAGAATTTTTGTTTCAAAAAGACACGAAGTTGAATTGCGGAAAGAAGCACAGAACTGGTTCTGGTTCAAAGAAGCACAGATCAAAGTTCGCTATTATTGGTCAATCACCGTCGCACACAGCCAGCAGATAACGCCACCTTTATGCACGATAAAATTTCACTGCAATGGCACTGCTAAACACTAATAAAACTAAGCAATTGTAAATTAACAAAAACAAATGCTTAGTGCTTTATCCATTTGAAAAATGCAGACAAAAATGCTTTGATATATTTGCTTCTTAATTGTTTGAAAGTACATTAGAAGTACCTGTCGCAGCTTAAATATAACACAGCCGCAACAAAGGGAAAGGGGCGATTCATTAAAGCGATTTTCTGAGGCCTGGCTGGATGAGGGGCGATTTTCTGAGGCCTGGTTGGATGAGGGGCGATTCTCTGAGGCCTGGCTGGATGAGGGGCGATTCTCTGAGGCCTGGTTGGATGAGGGGCTATTCTCTGAGGCCTGGCTGGATGAGGGGCGATTCTCTGAGGCCTGGCTGGATGAGGGGCCTGGCTGGATGAGGGGCGATTCTCTGAGGCCTGACTGGATGAGGGGCCTGGCTGGATGAGGGGCGATTCTCTGAGGCCTGGCTGGATGAGGGGCCTGGCTGGATGAGGGGCCTGGCTGGATGAGGGGCGATTCTCTGAGGCCTGGCTGGATGAGGGGCTATTCTCTGAGGCCTGGCTGGATGAGGGGCCTGGCTGGATGAGGGGCGATTCTCTGAGGCCTGGCTAGATGAGGGGCCTGGCTGGATGAGGGGCCTGGCTGGATGAGGGGCCTGGCTGGATGAGGGGCCTGGCTGGATGAGGGGCCTGGCTGGATGAGGGGCGATTCTCTGAGGCCTGGTTGGATGAGGGGCGATTCTCTGAGGCCTGGCTGGATGAGGGGCGATTCTCTGAGGCCTGGTTGGATGAGGGGCTATTCTCTGAGGCCTGGCTGGATGAGGGGCCTGGCTGGATGAGGGGCGATTCTCTGAGGCCTGGCTGGATGAGGGGCCTGGCTGGATGAGGGGCGATTCTCTGAGGCCTGGCTGGATGAGGGGCCTGGCTGGATGAGGGGCGATTCTCTGAGGCCTGGCTGGATGAGGGGCTATTCTCTGAGGCCTGGCTGGATGAGGGGCCTGGCTGGATGAGGGGCGATTCTCTGAGGCCTGGCTGGATGAGGGGCTATTCTCTGAGGCCTGGCTGGATGAGGGGCCTGGCTGGATGAGGGGCGATTCTCTGAGGCCTGGCTGGATGAGGGGCCTGGCTGGATGAGGGGCCTGGCTGGATGAGGGGCCTGGCTGGATGAGGGGCCTGGCTGGATGAGGGGCGATTCTCTGAGGCCTGGTTGGATGAGGGGCGATTCTCTGAGGCCTGGCTGGATGAGGGGCGATTCTCTGAGGCCTGGTTGGATGAGGGGCTATTCTCTGAGGCCTGGCTGGATGAGGGGCCTGGCTGGATGAGGGGCGATTCTCTGAGGCCTGGCTGGATGAGGGGCCTGGCTGGATGAGGGGCCTGGCTGGATGAGGGGCGATTCTCTGAGGCCTGGCTGGATGAGGGGCTATTCTCTGAGGCCTGGCTGGATGAGGGGCCTGGCTGGATGAGGGGCGATTCTCTGAGGCCTGGCTGGATGAGGGGCCTGGCTGGATGAGGGGCCTGGCTGGATGAGGGGCCTGGCTGGATGAGGGGCCTGGCTGGATGAGGGGCCTGGCTGGATGAGGGGCCTGGCTGGATGAGGGGCGATTCTCTGAGGCCTGGTTGGATGAGGGGCGATTCTCTGAGGCCTGGCTGGATGAGGGGCGATTCTCTGAGGCCTGGTTGGATGAGGGGCTATTCTCTGAGGCCTGGCTGGATGAGGGGCCTGGCTGGATGAGGGGCGATTCTCTGAGGCCTGGCTGGATGAGGGGCCTGGCTGGATGAGGGGCGATTCTCTGAGGCCTGGCTGGATGAGGGGCCTGGCTGGATGAGGGGCGATTCTCTGAGGCCTGGCTGGATGAGGGGCTATTCTCTGAGGCCTGGCTGGATGAGGGGCCTGGCTGGATGAGGGGCGATTCTCTGAGGCCTGGCTGGATGAGGGGCTATTCTCTGAGGCCTGGCTGGATGAGGGGCGATTCTCTGAGGCCTGGCTGGATGAGGGGCGATTCTCTGAGGCCTGGCTGGATGAGGGGCTATTCTCTGAGGCCTGGCTGGATGAGGGGCCTGGCTGGATGAGGGGCGATTCTCTGAGGCCTGGCTGGATGAGGGGCCTGGCTGGATGAGGGGCGATTCTCTGAGACCTGGCTGGATGAGGGGCCTGGCTGGATGAGGGGCTATTCTCTGAGGCCTGGCTGGATGAGGGGCTATTCTCTGAGGCCTGGCTGGATGAGGGGCGATTCTCTGAGGCCTGGCTGGATGAGGGGCTATTCTCTGAGACCTGGCTGGATGAGGGGCTATTCTCTGAGGCCTGGCTGGATGAGGGGCCTGGCTGGATGAGGGGCGATTCTCTGAGGCCTGGCTGGATGAGGGGCCTGGCTGGATGAGGGGCGATTCTCTGAGGCCTGGCTGGATGAGGGGCTATTCTCTGAGGCCTGGCTGGATGAGGGGCTATTCTCTGAGGCCTGGCTGGATGAGGGGCCTGGCTGGATGAGGGGCCTGGCTGGATGAGGGGCTATTCTCTGAGGCCTGGCTGGATGAGGGGCTATTCTCTGAGGCCTGGCTGGATGAGGGGCGATTCTCTGAGGCCTGGCTGGATGAGGGGCTATTCTCTGAGACCTGGCTGGATGAGGGGCTATTCTCTGAGGCCTGGCTGGATGAGGGGCCTGGCTGGATGAGGGGCGATTCTCTGAGGCCTGGCTGGATGAGGGGCGATTCTCTGAGGCCTGGCTGGATGAGGGGCTATTCTCTGAGGCCTGGCTGGATGAGGGGCTATTCTCTGAGGCCTGGCTGGATGAGGGGCTATTCTCTGAGGCCTGGCTGGATGAGGGGCGATTCTCTGAGGCCTGGTTGGATGAGGGGCGATTCTCTGAGGCCTGGTTGGATGAGGGGCGATTCTCTGAGGCCTGGCTGGATGAGGGGCGATTCTCTGAGGCCTGGCTGGATGAGGGGCGATTCTCTGAGGCCTGGCTGGATGAGGGGCGATTCTCTGAGGCCTGGTTGGATGAGGGGCGATTCTCTGAGGCTATTCTCTAGGGCGATTCTCAAAGACGATTCTCTAAGGCCTGGTAGGGGGGGGGGGGGTGACTTGATAACAATAAATTTTGTGCCAAAGGGCGACGGGCGACTCTTTAAAGCGATTCTCCAGATGGCCTGATCAATTCGCTCTCTGGATTTAAGTTAAACTGGTCACAGGCCGCAGTGGCACATTTATTAACTAGGTGACGATGACTCCTTGTACTTTTTCGCCGATTCCTCTTCGCCGCAAGATGCTCCCGAAAATTCATTGTCATTCTGATCTTCAGTGAGGTCATCCTGTGCAGCAGCGGTGGCAGCATTGGCCTCCGCTGTAGAAGCTGCGCCATCGCCATTGGCTTTCCGCTTGGCACGCGGCTTCGGACCCCAGTTGGGCGGCGGCTTGTGGAACCTGCGATATTATATATAGGTCTTGGATTATGTTGTCTGAGGTTCTGGGAGAGCGGCGGCGGCTGGCCCAGCAACTGAGGATCAGGAAGGACGGTAGCTCAGCAACTGAGGATATGGGAGGGCGGTGGCCCAGCAACTGAGGATCTGGGAGGGCGGTGGCTCAGCAGCTGAGGATCTGGGAGGGCGGTGGCTCAGCAACTGAGGATATGGGAGGGCGGTGGCCCAGCAACTGAGGATCTGGGAGGGCGGTGGCTCAGCAGCTGAGGATCTGGGAGGGCGGTGGCCCAGCAGCTAAGGATCTGGGAGGGGCGGTGGCTCGGCAACTGAGGATCTGGGAGGGCAGTGGCTCAGCAACTGAGGATCTGGGAGGGCAGTGGCTCGGCAACTGAGGATCTGGGAGGGCAGTGGCTCGGCAACTGAGGATCTGATGGCAGTGGCTCGGCAACTGAGGATCTGGGAGGGCAGTGGCTCGGCAACTGAGGATCTGATGGCAGTGGCTCAGCAACTGAGGATCTGGGAGGGCAGTGGCTCAGCAACTGAGGATCTGGGAGGGCGGTGGCCCAGAAACTGAGGATCTGGGAGGGCGGTGGCCCAGCAACTGAGGATCTGGGAGGGCAGTGGCTCGGCAACTGAGGATTTGGGAGGGCAGTGGCTCAGCAACTGAGGATCTGGGAGGGCGGTGGCTCGGCAACTGAGGATCTGATGGCAGTGGTGGCCCAGTCCAAGTCAGAAATGCAGACAGTTATAATCACCTCAACAGTCCGTCAGCCTTGGACGGTGGCTCAGCGTGCAGATGCAGGGAAAAGTCGATGCTGGCAGCGCCGTCGCCAGCGGCAGCGGGATGGTCCACAAGCAGAGCCTTCGGCAGGGAGCCCTCGCCCAGGTGTCGCTCGGACATCTGCTCGCCAGACTGCCGGTAGTGGGCGCGCACCATGTCCCAGAGGAAGCTGGCCGGGGCGTCCGTCTTGATGGCGTTGCCCTCGCAGTGGGATATGGAGACCCGGTAGCCAGCGTTGAGCAGAGCGGAGCGAGCGACCTTCATTGGCATTGTGCTGCGCTTCACTGCCCTGTGGTAAGGGTAAGGGGCAGTTGGGATACTAAGCATGGGATTCTGGGTCTTACAGTTTGTCTTGGGGACATATTGATGACATTACTAATGACTGGGAGCCTAAAAAATTATATTTGTGGGGAATAGTATAAATTGTAGATTTCTCAGTCATTTGCTTGGTCATTTTACTTGGTCATATTGCTTGGTCATTTTACTTGGTCATATTGCTTAGTCATTTTACTTGGTCATATTGCTTAGTCATTTTACTTGGTCATATTGCTTGGTCATTTTACTTGGTCATATTGCTTGGTCATTTTACTTGGTCATATTGCTTAGTAATTTTACTTGGTCATATTGCTTAGTCATTTTACTTGGTCATATTGCTTAGTCATTTTCTCGGTCATTTGCTTGGTCATTTTACTTGGTCATATTGCTTAGTAATTTTCTCGGTCATTTGCTTGGTCATTTTACTTGGTCATATTGCTTAGTCATTTTACTTGTTCATTTTGCTTAGTCATTTTCTCGGTCATTTGCTTGGTCATTTTACTTGGTCATATTGCTTAGTCATTTTACTTGGTCATATTGCTTAGTCATTTTACTTGTTCATTTGCTTGGTCATTTTACTTGGTCATATTGCTTGGTCATTTTACTTGGTCATACTGCTTAGTCATTTTCTCGGTCATTTGCTTGGTCATGTCACGGTACAAGTCGCCAAATAGTCGTCAAAGAGTTGACTAAGAGTCAATTCGAGGGGTTTTAAGGTCTGCAACTCTGAAACGGCTCTGGGGCGCTTCTATAATGACTCTCGGCCGTAAAGTTGTATCTGAGACATCTGCATCTGCGTCACTTATGAATTAGAATCGCATTTCAAACTCCAGTGGCTCCAGACGATCACTCTAAACGACGAGAGGTCACGTTACAGGTCGCCAAAAAGTCTTCAAAGAGTCACTTAAGAATCACTTTGAAGCGCTTTATTGTCTACGACTCTGGGGCGATGGAATAACGACTCTGGGTCCGTATAGTCGTATTTGAGATATGCTGGAGTCACTGTTAGAGTCTCTTAATTGGGTTTGAAGTGCTCTAACTAGTCTACTGAGTTAGTAGAAAGTACAGCGCCAACACATGATTCTTGGACGACTCTTGTGACTCTTTCGATTCTACAGCTCGCGTGACCGGCTTGTGACGCAACAGTCGCCTGTCCGTCATATTACAGTCGTTTTGAGTCGTTAAAAAGTTACAAGAGGAAGAGTCGCCTCCAGAGTCGCTAGAGTTTTTTGCAACGACTTTTCTGCGATTCTTGTCACGGTATCGTTTTCAACGGCTCCTGACTCAACAGTCGCCTCTGAGTCGTACTGCATCCGTTTGAGTTGCTAATAAGTGACAAGAGTTGCTAGAGTCACTAGTGAGCTGTTTGCAATGACTCTTAAGCTATTCTTATCGCGGCAACGTTTTCAAGTGGAGAGACTGCCAATTATATATAACATTACTTTGGAGTTGAAATATGCAATGGGATTCAACACAAACCTGGCCAGCCCGTCTAGTGTATAAAACAGCGGCGCATCCGGCAGCTCCTCAGCAGCCACGGACAGCAAACCAATGAGCCTGTCTGAGCTGGCCAACTCAAAGCAGCCCGGCTGCTCCGTCTCCGACGCAATTTCGCCAACTGTCGACGCCCGTTGTCGACGTACAAAATCGACTAGACGTCGAACAAAATCAACGGAATGAATAGAGTCCGACCACATTGGCCCGGCCAGCTGCAGCCGGCCGATGCCGCACTGTCCGCACCGGCCGTTCGCCGATCCAACGCCTAACAATCTGGCCGGCCGCATGAGCACCTGTCCGGCTTTGTCTCGGCCGCAGTCGGACATGGGCTGCAGCCAATGCGAGTCGCACTCCGGACAATAGTGCAGCATAGCCAGGCGGCGGCCGATCTTCTTCACCTCGCCCTGGCCGCGGTGCACTCTTAGGTAGATTCGAACGTAGAAATCAACTGAAAGGCTGAGCAGCGGCTCGATGTAGCGCGAGTGCCGGCTGGCGTGAGACTGCACGCACTGGAGCAGCACGCGCAGCGAGGCCTCGTGCATGCCAGCGCCGCGGTAGGGCACGGCGCCGTACCGACCGTAGCAGGTGCCGAAGGCGGAGCCGCACAGCACGGCCGTGTCGGTGCAGGTTACGCACAGAAGCCCACCTGGCCGGACTGCCTGGGATAAATTTACAGTAGAAAGTTGTAATAAAAGAAGTAAGTAGTATACCTAGAATTTAAGCACTCTAACGGTTTCTCAGAATAATTTTCGAAGGTAAGTTCCAAAAAACTTTAGCCTCACCCAGATCCCAAACAAAAGCCTCACCCAGATCCCAAACAAAAGCCTCACCCAGATCCCAAACTAAAGCCTCATCCAGATCTAATACTGAAGCCTCACCCAGATCCCAAACAAAAGCCTCACCCAGATCCCAAACAAAAGCCTCACCCAGATCCCAAACTAAAGCCTCATCCAGATCTAATACTGAAGCCTCATCCAGATCTAATACTGAAGCCTCATCCGGATCCCAAACTAAAGCCTCATCCAGATCTAATACTGAAGCCTCATCCAGATCCCAAACTAAAGCCTCATCCAGATCTAATACTGAAGCCTCATCCAGATCTAATACTGAAGCCTCATCCAGATCCCAAACTGAAGCCTCATCCAGATCCCAAACTGAAGCCTCACCCAGATCATAAAACTGAAGCGTCATCCAGATCCCAAACTGAAGCCTCATCCAGATCTAATACTGAAGCCTCACCCAGATCCCAAACTGAAGCCTCACCCAGATCCCAGACTGAAGCCTCACCCAGATCCCAGACTGAAGCCTCACCCAGATCATAAAACTGAAGCCTCATCCAGATCCAATACTGAAGCCTCACCCAGATCCCAAACTGAAGCCTCATCCAGATCCCAAACTGAAGCCTCACCCAGATCATAAAACTGAAGCGTCATCCAGATCCCAATCTGAAGCCTCATCCATATACCAATCTGAAGCCTCATCCATATACCAATCTGAAGCCTCATCCATATACCAATCTGAAGCCTCATCCAGATCCCAAACAAAAGCCTCACCCAGATCCCAAACAAAAGCCTCACCCAGATCCCAAACTAAAGCCTCATCCAGATCTAATACTGAAGCCTCACCCAGATCCCAAACAAAAGCCTCACCCAGATCCCAAACAAAAGCCTCACCCAGATCCCAAACTAAAGCCTCATCCAGATCTAATACTGAAGCCTCATCCAGATCTAATACTGAAGCCTCATCCGGATCCCAAACTAAAGCCTCATCCAGATCTAATACTGAAGCCTCATCCAGATCCCAAACTAAAGCCTCATCCAGATCTAATACTGAAGCCTCATCCAGATCTAATACTGAAGCCTCATCCAGATCCCAAACTGAAGCCTCATCCAGATCCCAAACTGAAGCCTCACCCAGATCATAAAACTGAAGCGTCATCCAGATCCCAAACTGAAGCCTCATCCAGATCTAATACTGAAGCCTCACCCAGATCCCAAACTGAAGCCTCACCCAGATCCCAGACTGAAGCCTCACCCAGATCCCAGACTGAAGCCTCACCCAGATCATAAAACTGAAGCCTCATCCAGATCCAATACTGAAGCCTCACCCAGATCCCAAACTGAAGCCTCATCCAGATCCCAAACTGAAGCCTCACCCAGATCATAAAACTGAAGCGTCATCCAGATCCCAATCTGAAGCCTCATCCATATACCAATCTGAAGCCTCATCCATATACCAATCTGAAGCCTCATCCATATACCAATCTGAAGCCTCATCCAGATCCCAAACAAAAGCCTCACCCAGATCCCAAACAAAAGCCTCACCCAGATCCCAAACTAAAGCCTCATCCAGATCTAATACTGAAGCCTCACCCAGATCCCAAACAAAAGCCTCACCCAGATCCCAAACAAAAGCCTCACCCAGATCCCAAACTAAAGCCTCATCCAGATCTAATACTGAAGCCTCATCCAGATCTAATACTGAAGCCTCATCCGGATCCCAAACTAAAGCCTCATCCAGATCTAATACTGAAGCCTCATCCAGATCCCAAACTAAAGCCTCATCCAGATCTAATACTGAAGCCTCATCCAGATCTAATACTGAAGCCTCATCCAGATCTAATACTGAAGCCTCATCCAGATCCCAAACTGAAGCCTCATCCAGATCCCAAACTGAAGCCTCACCCAGATCATAAAACTGAAGCGTCATCCAGATCCCAAACTGAAGCCTCATCCAGATCTAATACTGAAGCCTCACCCAGATCCCAAACTGAAGCCTCACCCAGATCCCAAACTGAAGCCTCACCCAGATCCCAGACTGAAGCCTCACCCAGATCATAAAACTGAAGCCTCATCCAGATCCAATACTGAAGCCTCACCCAGATCCCAAACTGAAGCCTCATCCAGATCCCAAACTGAAGCCTCACCCAGATCATAAAACTGAAGCGTCATCCAGATCCCAATCTGAAGCCTCATCCATATACCAATCTGAAGCCTCATCCATATACCAATCTGAAGCCTCATCCATATACCAATCTGAAGCCTCATCCAGATCCCAAACTGAAGCCTCACCCAGATCATAAAACTGAAGCGTCATCCAGATCCCAAACTGAAGCGTCATCCAGATCCCAATCTGAAGCCTCATCCATATACCAATCTGAAGCCTCATCCATATACCAATCTGAAGCGTCATCCATATACCAATCTGAAGCCTCATCCTTATACCAATCTGAAGCCTCATCCATATACCAATCTGAAGCCTCATCCATATACCAATCTGAAGCCTCATCCATATACCAATCTGAAGCCTCATCCATATACCAATCTGAAGCCTCATCCATATACCAATCTGAAGCCTCATCCAGATCCCAAACTAGCTGAAGCCCCATTCAGAAAAATTCTCTATAATTTTTCCAATGTATTACACGTGTCAATCACCTGGACAGCGCTATCCAAAAAAGGCACAGCGGAACCGTAAGGATCCAAATCCACAACATCAAAGCGCTCATCAGGCGGTAGTCGAGCGCACTGATGACCAAGCAGTACAGCGTCGTTTAGCGATGCTTCCACAAGCTCATCAACACCGTTCCTGACTATGTTTGATTTAATTAAACGAACAGCCTCTTCGCTGTTGTCATTAGCAACAATCTTAGCAACGTTGGGCACTTCCTTGGCTATGCGAATCGAGCGCAGCCCAGTGGCTGCCAGGGCTTCAAGAATTCGAAGGCCGTCGGGTTGCTGCTCAGGCGGAGGCTCCGATTGCTGCTGAGCGCGCTTCTCTCGTCTGCCGGCCAGTTCGGCAAGGTACTGCTGGCCGAATACGTTCAGTACGGCCATGGTCAGGTCTCGGTTGAACACCTGCGTGTTTTTTTGGAATGGGGTCCGTTGGAAGGCAGATTAACAATACATTAAGTTGTAGTTTGTATAGTAGTGGGGAAAAACCCTGGCAAATAGCTAGAAAAAATTGTTTTCCAGACATATCGGATATCCCCGATAAAAATGGTACAGGTAACGCAGGTAAAATAGGAAAGAAAAGGAGTGACTCTAGACGACTCTAGAACGACGAGATGTCTCGGTGCAAGTCGCCAAAGAGTCGTTTAAGCGACTCTAGGCCGTAAGAGTCGTATTTGAAGCGTGCCAGAGTCGATGTCGAGTCGCCGAGTTGCGTCTAAAGTGCATCTGCGTCACTTTATGAATTGGAATCGCATTTCGTATTTATAGCAACTCCATTTAGTCAGTCGCTTCTACGTTGCATTAAAGTCGTTTGAGTCGCTAAATAGTCACAAGAGTCGCTAGAGTCACTAGTGAGTTGTTTGCTATAACTCTTTAGCGATTCGCATCATTAACGTTTTCCAACGAGATCGGGGTAGAAAGAGGGTTGAAATTAGCTAAGCGCACAGATACCAGAAAACTATATTTGTCTCCCGAAATTAAAGCTGTGACAAAATAGCGTCTACTCATTTTCAGTAGTTTGTCTGCGCAGTGTCACTTAGATTTAATGTTGGCTAAAATTTTCTTTCCTTACTCTGGACTTGCGGCCTTAGGAGCATATGGGGTAAGCATGTACAGCAAGCATTTATTTAACTCGATGTACACAAGTGAACGCAAGACGGACGAAACTCAGCCTAGGGACAGGCCTAATCTAGCTCAGCCAATGAGAGAGCAGTAAGGAGAGAGGTCAAATTTAGGACGAAACTAAGTCTAGGGGCAACGCAAGCTAGCTCAGCCAATGAGAGAGCAGTAAGGAGAGAGGTCAAATTTAGGACGAAACTAAGTCTAGGGGCAACGCAAGCTAGCTCAGCCAATGAGAGAGCAGTAAGGAGAGAGGTCAAATTCAGACACAAGCGGGCAAGAGGACACCCAAACTTTTTATCGGGCTGGATTGGGGGCTGGGGCGCCACCCCTCTTGACTCTTGCTCGCTACGCACACACACTTTTTCTCAAACCCTAAAACTGACACCCAAACTTTTTATAGGCCTGGATTGGGTGGGGGCTGGGGCGCCACCCCTCTTCAATCTTGCTCGCTACACACATGTACTTTCTCAAACCCTCAAACTCACCTGCACTGGATTATAGAAAACATCTTTAGGCACAGCAATCTTAGCTTTGCCTTCCTCCACTAGCTGCATACCTTCCGGTATGCCTTGAAATTCAGCTTGAATTGACATTCGCCTGACACTACTGGCCACAGTAGCGATTGGCAAACACAAACGCGCCAAGCTGATTAGCCGAAATGACGAGGTTATATAAACAATTATTGGCAGCTGAAATTGTATGAAGGATTTTTAGCTGTTTTTAGGTTTTTAGCAGCAGAAGCTGCACACTTGATATTAAAATTAAGTCTAAACGTATTTTATATACTTACCAAAATTGTCTACAAATATCTAGCTTTGAGATTTAGTAGTGCCAGAACATATCTATTGAAATTAAATTTAATGAGTTTAAGAATGGAATTATGTATGTTCCTATTAAAGAAAGCATTGAGACAATATTACAAAACTATGATATTCAGCAAATTATTTTCAATGGGCATTTAATAGATATGTCACCATTCTTCAGTAGTCTTTATTTTCTTAAATATTGCTACTCTAGTTGATGGTGTTTTAGAAGATGCTGTTTATATTAGTATTTATACTGATGATTTTAAGGTGGCTAACCCAATAGGAAAAGCCAGATGTAAGCATAAAATATATGCTATAATCTTCATATCTTGAATCTACCATTGAAAATTGCTTCTCAAGAAAAAAGTTTCTTCCTTGTTAGCTTAGTTAAGTTTAAATATATTCAGAAGAAAGATTTAGTAGACATCAGTCTTAGTGACATTTATGAGCCAATTCTAAAAGAATTAAATGATCTATATGATTTTGGCATTAAGTATCAAGATTCTAATGGGAATAGAAAATATGTGCCTATAATTTGCTGTTTTTATACTAGAGATAATTTGTCTATTAATTCTCTTATTGGCCTTAGTACCAACTTTGTTTCTGGTCAAGTCTGTAGATTTTGTTCTGCAAAAGCAATTGATGATGACTTTTGTATAACTTTGCATTCAAACCTTATAAGGAACTCCATGTGGCAAATTAGTCATGAGAATGGAATTAAGCAAGCTTGTCCATTTGATTTATTAGAAGGTGTATCCCATTTTGTTGTTCTGCTTAATAATCAAATTTATATTGCAACAAAAGGTATTATAGTTTTAAGATGTAAAATCTATATTTGAATGTTTTCCCTTATCAATGCCAGCTTTATTACTTGCTCATATAAACAGAAATAGGCTTCCTTTTTATGCAGCTGATATGATAGTAGTTACACATAGAATGCCATTATACTTTGGGCCTTATATAGTTACCATAGATCACCCATTAAGTAACAGTTTTATGAGACTTCTACTACTACACTGTGAGCTTTGTGAAATTCTATTAGCAAACTCAATGGAACCACGAAATGTAGATTATTGTGAAATTTGTGAGTACAATAATTTATTAATTGAAATTTTGCAAGGTAAGCTAGCAAAAATATAAACTTCATTATATTTTTTACTATTCTAAGCTTATCCCAATGTATAATGGTCTAAAAGTTTCTTAGACTATGCACTTTGAATCAATGCATTAATATTTAAAAAAATATTATCTCACTTTCTTGTTGCTTTAAAAATGTTTGTTTTACAGCTGCCTAACAATTTCAGTTGCAAAACTGCAAAAGGCAATTATGGTTCTAAACCCAGTAAAAATAAATATAGTTTCTGCTACAACTGTAAAGCAAGGTAGCCTAATAGATATATTTGTTTTTATATGCTCGTAGTAGTTGAAAAGATTGCAAACTATTTAAAATTGACATGAATAGCATGCCTACAGATTGTATTGTGGCAACATGTATAAAAGTTGCATTGTCAGTATTTAAGGCTCTAACAGTTATAAGGTGCATGCTAATTTTGGAAAGTATATGTATAGAAGAAAATTCTGAACCTATAATGTTATCTATATGGAAAATAATTTGTATTAGAATGAAATGGCTTTTAGTAACCAAGCAATTTAATACAATGTATATGCCATCATATTTTTCCTTTTATTGTAAGCCATCATATAATATTAATATTATTGATCCACTACAACAATTTTTACATCCTCCAATTATTTTACCAGCATTATTGCTAGAAAACATTATGCTATTTTTTCTAACTATACCCCATAGTAATTAAAGTAAAAGCATTATTCAAGAGGCCTATTCTGCATTTTGTATCATGTAGTATAGTTAATTAGCTTGCAAATTATACAAGCCTTCACTTCACAAAAGTCAAAAGAAGTGTCATGTCAGACATGAAAGAACTGTCATGTAAAAATTAAATGAAGCTATAATACTGTGCTGGGGAGAATTACTGAGATATCAAGGCTCACGGAGAATAACTAAGATTAGGGGGGGGGGGTTTCTGAGATGTCAAAGCAAAAGTCAGAAGCTACTTCAAAGTACATGTAGTTTACTCAATTAATTTTTTTTTTATTCTTTGTTGGCTTGCCATGGGGGGGGGGAGTTGAAATCAAGGGAAGGGAAATGAAATCAACCAATTGATTAACTTTAGGCGGCCAGTTTTTAACTTAACAGATATACATCCACCAGATATTCACAATGCTGCACTTGTCTGAAAATTTCATGCCTGCAAGCAGGCCAACTATAAGGTTCAATGAAAATGTACAATCATGCACTACAAACTCAGTTAACATCTCACAGTGATTGGAAAATCCACTCTATCCTAGCATAAAACAATGCCAACAAACTTCAAATAAAGTTATATTCTATCATCAGTTTTTATAGCACTTTTGATAGCTCTGCAATGCCTTCAACGGCTTTAACTCATTCAGAGAACGGATTGAAAGTTTACCTGATCTGCTCTGAAAAAGGAGCATCTCATGAACTTATTCGTGACGCAAATCTACAATGCATCAAATGAAATTTAATGAGGATATTGACATCACTGATGAAAGTCTTCCAGCATCTTTGTGCGCTTGGTGTCGCAAACTTCTTCTTGATGTCGACAATGGTAGAAAGCCAGTGGATGCTCTGCCCCAACCATATGACTTCTCAAAAGTGAAGCAGACAGCAGTCACACGACAGAATCCCCTGTGCCATTGTAATCTATGTGAAGTTGCCTGGATGACTCTGATTGGTCAGGGGCTTGGCTCTGCCAAAGTTCCGGCTCACCCAATTGGCTGGCCAAAGACATCCAATGACCAGCTGCCTATAGCTTTGCCAGCCAAAATCTGCCGATGCTGCCTTTGCATCCTCCGGCGAGGAGTCAGTCACTGCTGTACCATCACTCAATGCAGGGAAAACCTGTGCACAGAGTACTCTGTGGACCAGCAAGGGGCTGAGATGCACGCAGCCAAATTAATCAAAAGAAAAGCTGTCGATGCGCATGGTGCCACTCCAATTCAACTGGCAACTCGTGGGTGTAATCTAACACTCAGTCTCCTAGCCCCATCACAAGCTAAAAACTCAGCTGCTTTTTACGATTCTTCAATCTCAGCATCTGAAATGAGCTGCTTTCAGCAGGCGCTGAGTTTAAGCAGACGGCAAACAAGGACTGCAGCGCAATTCTTCTGTAAGTGGAAAGGGCGGAAGTCAATTGAAGCAGGCCTGGAGTCAAAGTTGCAGCAGCTGGACAGCAGCCTCAGCGACTACTTTTTGGTGACCAATGCAGAGTTTGAGATCAGCGGTGGTCAGAAGAAGCGCTGCTTTGTTGTATTCTGCAAGGACCCAGCAGATCTCATTGATTACATGCTGCAACACCGGAGGGCACCTTTTGGTTTGGCCTGGCTAGGCCTCAGTGGTAGATCTAGGATTTTTAAAGTAGGAAGGCAGATTAGCTCAACTTTTTGGGTTGGCCCAAAATAAGGCCCAAATAAGCCCAAAATTGCAATATTCTCTTTTTATATACAATTTGAGCCATAGCATAAAAGGGGGGAAGCTGCCCCTTGCCTTATATCTTATCTGGATCTATCATTGACATTGTTAGGCCTAGTGTTAGCTGTTAAGCATAGGCCTAGCTAGGCCTAGCCCTAGGCCCTAGCTAAATTTATTATAATAGGCTTAAAAATAAAAAACTATGCAAAAATGAATTGTAATAAATAAGTACTTAAGCAATGACATAAAAACTTGATAAATCTAATTAGGCCTAGACTGGGACTTAGTTAGGCCTAGGTCTAAATATATTAGTAGGGTTTATCATTTATGATGCCACTTTGCTGCCTATATGCTGTTTGCTAAGGTTTTCTTTCCCAGTCTAGGGCAAGCTTTCCTAGACCTGCACCAACCTGGCCCTAAATGACTCAGTATCAATAAGGACAAGGAGTTATAAGGACCTCCTAAATTTATATTTTTATTTGCATTTGGCAAAACTCAAAGGAAATAAAGAGGCCTAAAAAGCAACTAGCACAACTAGCAATGGCAATGGCTAGAGTTCTGGCATTGGAACCCATTTTCTAATGGCTAGGCCTATGGATCATCCAGCAGTGGTATTCCAAAAGTGCAATTTATGGGTATAATATAGCTGAAACATTTTACTTTTTAATAGGTAGTTGATATTGGGATTTTGTTCAAGATAAGATTAAGAATAACTTAGGGCCTAATAGGCCTAAGATTAAAACTAAACAATGAGATTCAAAACAAGATACTTCTAATGTCCAAAGACTTCATTAGTAGATAACTGCCTGCAGAAGACTGCCGGATCCATAGCCATTACAAAACGGGTTCT
Organism: Macrostomum lignano; assembly: GCA_002269645.1. NCBI lineage: Eukaryota > Metazoa > Platyhelminthes > Macrostomidae > Macrostomum > Macrostomum lignano. The sequence continues at coordinate 319,223 of NIVC01000946.1, read as the reverse complement.
GGCGCCGGAACTCTAGCCATTACCATTAGCAATCAGTATTTTACGCTGCTAGGCCCTACTGAATAGAACCATTTCAAAATGAACAAACCAATGTGAGATAGCCTACAGCTTGCTTGCGCCTATGCGGAGCATATTGTAGTAAATACTTAGAGCTTAACAAATGAATACGGCATGAAGCCTCTTCACATTACCAATTCCAGAACCAGAATTGGTTCGGATCTTCCAAGAAAAACAGCAGCTTAACTATTTAACTCTGTGAATATTTGATGGCCTTAACAGCCTCACTTTGCACACTTTTTCACTTTCTTCTTGGGGATTTTCATTAAAGAATTAAGAGTTCATAGCGGTCACTGGTCAGATCGTCATATTCCATTTCGTCATATTGGATGATGAAGTGACCAGAAGCAAAGTAGCTTGAAAAATAATATGACGAAGTGACCAAATATTTAGTTATGCTTAGAGCTGTCACGAGATCTTGACGAGACAAGATTCGAGACAAGATCTCGACATTTTTTCTCATCTCAAGAAATCTCGAATTTTGTCAAGAAATTCGAGACAAGATTCAAGAATTTTTCTGATACCTTTTTTCCAAAGCTTTTAAGTGATAAGATATAAAAAGGGGAGCAAATTTTCATATAAATACTGTAGAAGTGGTTACTATTTTCTAGGAAACCTTATTTCTAAAATCACGCGAAAACTATGTTTTGTTTTAATTTGCAAAATATTCCTAATATTCTACGTTTGTTATAAATATACACAGTCGAGATGATATAAATAGGAGCGAAGTTGGAGGTAGGAAAATTAACTCGTTCATTAGCTATAAGTTCAAAACGTGTTCGATAAACATTCTTAGATCTTTGCTCAATTTAAAAAGTATTGAAAGTCAGAATTGGGAATTCATGCAAAGAGAGTACTAAGAGTAATCGCTGTGACCCTCTAATCTCGGTAACGCCCAGACTGGAGAAGAAGAGAGAAAGTACATATATCAGTAAGACCGCTCAGGCCATATACTAAGAACGCTACCAGACTAATACATAAGACGCTACCAGACTAATACATAAAAATGCTTCCCAGAAAATATATGAGATTCTAAGAAACAGTTAGAAATACTAAAGGCAGAATTTAGTATCAGCAGTATAAATTTGATAGCAGGGAATTTGAAGGCCTGTTACAACTTGGTGGCAATAGTGGGATATTATTCAGAAGGAAGAATCAGACCTACAACAACTTAGTATCAGCGGTTGGGATTAAAACTGATAAAGTAGGAGGTAAAACACCTGCGACAACTTGGTTACAATGGTAGGATTTGGTATCGTACGGGAACACCCCTAGCACAATACAACTGTTTGTTGTAACACGCTTGATAGGGCAATTTTCAAATGGTAAAATCTAGCCAATGTCAAGCAGTTATTTAACGAACGTCGTTAAATACGAGTTTGCATTGCAATGCGCTCTTTTAGTTATCATTTCAGTTCTGCAGCAAGGTGTATCATAGCAGACTTGAAGACAATCTACACAGGTCTTTTGACAAATTAGTAATAGACATAGTAGGGCCAACGCCAAGGGCAAGGGCCTGTATGCTACAAGCATAAATTCTTATGAATAAATAGCAAAGAATTAAAACTAGAATTAAGAAAGTATTCTAGAAAATCTAAAAAATATATTTTAGAATTGTATCTTATCAAGAAATTTAAGACAAGATAAGGCAAGATAAGAGCAAGACAAGATACAATTCTGAAATATATTTTTTAGATTTACTTTGTCCTGTCTCGTCTCGAAATTCTCGACTTATAAGCCTTTTTTGTCTCAAATCTCGTCTCGAATAAGATTTCTATTTTTGACAGCTCTAGTTATGCTAGATACTTTGTCATCAACCAATCAATCTGTGCATGATTTGAGTTAGTGTAAACTATTTTTTGTTTAATAACTATAAGCTGCAGCAAGCAGAACCAATCGATTGACAGGTTTTATCAATCAAGATGACAAAATGACTAGGATCATTAGGATTCCAAGTAAATATATTTAATTGCCACAATAATTCACTTGAAGTTGGAACTAATATGATTGGTGGATGACGAAATGATTCTCTTCAGGTAGTGCATGTTAGGCCTAATTAAGATGACGAAGTGACCATAGTCGAGGTGAGCACCCCAGACACCCAGATGACGAAATGGCAGATGACGAAATGACTAGGAACCTTTATAGCAAATATATCGCTCTAGTTAAGGAGACAAAAAGTTATACTTTACAAATTGGTTCTGGTTCTAGAACCAGAACAAGCAATATGAAGAGCCTCATGAATGACCGCGGTTTTTCAGTTATAGTAGTTGACAACAATATAGTAGTAGTAAATTTGGCTCAGGCTTAAGGAGCCTGTTTTGCCAGTATAATCCGATGTATTTAGTATTTGTTCAAAAGGTTAAATTTTTACACGAGTTACGATACGAGTTACGATATTTGTAAAAAGTAAGGTTTGAAAAAGCGTCTAGAATTTTTAAAACGGTTTTCCAGCCCATTAACGACACTAAGATTCTAAGCAGGAAAAAATAAAAAATCAATGTCGTACATGGATATATTATATATATGACCTTAAAGCAAAACGATTCTCCTAGAATGCGATTCACGTATTCATTTCCCGATTGACATTCAGATTCACATTCAAATTTTAACAAAGCTGCTGTAACTTTTCTTTACTTGAACGAAACGCTTTAAAATTTTACAAAAACTTTGACGCAATCAAGAAAAAAAAACTACGTAAAATATCTCAGCATTTAAAAATAGACTGTAGAAATTATTCACATATAAAGTTTGTTCCTACCTCCTTAGTGTATTATTATGCAACTCAACAAAACGGCTTAAAATACACGCAGAGCTACGAAACTTTATTTTTCTCTTGACGCACGCGAGATGCGTTGGCAAGTCAAAAATCAGCACCCTATCTTAAAGCCTGTACGAGTTATTCACCTGCAAACTGTGTTCCTATCTCCGTAGTGTATTTTAGGGGTCCAGCTTGACATTCGCTGACAGACACTTCTACTCAACGCAGAGCTACGAAACTTTATTTTTCTCTTGACGCACGCGAGATGCGTTGGCAAGTCAAAAATCAGCACCCTAGCTTAAAGCCTGTACGAGTTATTCACCTGCAAACTGTGTTCCTGTCTCCGTAGTGTATTTTAGGGGTCCAGCTTGACATTCGCTGACAGACACTTCTACTCAACGCAGAGCTACGAAACTTTATTTTTCTCTTGACGCACGCGAGATGCGTTGGCAAGTCAAAAATCAGCACCCTAGCTTAAAGCCTGTACGAGTTATTCACCTGCAAACTGTGTTCCTATCTCCGTAGTGTATTTTAGGGGTCCCGCTTGACATTCGCTGACAGACACTTCTACTCAACGCAGAGCTACGAAACTTTATTTTTCTCTTGACGCACGCGAGATGCGTTGGCAAGTCAAAAATCAGCACCCTAGCTTAAAGCCTGTACGAGTTATTCACCTGCAAACTGTGTTCCTATCTCCGTAGTGTATTTTAGGGGTCCAGCTTGACATTCGCTGACAGACACTTCTACTCAACGCAGAGCTACGAAACTTTATTTTTCTCTTGACGCACGCGAGATGCGTTGGCAAGTCAAAAATCAGCACCCTAGCTTAAAGCCTGTACGAGTTATTCACCTGCAAACTGTGTTCCTATCTCCGTAGTGTATTTTAGGGGTCCAGCTTGACATTCGCTGACAGACACTTCTACTCAACGCAGAGCTACGAAACTTTATTTTTCTCTTGACGCACGCGAGATGCGTTGGCAAGTCAAAAATCAGCACCCTAGCTTAAAGCCTGTATGAGTTATTCCAGTATTAGAGACTGTACGAGATTACAGTATTTACGCTTTCCGCCTCTGTAGTCTGGACAGTTACTAAGATTAGGGGAATTCATCTAATGGGAAACATATGACGGGATAGAAAGTTCACAAATTCGGCTCTGGTCATATAGCTGGGTCACCCACCTGAGCCTTAAAAATAATTTCTGTACGGACCCCCTGCCACACATCCCTTAATGAGCACGCATCGCATCATTTTTACGCTGCTTTAGTGGGGTCCTCATGATCGGGAGTTGTTTGGGCCATCTGGTGAAGCCCGGAAGTCGAAAACGGGACTCATTGGGAGTCTGCTACACCATGCAGCCATGCAGAAGACTTTTTAAACAGTGGATCCTCTTTCTGTGAATGATGAAGAGGTGACCGGACTTATTTCCGATCCGGTGACCGGACCGGATTTCATGTGAACCTAAGGCTCAAAGAATCCAGTATCGGCTGAGGATCACCCCCTTCACGGAAAACTGACTGTTATTGAGTCAAATACCAGTAGGCTGGCTACGCTTTTCCGCTTTTCTGTCGAGTCGGCTAGATGTCATTATCGACAACTGTATTGCCAAATACAACCGATCGCACATTGGATTCCCATTGAATAAAACGCTGCCAAAGTCATGGAATGACAGCTCACTTTTTGAGTTTGGTCAGAATTTTAATAGGCGCATGTTTCTCAGCAACGAATTCGATCCGATTGAAGGTGTGAACTACCTGTGTGACGTGACCCGAATTCCTATCGAAGGGTCGAGGCGCTGGTCACCAGTCGATGTGCTAGATCCAGAGTCCACAGGCTTTCCTCGAATTGAGATAGACAACCTTCAGGAAGTAAGTGTGGGACCATTTCATGTACAGCAGTCTGAAAGCTATATCCAAAACATCCAGGTGCAACACACGCTTGAGTATTTCGACGGTGATACGTGGTTAGAGCTTGAAGACCTTGCATCGCAGCTGCCTCAATCGATGCGCTGCTGGAAATTCCGGCAAGAACAGCAGGCAAGGAACTGGCAAAAGAAATTCGGCAACTGGCAACCGTCGTGGATATTTTTGTCCGTTGTGTTTTCGAGGCACACATCTCGAACATATCGAGTCCTTCTTCGCCTCAGCGATTTACCGAATGGAAACCCTTTTGGATTCCACGATGCCGGTCTAAGGAGGCTACATGCCTACTACTCCTCGTCCAAAGTGGGTAGCCGAACAGCTGGCTGTGACTGCCATGTAATGGCAGTTCTTTTGCTCCTAGGTCATTATGCCTACGACCCAGATTGCTTTCGCCAACGATATCCTGAGCGCCGCTTCGTTGATACACAGCTTCCTAAAAGCCTCAACGCTAATCTTTACACATCTCTACCTGCTGAGGAAAATGTTAGAACAGAGCCTCGTCAAGAGCATAGTTCAGGGGCAAAGGCTGCCAAACAAACATCATCAAGAAGTTCAGAGCCGCAGCCTCTCTGTGGACTAAGAAATAGCGGAGCAGACTGCTATGCCAATTCTGCCATTCAGCTTCTTTACTGGATGGAGCAGAACGGCCCATTAATGAGACGGGACATAGCTAGCGACTTGCAAAGATCTCTGCCGCTGCTTTTTCATCAAATGCTAGCTTTAAAAAATACTTCTGCCGCAGAAGTACAAGGAATTATCAGGCGCATCTTGCCCGGCAGATTTGCTGCTGGTGAGAAGCTCTGCTTTCTGGAGTTCTTGGAAGCCCTGCTTTTGACTCTCTCGATTGCTAATAGCGGCCATTCTCACATTCTCTGGCTGGTGCAGAGCTATATAATTATCAGCCTACTGGTATTTGACTCAATAACAGTCAGTTTTCCGTGAAGGGGGTGATCCTCAGCCGATACTGGATTCTTTGAGCCTTAGGTTCACATGAAATCCGGTCCGGTCACCGGATCGGAAATAAGTCCGGTCACCTCTTCATCATTCACAGAAAGAGGATCCACTGTTTAAAAAGTCTTCTGCATGGCTGCATGGTGTAGCAGACTCCCAATGAGTCCCGTTTTCGACTTCCGGGCTTCACCAGATGGCCCAAACAACTCCCGATCATGAGGACCCCACTAAAGCAGCGTAAAAATGATGCGATGCGTGCTCATTAAGGGATGTGTGGCAGGGGGTCCGTACAGAAATTATTTTTAAGGCTCAGGTGGGTGACCCAGCTATATGACCAGAGCCGAATTTGTGAACTTTCTATCCCGTCATATGTTTCCCATTAGATGAATTCCCTTAATCTTAGTAACTGTCCAGACTACAGAGGCGGAAAGCGTAAATACTGTAATCTCGTACAGTCTCTAATACTGGAATAACTCATACAGGCTTTAAGCTAGGGTGCTGATTTTTGACTTGCCAACGCATCTCGCGTGCGTCAAGAGAAAAATAAAGTTTCGTAGCTCTGCGTTGAGTAGAAGTGTCTGTCAGCGAATGTCAAGCTGGACCCCTAAAATACACTACGGAGATAGGAACACAGTTTGCAGGTGAATAACTCGTACAGGCTTTAAGCTAGGGTGCTGATTTTTGACTTGCCAACGCATCTCGCGTGCGTCAAGAGAAAAATAAAGTTTCGTAGCTCTGCGTTGAGTAGAAGTGTCTGTCAGCGAATGTCAAGCTGGACCCCTAAAATACACTACGGAGATAGGAACACAGTTTGCAGGTGAATAACTCGTACAGGCTTTAAGCTAGGGTGCTGATTTTTGACTTGCCAACGCATCTCGCATGCGTCAAGAGAAAAATAAAGTTTCGTAGCTCTGCGTTGAGTAGAAGTGTCTGTCAGCGAATGTCAAGCTGGACCCCTAAAATACACTACGGAGATAGGAACACAGTTTGCAGGTGAATAACTCGTACAGGCTTTAAGCTAGGGTGCTGATTTTTGACTTGCCAACGCATCTCGCGTGCGTCAAGAGAAAAATAAAGTTTCGTAGCTCTGCGTGTATTTTAAGCCGTTTTGTTGAGTTGCATAATAATACACTAAGGAGGTAGGAACAAACTTTATATGTGAATAATTTCTACAGTCTATTTTTAAATGCTGAGATATTTTACGTAGTTTTTTTTCTTGATTGCATCAAAGTTTTTGTAAAATTTTAAAGCGTTTCGTTCAAGTAAAGAAAAGTTACAGCGGCTTTGTTAAAATTTGAATGTGAATCTGAATGTCAATCGGGAAATGAATACGTATGCGATTCAGAAAAGGTAGTTAGATATGAACAAATATAACAAATATCGAGTATAATTAAGGATTGCTTTCCTTAAATCCTTAAACACTTAAATCCAGTCGCGTGAAATCCAGTCGCTAGAAAGAAGTCGCGCGCTTCAATGCCAGATCGCGCGAAATCTAGTCGTGCGAATTCTAGCGTCCCGATGTTAACGGCCACGCTGGAGCAACAGCTAGACAATTGGAGCACTCGGCCCGCGGGGCTGCTCTATGCGTTCAGGCTGACAAAATCGTCCCGTCCAAGGACCTGTGCGAGAGGGACGCACAGCTGCAAGACAAAAAAACACATGTACCATCCTGCACCGAGACGGCGACTCCAACTACTGACAGGCGCTACGTGCAGATCCGGGCTATTGCCAAAGCCTGTCCAGGACATCCTGCCGCTCACTTTGCGGGAACCGTTCAGCGGGCTCAAGCAATCGAGGACACGGAGATACATGGACAGCATCCTGAGCAACGTTGTGGCGCCCGACACCGTCGATCAATGGGCCGGGCAATTGATTCTTCGCCTGCTAGCGCTTCGACATGCCATCTGACGCTCCCTCCACTGACTACTGGGGGACTGCGTATTTTTTTGTGTTGCTGTTGTTGTATAATTACACTGTAACCTACGAGTATAAGCTGGTTATTTTATAAATTCAAAGTTACAAACCCTTGTAGCTACGAAATCGTACATTTTCTGACGTTTCAACATCACGCTATGCAAGATTGGAGACGTGCACTGAAGCAACAGTAAGGTCTGTGAAGCTGATTTTTTACATATACACAGATTTCAGATGGTAAATTTTAGTTTCGAGTCAAAAATCGTTTTACATTCAAATGTTTTTTGCCAAATCGATCTTTTTGTTATTTTTTTCTTATCGGGAACGGAACCTTAATTAATTCCTTTTGTCTTTTAAATTAAAATACTCTATTTTAAACAAATTCATAATTTTTAAGCATTTTTTATGTTTTGAAAGGCTATTTTTTAATTTAATCTACTGTCTTTTAATAGATAAAATGCAAATTTCAGAAAATTATCTTTTCAGTGTAGATTTTCAATACTAGTAAATCGTAGCAAAAAGAAGTACGAGTAGTTGCCCGGTTCGCATGGTTTGCAGACTTAGTCATTTTTAACAGATAGTTACGCTCGTAGTGCAGATTATCACAGAATTTTTTGACACCTTTTGATAGCTCCTGTTAGTTTGGCAGCTCAATTTCAGTTTCTTATCATTTCGTCATCTGCGCCCCCTAGATGGCCATCTGCTGGGTGTCTAGCTCACGCTACATGTACCTCGATTCTGTTCACTTCGTATTTTACATCCCTCTCAATCAGCAGGAAGGCCGGGCTCCGTAAATCGAGTAGTTTAAATCGAATTGTCATTCACTAATCATTTGTAATTCATGCTCCATTTCACTGATTCGCTGATGACAAAGAAAGAATTCCTATCGTCATCAGCTGCTTTCAGTAAAATATTTGATCACATTGTAATCTTATTTTATATTGTTACATGCCTCGCGGTCAGTTCATTTTATAAACGAAGAACTTGAAGATTACAATCTGATCAGAGATATCACTTTCTTGGAAACAAATTTAGTTTTCTACGTTTCACATAAACATGCATGAGCAAAAAGAACATGTTATGCTTCAAGTTCTTTAGCTTTCATTCAACAAATATTCAATACTGGTCCCCATCAGGTTTGTACTGGACCAGGGACTTCTGCGATATAAGTTTACCATAGAATTAAGGGACTGGAAACTCGGCTTTAATATCGCAGAAGTCCCTGACTCAGGCTACCTATACAACTTCCGCGTTCACTCGACCCCAGAGGAGAACCGCTGGTTAGATGAACAGTTGCAGGGAGACAATCTGTCCTTCAACGAGAAGATTGTTGTTGAGCTCTGCTACCATTTGCTGCACCAAGGCTATCGCATCTTTGTCGACAAATGGTTCGGTTCCTATCGGCTGTCAGAGTACCTTCTGACTCAAGGAACGCACCTGACTTGTACCGTCCGGGCCGACCGAGGGTGCCGATTGAGCTCAGACAGCTGCATGTTCCACCTAACGACGTCGCCTTCATGCGCAAAGACGGGGTGAGATCGTTGCACGAAAGGAGAGTGGCCTGAAGACTCTGATTTGCTGGACACGAAAGAGGCGGCTGAGAGGGTTCAAACCAGACGCGTGGTTCGTGGAGGAGCAGAAACAGTGGTGCAGAAGAGCAGGTCAGTTCTCACCTACAATCGGTGCATGGGTGGTGTTGACAGAATGGACAGTCATCTACAGCCTCATCTGCCAGGGAGGAAAACTACAAAGTGGTTTCTGAAGCTCGGCTTGCATCTTTTTCTTCAAATGATTCGCAACGCTTGGATTGTGTACAGCCGGTGCGGTGGAGAGAAGACGTTCGCCAAGTTTCTTGAGGCCAGCATTCGGGAGCTGGTGGAGCGTATCGGAAGGAGCAGGAAGCGCCCGGCCGCTGCCATCCAGGCCGCTCCAGGTGGCCCAGTCAGTCCGCACTTTCCAACGAAGATCGTGGCGCGGGACAGTCAGCCTATACCAACAAAGCGCTGTCGTGTCTGCTACAGAGCTGGAAGCAGCAAGCGCACGATCTACTGCTGCCCAGAGTGTCCAGGGGAACCGGGGCTCTGCTTGGAAGCCTGCTTTCAGCAGTGGCATGCCTGATCTTCGACTGCGATTTGGACTAAGTCTGCCTTAATGAATCTATTTGAAGGCAACCTGTTCACTCGAACTTAGTCAAAATATAATGTAAGTCGGTATATTTTCTATAAGCAAATATTATGTAGCTAAATATTCTCCGACCAGAATATTTCCAAACTCAATGGTCAGCTTTTACTGTTACATGCAAATTAATGTACATGTAGTTTGTATGTTTACTGAGTTATTATGTTTATTTGTAGTTTAAAGTTGTCTAAACACATATCTAAATCTAAACACGTTTTGGAGTACTTTTGCATCTAAGTGTACGATCAGTACGATTTGTACGATCTGCTTACTTTTGTTTTACTTCGTTAAAATTTAGGCTTGGATTGGAGTGTCAGCGTGGTAAGGACTGCTTACCATCAGACTGCTGGCGGTTAAATTGTAGCTTGTCTAAAATACTTTTTCGTACTAATGCACAAATAGTTTCAGTCGAATTACTTGGATCCTACTCAGCTCATTAGCTGCATAGGGTAAAGCATAGGGTAAACTGTCATACAGTACTAATATTTTACATCTCGCGCACCATACTAGACTCGGCAGCCGAATCTTAGGCAACGCCCAAAATAGGGTGGGGCCTGCAGAACTCGATTTGTTTAGCTGGAGGCCCCGAGCAAAAGGTTCTTTCCCATTTTCTTTCCCTTCTCGTCCTCCCATGATCTCAGATGCACGAGGCTGCTGCTCACGGATAATTTCCTGTCTATCGGCTTGCATCTTTTGCGCACATCTCATACCCCTTTGGATTGAATCTTGCGTCCAGTGTACAGCTAAAGCCACGGCTGTTGTGATACATATTCACTGCCGAACCCCGCCCATTCCATCCTGCATCAGTTTTATTTACTCGACTCATAGCATCACCTATACAACCCAAAATGCGATTCAACATTGAGTTATTCGTACGAATACTGATACTGCAGCTGACTTTGACTCGCTCAGCATTAACAGATGCTGTCGTTAACGGAGCTCTTAACGAGCGGGAAGATGTGAGGGTGCAGTTCTACATGCTGCAGCTGGATCAGGTGAGTCGAATGTCGAATGAAGTTAGCAATGTACTGATTATTCGGATTACCCACATCAGATTGATGTAGTGATCGATCTGACCCCCCTTTAAACGCATGTACCTAAGGCGATTGATTGAATATCTAACGCAACAAGGACTACTTAAGATCAATATGAAGCTCTGCATGGTGATAAAAAATCTGTTTATGCACCAGAGAAAGTGTTGTTGAGGTATCTGAGTAGGTACTGGGAATCTGAGAAGGTTTTAAGGTACCTGATGAAGCGCTAAGGGATCTGAGTTGGTGATGAACTGGGTTAGTGTTAAGGCATCCAGTGGGGTGATAACACTTGACTAGGCTGATGTTCTCAGGGGCAAATGAAAGGTGTAGATCGAGTTTTTGGCGCTAGAAATGTATTAAGTATGATATCTATGTAATTTTTTTCGCAATCGCATTGTTTCAGTGGACCAGCGCCGGTCTGGAAGCGAAATTCAAAGCCACTCTGGCCCAAGCACTGACCGGCTACTGCATGGGGAATTTCACCATCTGCGGCTTCAATTCGAGCAGTTTTGAGTAAGTGAATGCTAATCCAAGCTGCTTTAGGTTTATTGAAATCCTCCAGTTACAGGGGGCGGAACAGGTCTAATTACTTCAGTAGTCAGTGAGTACCCATCGATAACTAATGAGCATCCACTATCCAGTGAGTATCCAGAGAGTAACTATAGTGAGCATCCACTATCCAGTGAGTATCCAGAGAGTAACTATAGTGAGCATCCACTATCCAGTGAGTATCCAGAGAGTAACTAATGAGCATCCACTATCCAGTGAGTATCCAGAGAGTAACTATAGTGAGTATCCACTATCCAGTAAGTATCCAGAGAGTAACTAGTGAGTATCTATGTCAAGTCGCGCCCAGTAAACGATGACAAGGCCGCCCGTGGGCTTGGTTTGAGTCAAGTACGAAGTTGTGTATTTGAGATGAGCGAATTATTGCAATGATTGTGAGATACGAGGTGGTAGGTGGCGAGACCAATATATAGGCTTAAAAGACAAACAAGTAAGTGGGCTTAAAACTCAGAATCGATCACTACTGAATATTATCATGTCAAGGGGGAGAGAGAGAAAAAGTACGCAGAGCAGCGTACACCGGAGTAGGCCGGTTTGGTTAGTTAGGCTGGCTGGCTAGTTAGAGTTACTCATAATTGGACTCAGGTGAGTCAGGTGCAGTGCAGTACATCAAAACACGCCCGGCACCTCAATCTACTATCCAGTGAGTATCCAGAGAGTAACTAACACTATATGCATGCACATTAGAAGTTTGAAACGTGGCAAATGATCAATACAAATGATCAGTGTAATAGAACTGAAAAAAAAGTTTTTTGAACAAAATCAGACCTTCAAATAAATTTCAATTGGTTACAATGATGCTAGTAAAACAAACGAACTGCAATATTTTTTAACAAAGGCACGCAAAATTCCACTCCGCAGGAACTTCACCGCTGCTAGCGTACGTTTCAGCCCGGGCTATCCGGCCAATGTGGACTCGCACTACCTCAACCTGCGCCTGTCCATCGCTTACAGCTTGCAGCAGCCGGGCGAGAATGAAATCAATTTTATCTTGCCAGTTGCTGATACTACTAGTAAGTAACTAATAAAAGATAGCAGATCGTTTTACCTGTTCCGAAATTAATTAGAAGAATGAGTTCATAGTCGTATTTGGTTACGAGCGTAAATAAGATTTTACATCTCATTATCTCAGAAGAATGCAAGATCGATCGGCTAGCTATACTGCTCTCTCTCATTGGCTGGGCTAGATTGGACCTGCCCCCTTAGACTGAGGTTCGTCCGTCTAACTTTGACCTCTCTCCTTACTGCTCTCTCATTGGCTGGGCTAGATTGGGCCTGCCCCCCCCTAGACTGAGGTTCGTCCGTCTAACTTTGACCTCTCTCCTTACTGCTCTCTCATTGGCTGGGCTAGATTGGGCCTGCCCCCCCCTAGACTGAGGTTCGTCCGTCTAACTTTGACCTCTCTCCTTACAGCTCTCTCATTGGCTGGGCTAGATTGGGCCTGCCCGATCCAAATATGCGCGTTTTACGCGCGTACCTGTTGCTTGGGCTGGTATCCGCGAATGGGACAAACTTTTTTCAGAACAGGACGGGATGGTTTCCAGCTACTTAAAAAAGATCTTGTACTTTACAACTCTATAGCGAGATCTATTTTTCATTCCTGTCAACCAGCAGGGAAATTTTGAATGATCGTATAGACTAAGAAATCATTTTTAGAAAATCCAGGTTAGAAATTTTTGCCCCAACTTGTCTTGAATAGTCGGGACTCCTGTGTCCGCATTCAGGACAGGCTCCCGTCCGAGTGCGTAAAGACTCAAAAACTTCGAATCTTTTGGACACATTTGGAAGCTCGCAGTATCCCGGATATATTCTTACCAGTAAAATCATTGAAACGATTGTGAATAGTGTTGCTCTCTGAATCTTTGCAGCCATCATTGAGAACAACCGCATGAAGCTGTACGATGCCATCGGCCACTACATTGTGTACATCGATGCCCAGTTTTATAGCATCCCACCGCCGCACTTCGTCAATCTAGTGGTGGTGTCGGCCGCAGTTGGGTTCACTCTGCTGCTCACCGTCGTCGCTCTAACCATGAGGAAGTGCGCGTAAGCGAGTGCCGAATCTGTCGTCAAGGATGTAGCACTAGTTGTAGGATGTAGCACTAGTTGTAGGATGTAGCACTAGTTGTAGGATGTAGCACTCAACTGCATGCAGATTTTTTTGGTTTCCGTATCCCAATTCCCCCGCTGGTAAAAATCACATCGAAATGATACAGCCTCATCGACGTCGTTTTAGCGACGTCAATCGGCGTCATTTTAGTGATGTCAGTCGACGTCGTTCTATCGACTTTAATCACTGTCGCTGTTGAAGCCATACAGGTATTATGCAGGAATAATTTAGGCTTCTTCTCAATAACCGCAATCCTTGCTATTCTGTCCGATTCTAAAGATTTTGATTGGCATTCAGACCATGTTACATGTTACATGAAATATCTCATTAATTCAGGACCTGGAAGGGACCTGGAAAGGGGTATATCGTTGTTCATTTTGACTGGGGTGGCAAACTGTCGATCCGTAGGTTTGGCCCGGATCTTCGAGCTTTATTTCGGTGCTTAACTTGACATCCCCTACTAAATCCAAGCCGGTAAACTTGAGACCTACTCAAACCAAACGCATATGTGTGCTAGCTTTAAAAGTGCAGAAGATGAGAAAGTGCCAATCAAGGACTACTAGAAGAAACGGTGTTATCAGGACGTAACACCTACTACGATCGCGAGCGTATTGTAGAAATATTTGAAGGCTCGCTTGATGCAGTATAGTTTAGATTCATTTCTGCCGATAAATCACCGGTACCTCAATGCAATTTGTTGTTTTCCATTTCTATTGTATTAAATTTGCAATTCAAAGAACCATTGAAATTTTGCCGTAGAAAAACAAATTGCCCCTTTATATCGGTCCTTGATCAAATGTTAGTTTGATTTGAATCAAAATTTAGTTGAAATTTAAATGAAAAAACGTGCAGCTAGTCACAACAATTACCCAACTCATAACTTTTTTTAGCCCGGAAGATCCTAAGAAGCTAATTAAAAAAAGGTAAATAGCCACAATTTCTTGCCGCAAAAATTAACGCACGATAATCAAGTTCGACGTTTATAAGTAGTACGATTAACTTTCACCTGCAGCCACAAAAAACAATCGCTAATCAACGGTCACTCCATTGCTGGCCTGACCACTGATACTGTCGCTGCTGCTGCCGCCGCTGCCGCTGTTGCCGCCGCTGCCGCATCCACAATCGACAAGGACAAGGCGGCTGGCTTGGAGCCCGATTCCTCTGCGGTATTCGCCAACGGTGCCTTGAATCCTGGGTGAGTCGCAAATAAATTATGTATTAATTTAAATATTCTTCAGATAGCATTGGTTTAATGTACATTGTTAATAAATGGGGCAGATAGATAAAGACTGGGCTAATGTACACTGTAAATGAATAGGGCAGAGAGATAAAGATTGGGTTAATGTACACTGTAAATGAATAGGGCAGAGAGATAAAGATTGGGTTAATGTACACTGTAAATGAATAGGGCAGAGAGATAAAGACTAGATTAATGTACACTGTAAATGAATAGGACAGAGAGATAAAGATTGGGTTAATGTACACTGTAAATGAATAGGGCAGAGAGATAAAGATTGGGTTAATGTACACTGTAAATGAATAGGGCAGAGAGATAAAGATTGGGTTAATGTACACTGTAAATGAATAGGGCAGAGAGATAAAGATTGGGTTAATGTACACTGTAAATGAATAGGGCAGAGAGATAAAGATTGGGTTCATGTACACTGTAAATGAATAGGGCAGAGAGATAAAGACTAGATTAATGTACACTGTAAATGAATAGGACAGAGAGATAAAGATTGGGTTAATGTACACTGTAAATGAATAGGGCAGAGAGATAAAGATTGGGTTAATGTACACTGTAAATGAATAGGGCAGAGAGATAAAGACTAGATTAATGTACACTGTAAATTAATGTGGCAGAGAGATAAAGATTGGGTTAATGTACATTTTAAATAAATGGGGCAGAGAGATAAGGAATGGCTTAATGTACATAGTCGTTAATTACGGCAGAGATACGAGGACGGACTTTCGGACTAATTAGAAAATTACTGCGAATTTGCGCAGAAAATCTCAAAACCCTAAAAATATTCAATCGATACAGATTTCGCAGCAACTCATTGACTGGCTGCAACGCCGAGCAGATAGGGCTCAGCGAGGCCAGCTCCGCCAACGGCGACGCTGTCAAGTGCAACAACAACGAGGGCGAATGCGATGGCGATAAGTGACTTTGTGATCAAGCGCAAACGATCGATATCTGTAGTAAGGCGATAAACAAACGAAGACTTACCTGAACTTTTAAACACTGAAGTTCGATGTTTAACTGTACCAATACAAACGGAATCGCGAAAGCGTTACACTGAAAGCAACATGTGGAAAAATTGTTTCAGTGACTAATTAACTCCGTGCTTAACAATTCTATCACTTCGTACGATGTCTTTGACGAGGTGAATTTGTTGTGCATTGTGGATTAAGACAGCTGTATTTTAGTAGCAATCAGACTGAGAACGATTCTATGAATTATTCAACCAAGGAATTTGAGTATCAAATTGTTTATAATTTGTTGAAGCAAATATTTTTGATTAAAAAAGTTTTTTTTCAGTTTTGCCTGTTGAGTATTGTCCGCTGTTTCCGCGGTCAAGGAGCGCCACCCTCGCTCGCCATGGCCCCTTGAGCGCCAATTCGATTTAGAAGTTCGTCAACGTCGCTCATCTGGTCCAGCATTTGCAGCGGAGGTTTCAGTGTTGTCAATTGCTGCTGTTGCTGCTGCTGTTGTTGGTTTGGTTGTTGCTGTTGTTGTAGTTGAGCCTGTAGCGGCGGCGGCTGCTGCTGTTGTAGCTGCTGCGGCTGCTCAACCAAAACTGGTTGCAATCCAAGCAGCTCGTTCAAATCGATGCCGAACGCGTCTACTTGTTCGCACAAATTCAAAAAGTTCACCTTGACGTAGTAGCTGGCCGACTGCAGTATCCGCATGGTTGGCCGGCGGCTCGGCGACTCGGCCATAGCGATGGAGACCAGATGCAGCAGGTCCGGACCGCAGGCTGTCAGGCCGCATGGCCTGTTGTTGGCAGTCATCTGATTGCACGGCTGAAGAGCGATCACTTTGCCTGTCTGACTCACGGCGGCCCTGTGCTCCAAGCTGCGCAGGTGCTTGAAAGTCTCTGTGCCAACCGACATCTGTGATGCGTGAGAATAGGTGAACTTGGATAGTGAGCTAAAATTCAGTTTCTCATATCCGGGGGTCTGTGAGCTTGCAGGGACATCGTCGGATAGCTATAAGTGAAGAGAATTGGTTATCAGCAGAGCTGTACTCTTTAACACTAAGCTTTAAGGGTTGGCCCCTAGAGGTGTATGTCAATAAACAACCGGACCCAAGCTTCCAACACTGTTACCCCAAGGATTCCAGGATCCCAGGATTGTTTACCCAGGATTCCAAGGGACTTTTTACCTAAGATTCCAGGATTGTCCCTTAAATTGAAAATTGCTAGAACGCATATTGAGTTCGAGACCTCCCCCACAAGCGAACACTGCGATCTTGCCTAGCGGTGATCCCGCAAGCTGGATTCGTGAACTTAAATCATGCATCTTAACTTAAAAGTCGATTCAAATAAGACCCTGGAGTCGCACCAAAAGCACAAAGGCGCCAAAGTTCCAGACGTCAACTCGGCCAAAGTCGCCTTCACTGACAGCTCCATTCAGCAGCTCTGGCGGCGGCCAGAGAATTCCGACACTGCCGCTGGCGTCATTCTCGACGTCGTCTGGCTGCACGGGAAGTTCCAACAGTCTGCGTTTTAAAGCATGCTTCGAGCGGATGGGGCACTTGTTGGCGTACAGAAAGTCAGTGAGCACGGGGATTTGCTGGTGCGTGACCATCACGCTCTCCGTAGTCATGCGGTTCAACGAGATTCCATGCGAGGCCAACTTTTGAAGCGCCTGTAGGATGCAGGCTGAGAAGTACAAAACGTACTGTTGCGGCAAGGGACTGCCGATTGCGTCTTCTCGATCGGGCTCGCGGTCGCTGAACTGCTGCTGTTGAGCATTGCTGTTGGTCTGCAGCTGGGCCAGCGATTGCATAATAGACGCTATGGTGCCGAAGTAAGGCCTGAGAGGTGACGTTGCAGATAATGTTGGATAATGTGGTGTAAGGGTGATGGTGCTCGTGGTGTGTTGAAATAATTTCGACGTTTGGGACTACGATACCTGTATTGTATATTGGCTCAAGGATTTGAGAAATGTGTTACTGAATCAACTAGATGTTGACATGTCAGGGAGATTGAGTCAATAGTGTGGTGTTATCCAGAACTAAATGTCATAGCTATCAACTGAATGTCATTTAATTGATGTCCAGGATTTTATTGTCTAGGAATGTGTTTTTAAATGCGATGGCACTAGATTGCTATAGTTCAATGCTAATGATGTGAGGTCACGGTTTTAGAGTTGTCCATGTCAAGGACACGAGACTAAAAAGTGAAATTAGATAGCCAGACTGAATAAGCCAAGGTCGCTCGCTCACTTGGAGTAGAGATGCCAGATATTTTTGTCATCCTCATAGGCGCGAAGCAGCGGCAGCACGAATTGCGTCAGCGATCGCGCTTTTAAACAGCACGAGGCAACGAAACGAAGAAGATTTTTGTAGTCCTGCTTATTTTTCTCCGATATTGTGTAGATGCGCATCATCTGCACAAACTTGTGCTGGTGATCCAAATTGGTGATCAGGTTGGTGACCATGTGATCGTAGCAGGGTGAGGCCCTGTATAGTTTATTTTCGTCCGACTCCTGCGCCCTGTGTGGATGCCAATCGAATTGTTGGTGTCAGAGTTGAAGTGAACAAAAAGCGAAGTGTTTATGTCTCTCCAACTACTTGTTAAGTAGTATGATTCGCCTTCATTATTTATACAGGATCGGTGTTCGCATGGTCTTCCTATCTTAGCCTTGTGGCCTGTGCATGTACGAGTACGCAAAGCAGCTACTAATAAAAGCATCCTACCTTTGATTGGTCTCAACAATCATCACGAATGGGTATCTCTCCTCTGTGTAGGAGACTCCGTTTACTCGAAAGTCCAGCTCAACAGTGGCATCGTCGTGCAGTTCGAGAAGCTCGCATCGATTCATAATCATCTTGATCCCTTGGCCATCGAACATCCCATACTTCAGCAGCTCGCACATGTTGGTGCGCAGGTTCTTGCGCAGCTCACAAGGCTTCGGCTCCTGCCACTCCAGGGCCGCGATACAGTCCACCACAATAGCCTCGTGAGCTTCCACTTTTAACATCGCTCCGAGAAGTTTGCTAAACTTGTTTATGTAGCATATATTACCGTATTTTAGTATAGCTTTTGACAGCCTGATTGAGAATAAAGCCAGCCAAACTGAGTATCCTCCATACGCTGCCTGCGAGGGGCCTTGCCTGCGTCTTGCCGTAGTCTATGGGCCATGGACTGCAAAAGCCAAGCAATGTGATGGAAAGCCACACCCACACTGGTCGTGTACTTTATTTATTCGCAACTTGGCGCTGGTGTTGGAAAAGCAGTGGTCGAGGATGGTTGGGCTCGGAGGGGACTGGAGAGAGCTGGGAAAGAGAGAAAATGTGTCCTTGCTCAAGGTCACAACTTGTTCCGTGTGATTCGAGAATCGAACCCCCGACCTTTCCGTCGTAAGTCCGAAGCTGTAACCACTATGCTAGAACCCCCCTCTAGAGTAGAGACTAGATCAAACTAGACTAGAATAGTCGCAGTCTCAAGGATGGAGAAAGCTGGGGAGTTTAAAAACTTTCAAATCAATCAAGCATAATGAGTCAGCTAAAAAACTTTTGCAGCTCAAAGCTATTGCTAGCAGCCTGAGCATTTTTTGCGCCAGAAAATGATAAAATATGCACAAATCTTAGGCTTTAATTGAGATATATAGGCTCGGCTCGAATAGAAAGAGTGGGGGGGGGGGGTAAGCCACCCAATTAGTCAACTCGGGCAAGCCAATGCATATGGGACCATTGCGGAATTTATGCATGAAATATACGGGAAGGCTTTGAAGAAGAGAAAGGCTCACGACTTTGATTTAAAGTTTTATATAGATATATGAACTTCGCCCTTTGACCCCGTCATTATCCAAGCGAAGCCGGGAAAGAAAAATATCTAGCTTAGTTAGACAGAGACTCCCAGCTTACTAAAGCTTCATCAATCAGACTGTTCTATGACTTCATTCTTTTCCCAGTGGAAACTCGCCCGCATCTCGTGGCAGAGTCGCATTGAGACTTGGAGTCGGTCGCGATGTGTCGTTTTTGAGTCTTCCAAGTTGCATGGTGGCAGTTGTTTACCTTACTCCGCATTAGCGAGACTGTTGAGAACAGGTTCTGAACGAGTAGGAAGCTGATTGAGTCAGGGAATGATATATTGAAGAGTAGCTTTGAGGAGAAATATCCCGTTGGGAATATATCAGCCACCATGGAATTGCTTGAAATGATATGCTGCCAACCCTTGGCTCATCAGCGGGTTCATCTGCTGGATAATTTACAAGACCAATGGTATGCATTGCATTGTCAAATCTCTGAGGCTGTCTACCGCCTCATCCCTAAGGCTGTCTACCGCCTCATCCCTAAGGCTGTCTACCGCCTCATCTCTAAGACTGTCTACCGCCTCATCTCTAAGGCTGTCTACCGCCTAATCTCTAAGGCTGTCTACCGCCTAATTTCTAAGGCTGTCTACCGCCTAATCTCTAAGGCTGTCTACCGCCTAATCTCTAAGGCTGTCTACCACCTAATCTCTAAGACTGTCTACCCTCTCATGTCTATGACTCTCTACTGACACATCTCTATGACTCTGCACTGATAGATCTCTAGGAATCTACTGACACACCTCTATGACTGTCTACTGACACACCTCTATAACTCTCTACTGACACACCTCTATAACTCTCTACTGACACACCTCTATAACTCTCTACTGACACATCCCTATGACTCTCTACAACTAACCAATAACTTTTCCTGCAAACATTGGTCCCTTTGACACAAACCAGCATTTCAGTTTTCGATTCGAAATAAAATCAAAAGCGATTCGAAAGTCAATTGTTCGTTTTTCAATTTTTATTATTCAATAACAACACATTAACGTATGCATAATGTTACAGGTGAATTTCATGGGGTTGATGAGGACAACGGCTTATATAAGAGCGAATAGCTTTCAGAAATTTCCCTGCAGTCAATTTTGATTTGTAAAATTGAACTATAAATGTAAATATTAATAAACGGCTGCAAGAACTAACAATATTTCACATTTGCAGGGAAAACTTAGTAAGGTAAAAGACAAAAAGAAATGGTAAAATTATCGACACTTTCAAAGTCTACAAAACTATCGTCTTTTAATCAATCGTACTCGCAAGCGGTGCTTTTTAGAAGCTAAAACTGTTTCCAAAAAATCAATGCCATTCAAGTAATAAAACGACAAGATGAAATCATCAACATAGAATTGTCTGTACTTGAGTATCTTAATAGAAATACGACATTAATTTTAGCTAATAAAATATTTCACTAACATAAGCAGTGCAGAACCGATCATCTTGGTGACACTCACAGACACCTCAGTGACACCCACAGACACACCTCAGTGACACCCACAGACACACCTCAGTGACACTCACAGACACCTCAATGACACCCACAGACACACCTCAGTGACACTCACAGACACATCTCAGTGACACCCACAGACACACCTCAGTGACACCCACAGACACACCTCAGAGACACTCACAGACACCTCAGTGACACCCACAGACACACCTCAGTGACACCCACAGACACCTCAGTGACACCCACAGACACACCTCAGTGACACTCACAGACACACCTCAGTGACACCCACAGACACACCTCAGTGACACTCCCAGACACATCTCAGTGATATTCACAGACACATCTCGGTGACACTCACAGACACCTCAGTGACACCCACAGACACACCTCAGTGACACTCACAGACACCTCAGTGACACCCACAGACACACCTCAGTGACACTCCCAGACACATCTCAGTGATATTCACAGACACATCTCAGTGACACTCACAGACACCTCAGTGACACCCACAGACGCACCTCAGTGACACTCACAGACACACCTCAGTGACACCCACAGACACACTCAGTGACACTCACAGACACATCTCAGTGATATTCACAGACACATCTCAGTGACACTCACAGACACATCTCAGTGACACTCACAGACACATCTCAGTGATATTCACAGACACATCTCAGTGACATTCACAGACACATCTCAGTGATATTCACAGACACACCTCAGTGACACTCACAGACACCTCAGTGACACCCACAGACACACCTCAGTGACACTCACAGACACACCTCAGTGACACCCACAGACACACTCAGTGACACTCACAGACACATCTCAGAGTCATTCACAGACACATCTCAGTGACACTCACAGACACATCTCAGTGACACTCACAGACACATCTCAGTGATATTCACAGACACATCTCAGTGACATTCACAGACACATCTCAGTGATATTCACAGACACACCTCAGTGACACTCACAGACACACCTCAGTGACACTCACAGACACACCTCAGTGACACTCACAGACACATCTCAGTGATATTCACAGATAAATCTCAGTGATATTCACAGACACCTCAGTGACAATCACAGACACATCTCAGTGAAATTCACAGACACATCTCAGTGATATTCACAGACACATCTCAGTGACACTCACAGACACATCTCAGTTACACTCACAGACACATCTCAGTGACACTCACAGACACATCTCAGTGACACTCACAGACACATCTCAGTGACACTCACAGACACATCTCAGTGACACTCACAGACACATCTCAGTGATCTTCACAGATACATCTCAGTGATATTCACCGACACACTCAGTGACACTCACAGACACATCTCAGTGATATTCATAGACACATCTCAGTGATATTCACAGACACATCTCAGTGACACTCACAGACACATCTCAGTGACACTCACAGACACATCTCAGTGACACTCACAGACACATCTCAGAGTCATTCACAGACACCTCAGAGACACTCACAGACACATCTCAGTGACACTCACAGACACATCTCAGTGATATTCACAGACACATCTCAGTGACACTCAAAGACACATCTCAGTGACACTCACAGACACATCTCAATGATCTTCACAGACACATCTCAGTGACATCCACAGACACACCTCAGTGACATCCACAGACACACTCAGTGACACTCACAGACACATCTCAGTGACACTCACAGATACATCTCAGTGATATTCACCGACACACTCAGTGACACTCACAGACACATCTCAGTGATATTGATAGACACATCTCAGTGATATTCACAGACACATCTCAGTGACACTCACAGACACATCTCAGTGACACTCACAGACACATCTCAGTGACACTCACAGACACATCTCAGTGACACTCACAGACACATCTCAGTGACACTAACAGACACATCTCAGTGATATTCACAGAGACATCTCAGTGACACCCACAGACACATCTCAGTGACACTCACAGACACATCTCAGAGTCATTCACAGACACATCTCAGTGATATTCACAGACACATCTCGGTGACACTCACAGACACATCTCAGTGACACTCACAGACACATCTCAGTGACATCCACAGACACACCTCAGTGACATCCACAGACACACTCAGTGACACTCACAGACACATCTCAGTGACACTCACAGATACATCTCAGTGATATTCACCGACACACTCAGTGACACTCACAGACACATCTCAGTGATATTGATAGACACATCTCAGTGATATTCACAGACACATCTCAGTGATATTCACAGACACATCTCAGTGACACTCACAGACACATCTCAGTGACACTCACAGACACATCTCAGTGACACTCACAGACACATCTCAGTGACACTCACAGACACATCTCAGTGATATTCACAGAGACATCTCAGTGACACCCACAGACACATCTCAGTGACACTCACAGACACATCTCAGAGTCATTCACAGACACCTCAGAGACACTCACAGACAAATCTCACTGACGCTTGCAGACACACTTCAGAAACAATTCAGATACTTGGGATTCCGCAGCTGTTACTCAAAGCTTCAATCAATAAAAGTTCTCAAATTCAGGCGGCAGTTGCACCAACGGCCCAAGAGCCGCCATCAGGGACTCTCGGGCAGCCCCTCCGACGGTCCACCGCCTCTCCGGCCGCCGGCTCAGCCTCCAGGCCGCACTGGAAGACGCGCCGGAAATCCGGCAGGCCACCGATGGCCCAGTCGACCGCGGCAGCAGCTCCGTCGGCGTCGGCGGGCGAAGCGAACCGCTGGCAGAGCAGCTGCCCGGCGCGCAGGTAGAATCCTCTGCGCCAGTCAGCCGCACTCGACTCCGATGACGCAGACGACGCCGTCGCAGCGGTCAGAGCCGCCTTGAAGCTGACCCGCAGCGTCGCCAGACGGGCAGCAATCGCAGAGTCGACGCCCGGGCAGCCGTGCAGAGCTAGCAGCTCCGGCTTCGGCGGGCGCGGCCTCGGCGGCATCAGCTGACGCGCCAGCAGCAGGGAGAACTGGGCGCCGTCCAGCGCGGCCAGATAGAAATGCAGCGGCAGGCGGCTGTCGAAAACCGGCGTCTTGGAAGCCGTCGGCGACAGGTCGCGCGCCAGGAGCAGTGGCTCGCTGGACGATGGAAGCGGCGCTATCGAGTGACCGCGCAGGGCGGCCCGCAGCGGCGCCAGAAAGGCGTGGCGCATGGCCGACAGCAGAGCGGCTGGGTAGCCCTCTTCCGGTTCCGGCAGGCTCAGGTCGCTGTGCAGAGCCGACAGTGCGGCGTCACTGTAGGCGCTGGCACCGCCACCGGTCAGGTATGGGTCCAGCGCCAGGTCCTCAACGTCGCTCTTGACCCCGAGGCCAACCAAGGCGGCCCGCACTCGGCGCGTGAGGCCCTCGGCCGAGCCCAGCGGGTGCTTGTCGGCCAGGACGCGGTGCACAACTCGTGGAAACAGCGCTAGCGCGGTGTCCAAGCAGACGTCGGGAACTTGCGATGGTTTCGACAGCTTGTCGAGTGCGACGTCTTCGGATGTGGTGGCGACGGTCAGAAGTTGCAGCAGCTTCGGCGGCAGCAGGTGTCCGAGGTGGGGCCGCAGCCCGGCCAGAGCGTTGATCAGCGCGTAGCCAATGAGGGTGTCCGGGTCCTGGCTGGCCGCCAGCCTGACCGCCTCCGTCACTGTCCGCTCCCCGCTGAGACAGGCCGAGGAGTAGCCGGCCACATTCGAAGCTGTCGGGCCGCCTTCGGCGCCGCCGGCCAGCAGCTCGGCCAGGAAGGCCTCCCAGCCGAAACGGCCATTAGGAAACAGGGCGTGCAGAGCTGCAATTGGCCGCATCTCGAACTGCGCTGAGCTGGCGTCGGCCACATCAGCGCTTCGAAGGATCTCTTGCAGGCCGTTGTGCAGCGCCAGGATCTTCCCGGCGATGAGAAACGGCACGCCGCGGCCCATCGCTTCGAAAGCGGCGGCGATCAGGCGGTGCATCCGGTCGCGCGGCATCGGCGGCAGGGCGGGGCGAACCGGCCGCAAGCACAGCGGCAGGTGGCCGGCCGTCACGGGCGCCGGCTGCGCCACCTGCGGAGAGACTTCGAAGGCTACGGGCAGGCCGTGCGAGGCGAACTGGGCGAGCACCTTCTCCGGCGAGTCGGCGACACCCCAGGCGGCGGAGCGGCTGGCCAGCAGGGCGGTCTGGGCGAATCGGCGCCGGTCAGCGAAAACGGCGCGCAGCTCCTCGGCTGTCAGCGGCGCCAGCTGGCGCGAGCAGGCCAAAGTCAGATTGCCGACCGCGGACTTCCAGCTGGCGGCGCCGGGACCGGTCAGCAGCTCTTTTGGTAGCAGCAGCGACTCCAGCAGCGATTCCCGGATGCGCCGGCCGGCCAAGTCGATGAAGCCAACCTGGCGCCGGACCCGGTCTCCAGTCCAGGGCAGGGCGACACCGCCGGCGGCACCGTCGGCAAATCCGCCGCAGGCGTGCCGGTAGAAGCTGCGGCAGGGTGACTCGCCGGGCCGCATGAAGGCCGTGACGGCCGCCATCTCCGGGCCCGACATCGCGCCGGCAGCGGCGACAACCACGGCGCAGCCCTCGGCTCCGATTTGGCTGCTGGCCGCGGCGCCTCCCTTGGCGCCGCCATCGCCAGCGCCGCCAAAGCCGAAGCTGAAGCCGCGCGCAGGTCCAACCACGAAGTACAGGACGCAGAGGGCGGCCAGGCCACCCGCCAGAATGATCACCGCCGCCGTCAGGATGCAGGTCCGGGCGCTGCACCGGCTTCTCCGGGTTGTTACACCGTCGTCGTTGCCGTTGCCAACTCCAGCGCCGTTGGTGGCGAGCTTCATCCGCGGCAGGCAGGCCTCGGAGTCGCCGGATGGCTCCTCAGTGCTGCCGCTGCCGGACGCGGAAGTCGCTGCCGCGCCGCCGTCGTCGTGCACCCGATGCTTCGAACCGTTGGCGCCGTTTCCGGAGTCTATCTGGTGCAGGGATGGCATATCTGAGCGATTGCTAATGGGGTTCCTATCGAGTGCGATTGACAGATGATGAGAACTTGGGCCCGGCTGCCGAGTGGCCGCTTCGCGTCTTCTTTACTTCAACAATTGCGGATTGTTGATGGCCAAGGGCGCTACGGCCTCTCTCATTGGCTGGGCAGTGCAGCCAATTAGAATCGAGTCGCTGTTCGCTGTATTAGGGAGCTTGTTTAGCGAGGTTGTTACTGAAGATACAGCTTTGATATACGCTCGTACGTAAGTTTAAAATAATGATTTTCTATCATATAGTGTGAAATTATGAGTTCGGAGGCGAGTTATTGTAATTGAAAGTAGGTCAACACCCGTGAACTCACTCTTTGCGCCCTGTCGTGTTTAGACTTATTTAGACTTCATTCACTGTGTGACCGTAACACAACTGAGAGAGAGAGAGAGAGAGAGAGAGAGAGAGAGAGAGAGAGAGAGAGAGAGAGAGAGAGAGAGAGGGACAATTAGATAACTTCAAATCCCTACGATGGAGTAGCGAAGGTGTACTTGAACAAGAAATGCAAATAATAATGAAATAACAATTATAACTGAGAATGGCCAACTAACTATTGAGTGGCAAATGCCTTTAGAAATCGAACAAGTAAGACTAAGCTGTCTGGCATGTTTTATTTTTTGTGTTTGTGACTCTGGAAGGTGCCGATTTGAGAGTGCCAATCTGAGAGTGCCAATCTGAGAGTGCCGATTTTAGAGTGCCGATCTGAGAGTGCCGATCTGAGAGTGCCGATCTGAGAGTGCCGATCTGAGAGTGCCGATCTGAGAGTGCCGATCTGAGAGTGCCGATCTGAGAGTGCCGATTTGAGAGTGCCAATTTGAGAGTGCCGATTTGAGAGTGCCAATCTGAGAGTGCCAATTTTAGAGTGCCGATCTGAGAGTGCCGATCTGAGAGTGCCGATCTGAGAGTGCCGATTTGAGAGTGCCAATTTGAGAGTGCCAATTTGAGAGTGCCGGTTTGAGAGTGCTGATTTTGTGCTCAGCTGCTTCTGAATGGCCACGCGGTACTGCAGCTGTACCGGAACCTGTCCCGGCCACACCAAAGTCTGAATCTGTTGATAACAAGTATCTGCATGCATCGCTTCAGGCGCTGTTTTGAAATCCCCTCAGGACTGCCCCTCTGTCCCCAGTTCCACTCCTGCTCCGTCTGTCCATTCACAGCAGGAAGCTTAGCGAGAGGATATTCTCTTATCTATCCTATACTACTCGAATTGGTAATAGTTGGCTCTGCCTCTGATGATGGCAGCGTCAATACGGGACCCTTTTGCCAATTAGAGTGGCGGGAAGGAAGCACTCCACCCACAGTTCTCACCCCTCATGTCCCTCCGTCAATTCTGCTCTCAATTTACAACAACAGCAAGCGGTCGGTGGAGCAGAAAGATTTCGAAGAAACCTTCGAAGACGCTGCCCGGCTTGGGTCCGCTGGGAATTCCCGGAGGACAGGCCGTTTCCTGGAAACAAGGGGGCGCGGGGTGAAGTGGCGCTGGCCCGCACACACTTGTCTCAGTGTGAGGGAATTGCAGTGGGCAGCCTCTCCTGTCGCGTTTTAGTAGTTTTGCTAATTGGCCAGCCTCTCAGCTGCATCTGGATGCTGTGTCCACCAGAAACACGAGAGTTAAATAAACACAGCCTCTTGAATTGGAGGGGAAAGAGCAGAGCAATGCAGCGTAGGAAAATGTGGCATGACCATTTCTGCGATTAAAGACAAACAGGCGAGGCAGTGGAACAGTTATAAGCTTTAACAGAATACTGTATACTGTGTCAGTTGTTAATCTATGCTAATACTTATTAATGTGTCTGGCAACTACTATTCAAATAACCATTTTTAATCATCAACAGTTTGCTTTGAGCAAACAGTTTTTGAATTACCGGAAACCGCAGGATGTTTGCCCAGCTAGCAGAAGGTGAAACGACTCTTGATGCATACCCTGACGATTCGGGCCGCAGCCCTCCTGAAGTTATTGTTACCGACTCAGCTGCCGCCTGCCTTCTATGCAGTTAAAAACCCGGAAGTCATCGTCTTTTCCAGGAGCAATTCGAGAGCAATTAATTAAAAGCGGCGCACCTGACTGTCTGAATATTTACCCTCATCTGGGGCAAAATAATGAGCAGTCCGACCGCATAAGCCAGGTTAATTAAGAGCACGGTTGCGTCACACTTCCGGTTCCGCTGGTTTTGGTACAGGGAACTAGATTGCGTCATTTTTTGATAAAATGAATCTCTATGTTTTTTAATAGAGGTATAAGCCTACCGGTATAAGCCCTCAGTCATGGGCTCAGGGGCCAATATTGATTTTTGACGGGCAAAAGCATTTTAAATAAAATATTGACTTTGCATAGATTGATTGACAGTTGTGGTATAGAATGCATTTATTATAGCTGTGAGCAGTCAGTCATCACAGCGAAGAGCAGCCTGAAGGAGCTCACACACACACACACACACACACACACAGGCATCCCAAAAAACAAGCAATGAAAAGCATTGAGAAATATGATTTAGGGCCACTACCGCCCTCGCCGTCGCCAGGAGCAATAACCTGGCGGTCATAAATTATGGAGCAAAACTTTGCAGGCCTAGCAAACGCACCTGGAGAGCTTGGATTGCGAGCCTCTTCTGCACCCGAGCACGAGGCCGGGTGGGCGGGGCGCAGACACCTGGAACTGGGGGGAGGCGGTTCCCCTACAATTCAAACCATAAGGTGCGAAGGGGCCTCTCGCCCGCCTTTCATTTCGAGATCTTTGACGATCGGCTCTGGAGAAATTTGATAAGAACCTTGTGTTGTGCTGTGCTGTGTGTGGGAGGGCTGGGGCGGCGAGGCGAGGCTGGCGAAAACTTGAAACCGAAAACCCAAACGAAGAGCTCTCTCTCTCTCTCTCTCTCTCTCTCTCTCTCTCTCTCTTGCATTGTGACGCCTTTGCGTGCCACCGAATGCTGAATGAAGAGCGAGGGGAGAGCAAAGCGGGAGACGTGGCGAGAGAATCTCCCACATCCGGGTTAGCGCCCCCGTCATGGCAGGTCTCTTGAACTTGGGGAGTTCCCTGTTGGTGTAAAGCGATTCCCGTGGGAGATTAAGCAATCTGCGGCGCTATTAATTATCTTTCTGTTTCAATATATTCGATTTTGAAAAGCATTTTTTAGTCGGTCTGTCTCGGAGATAAACAAATGCCAGCTGCTATGCAGTAGCTTTCTCATTACCGACCCCATTGCCAGTTCCCGATCCCGATCCCGTTCCCGATCCCGTTCCCGATCCCGATCCCGATCCCGTTCCCGATCCCGATCCCGATCCCGTTCCCGATCCCGTTCCCGATCCCGTTCCCGATCCCGTTCCCGATCCCGTTCCCGATCCCGTTCCCGATCCCGTTCCCGATCCCGTTCCCGATCCCGTTCCCGATCCCGTTCCCGATCCCGTTCCCGTTCCCGTTCCCGTTCCCGATCCCGTTCCCGATCCCGTTCCCGTTCCCGATCCCGTTCCCGATCCCGTTCCCGATCCCGTTCCCGATCCCGTTCCCGATCCCGTTCCCGATCCCGTTCCCATTCACGATTGCACCCTCATTTCATCCTCCATTTTGCTAATCCGCTTACATCACAGAAGTGTCCCCAGTTGCATTTGAGGATCCCAAGCAGCTATCAATGCTCAATCGATGAGCTCGCAGTTCACATCGTGCTCAACAGACTGGACGATGACGGGAGGGAAGGGGGCAGGGTGGGAATAAACTGGGCCATCAGAAACTCCCACGCCAGCCAACGTGCTGTCCCCGTCTCCCAGCAGCCCGGAACTCGGAACGGACTCAAAATAACTCCCCCCTCGCGAGGGCATCATGCGGGGGGCGGGGCGCGATGAGGCTTCCAGACTTGCATATTGATATGAGCCTCGCTGACGGCCTCGCTGACGGCTAACGATCTGGGAGCACAGACTCGGGGATCGGAGGGTTTGGGAAGAGAATTCTGTTAGCGAATAAAGGAGCTAAGAAAGGCCACAGAGGAGAGGGGGGAACAGGCCCATTGCAAACCCCAAAAAGACACGGCAGTAAATCCCAGCATCCTGCTGGGGATTCCGCGCTGACAGGCCTTCATCCACCGTGACGGGCCCGTTAATTACAAAACATTTCCGCTCGGAATGCCATTCGTCTTTTTCCTGTCTTCGGCTGGGAGAACTCGAACTCTGTGTCTACGTGCTCCTGCGACTTCTTGCTTCTTTTCAAAATAAAAAACACAAACAAACACACACAGGGAGAAACTTCTGCTTGTCTTGCTTCTTTGCCAAAGAGAAATTGGATTATCCCAGTCACTTAATCTACCACTGAATCTTGTATATAGACACTCAGATCATATTAGCTGCATATTAGCATTCCCTACTATGCGCTGTCTTTGGTAATTGAAAGCAAAAACAGCACATACACAGTTGCCAGCAAATAAGATTAATTACTGAGAAGGTAGCCAATAGTTAATTACACAATTCTGTAGCCTCCAATGAGTCTCTCGAGTCTGTAAACGAACGGGACTCGCAGCCATAGAATATTCCATCAGGCAGACAGAACGGGAGAGTGAATAGCTCAAGTGAGCTGAAGTGTTTGCCAGAGGAGCGGGTCTGAGTCCCACTCACTCACTCTCTCGGTGCTCGAACTGCATGGAGGTCTCCGGGTCTCCGCCCACTTTCTCTCTCTCTCACTCTCACTCTCTTTCGCGTCTCTCTTTCCTCTTTGTAATTCATTTTTCTTCCTTTTCCTTATACATGTCTGTATGCATATATACGCTCCCATGCAAGCGACTCTTGCCGGTTGGGGAAAGCACACACACACACACACTCACACACTCGCCTGTAGGGCACTGTGCCACGTCATAGCACACTCACTCACTGAGTTTGTCTTGCTGTCTCTGAATGCTCAACGCAATCCATCTCAACTTTCGCATCCCGGACGCGAGTGAAAGCTTGTAAGTCAAGCCATATAGTTTGAGTAGGTAAAGGAGAGAAGGTTGAGAAACTGGATGTTCGTACCTGAAGCTGCCTTACCCCACTGCACGCTTCAGACTCACTCATTTCGAACTAATTTCCTTTTATACCTGACCTGTGTTTTCTCGAGCTCTTCCGCACAAACTCGCTCCGAGAGGACTGACTGGGAGAAAATGATCATTTCGGAATGCAACTTGACCCAGGAAGTCTAGTTAATAAACTTAATCAATTGTTCTGCCATTATCAATGATGCTGTCATTATCAATGATGCTGTCATTATCAATGATGCTGCCATTATCAATGATGCTGTCATTATCAATGATGCTGTCATTATCAATGATGCTGTCATTATCAATGATGCTGTCATTATCAATGATGCTGTCATTATCAATGATGCTGTCATTATCAATGATGCTGTCATTATCAATGATGCTGTCATTATCAATGATGCTGTCATTATCAGTGGCGCTGTCATTATCAATGATGCTGTCATTATCAATGATGCTGTCATTATCAATGATGCTGTCATTATCAGTGGCGCTGTCATTAACAAATGACGCTGTCATTATCAATGATGCTGTCATTATCAATGATGCTGTCATTATCAATGATGCTGTCATTATCAATGATGCTGTCATTATCAATGATGCTGTCATTATCAATGATGCTGTCATTATCAATGATGCTGTCATTATCAATGATGCTGTCATTATCAATAATGCTGTCAT
Organism: Macrostomum lignano; assembly: GCA_002269645.1. Lineage (NCBI taxonomy): Eukaryota > Metazoa > Platyhelminthes > Macrostomidae > Macrostomum > Macrostomum lignano. The sequence continues at coordinate 287,517 of NIVC01000946.1, read as the reverse complement.
TATCAATGATGCTGTCATTATCAATTGTGCTGTCATTAACAAATGATGCTGTCATTATCAATGATGCTGTCATTATCAATGATGCTGTCATTATCAGTGGCGCTGTCATTATCAGTGGCGCTGTCATTAACAAATGACGCTGTCATTATCAATGATGCTGTCATTATCAATGATGCTGTCATTATCAATGATGCTGTCATTATCAATGATGCTGTCATTATCAATGATGCTGTCATTATCAATGATGCTGTCATTATCAATTGTGCTGTCATTAACAAATGACGCTGTCATTATCAATGGTGCTGTCATTATCAATAATGCTGTCATTATCAATGATGCTGTCATTATCAATTGTGCTGTCATTAACAAATGACGCTGTCATTATCAATGGCGCTGTCATTATCAATTGTGCTGTCATTATCAATTGTGCTGTCATTAACAAATGGTGCTGTCATTATCAATTGTGCTGTCATTAACAAATGGCGCTGTCATTATCAACGACGCTGTCATTAACAAATGGCGCTGTCATTATCAACGACGCTGTCATTAACAAATGGCGCTGTCATTATCAATTGCACTCATGAAAAGTGAGGTTGTCATGGAAAGTGGCGGCTGTCATTAGAAGGGAATTGTCATTTAGATGGCGCTATAAATATGGCATTCACTTTTGAAACTCAAAACAAGCTTGCTTCGAAGTTGACCCAGCAACAGCAAACTCTTGGAATAACAAATCTGTCAAAATGCATCAACTCTGCGGGGTCGCCTGACGCACATTTTCCAGTTTTTGGCCGGAGCAGCAAGCATCATTAATTCATGAGATCAAAATCCCAGTGAAGCTTCATCAACTCTCCACTCAGCATCCCAATACAGCATGCCAGGCAATTTCTCACATCGCTGGGAGACTTCACCCCACCGGGGTCAGCCTGTTGGGGAAAAACTCCCGAGTATAAGGGACTGGGATTTCTCGCGCCGGACTCCTTCCCCGGAGTGCGAAAATTATCCCATTTCCCAGTTTCCTATCACGGATGACGCAACACCGGAGGGTCGCCATCGAGCCATCCGCCCCTCCCCCTCTCCGTATGATGTCTGTCATCCAGTCCCGGTCATTGAGTCTGATTTGATACACAGTGTCCGCAGGGGCAGTAGCGGCAGAGATATTATATTTTTTGTCTGTGCCTGTGCGCTCCCCGATCCCATTAATTGAGAAGAGAATCGAGGCTCATATTCTAGCCTGGCTTCGGCCAGAATGTATCCGCTATCCATGAGCTGCTTGATCAGCCCGGATATCGAGTTCAGGCATGGAGATCTGAATATAGGATCTGGAGGAGAATTTCTAGAAGGTTTGTTATTTTCTTTAAAAAGCACTGGAAGTTGGTAAGCTTCAATGGATAGTATGAAGTGTTAAGTAAATTTTATTTTAAATCAAGGTTTGTCTCTTCTCTCCTCCTTCATCTCTTCATCATCAATTTTTAACTCAAATGGGTGTGAACACAAGATTGACTGACTCAAGATTGACTGACTCAAAAGTAAGTCAAGGGTGTGAACACCAAGAGACATTACTTAAGCTTTAGTGTCCTTTGCATCACAATCTTGAGTTCCTTACACGGCAGCCACAAATCAATTCATCCAACAAATTCCAGATTTTGCATTTAAAGCTCCACTGCTAAGCCCTTGCGAGTTCGAACTTCCGCCCGCACCTCCGCCCGTCCGATTCATTACCTCGATTGGGGTAACGCAATATATCGTGTGGCATTGCTGGAAGGGACAGGGGGAGATATGCTTAATAAGGGAGGGATTGAAATCTGTACAGCCTGCAGCCCGCTTCCCAATTGGGGATCAAAACTCAATCCGCATGGGGGGGTCACGGGGGTCAGACAGACCGGTGCAGGTTGCGGGATTAGTTACGGGGGATATCGGGTTACAAAATCCCGGGAAAAGGATTTAGAAGGCCGATTGACTCAGCAGGGAGGTCGGATTTGACGCCTTTTGTATCGGCAGGATTTCCACCCAGACAGTGCAGGCTGAGCTTGGGCAGTCAGTCAGTTGCAGTTGCAATCGGGGATTAAATTGAAGAGGCTATTTGTCTTTATTGCTGCTGTCCATAATGCTTATTAATGAGCTGTCTTCAATTGATCAGCTGGTCCTTAACCTCCTTCTAGATTTAATCGAGTAATTCTCATTCAAAAGACGTCAGATTACCTTTAGATGCTCACTTGCGTTCGTAGAAGACTGGCACATCGCCTGTAGATACTCATCCAGAAGATTGCAAGATTACCTGTAGGTACTCATTCAGAAGATTACAATATTACCTGTAGGTACTCATCCAGAAGATTACAAGATTACCTGTAGATACTCATCCAGAAGATACCTGTAGAGTAGATAGTCATTCAGAAGATTAATAGATTACCTGTAGATTCCAATTGATCTATGCATTTAAATGACTCCAATTTCAGGCACAGATGAAAGACAGACCCTTTCGCCACTCGGAGGAGTTCTATCAACCTTTCTGCCACTTCCCTACTAGCAGAAGAGAGACATCAACACAACGCATTTGAAGCTGGAAGCCAGCAGCTCCCCGTGTTGGGTGTCAAAGTCAGTGCCTTTACATCCTCGCAGCTTTCCTAGAAATAAGTGGGGGGTAGAATTAATCCTAACAGTTGCTAAGCCATTTCGAGAAATAAGACAGTTTAAAACAGCCTAAATATATCTGAGCCTCGGTGCCGTCACAGACAGGCGGAGCCAGCCAGCAAGGTTGAAGTGGGGGTGAGGGAGTGATTTTAGAGTGTAAAAAACCCCTTCGCTATTCATCTGGACTGACGTAAGCTGTTAGGGGCTCGGCTGGATAGCCGATGCTTTCAAATTCGCACAGATATCTGTGAAAGAGGGACAGGGAACTGGACTAATTTTTTTCATCAGTATCAGGCGAGCCAGTCGTTTAGGGATTGGGATTATTTCCCAAGGATTTGGCGGGGAGGGGCCAGCCCTGACTGCAGTGGGCGCGAGAAACAGCTGCTGCTGCTGCTGCTGCTGAGGAATTTGCTGGCCGGCTACCACCGATTACGTAACAATGGCTACTTCGCTTATAGATATTAGCCGAGGCGTCTCGAAGCCTTGAAACTATCCCTAGGATCAAAGGGATTCGAGCAAGGGATTTGAAAACGGGCAGTTGGGATCATCTAGGCCTCTCTAGCCCCTAGGCCTCGAGTGAGAATATTATCCAGTAAGACTTGGCAACAGATATAGATAACAAAGTAAGTCACTGCAAAGCCTCCAGGATTGAGCTTTGATGACAACAAAATTCAAAGCAAGATAGCGGACTGCCTGCCAGGAGTACGAGGCCTAGAATCTGGAATGCCATCGGATTTAATGATGCTCATTTTTATAAATAAAGGAGAGCTCAGTTTAAATGGGTCATCCTTGAGCAGTGGCGTAGTCTAGGGGGTCATTCTTGAGCAGTGGCTTAGTTTAAATGGGTCATCCTTGAGCAGTGGCTTAGTTTAAATGGGTCATCCTTGAGCAGTGACGTAGTTTAAATGGGTCATCCTTGAGCAGTTGCGTAGCCTAGGGAGGTCATCCTTGAGCAGTGGCGTAGCCTAGGGAGGTCATCCTTGAGCAGTGGCGTAGCCCAGGAGGGTAATCTATGAGCAGTGGCGTAGCCTAGGGAGGTCATCCTTGAGCAGTGGCGTAGCCTAGGGGGTCATCCTTGAGCAGTGGCGTAGCCTAGGGAGGTCATCCTTGAGCAGTGGTGTGGCCTAGGGAGGTCATCCTTGAGCAGTGGTGTGGCCTAGGGAGGTCATCCTTGAGCAGTTTCGTAGCCTAGGGAGGTCATCCTTGAGCAGTGGCGTAGCCTAGGAGGGTCATGCAAGGACGAATTTAATTATCTTCGCGTTTTTTAATGCTGATTTTCTTAGCCCATAATACATTTGAACAGATAGAATACACGAGATTTTCAACACAAAATTTGTAGCCAATAATGAGTTTTTGCTGCTTCCGTGTCTTAAATGCTTTTCATAGCTGATCATGAACTTGCCTACTAAACATGTCATCAAGTATCTGTCCTCGGGGTCATAAAAAAGTATTTTTTATGTATCGGACGAGAGAAAAATCCGCTTAGAGAAAAAAACAACGCAAGGGCTTCCATGTCTCCAGCTTGTATTTTTCCAAAGCCAAAGTCGATATAGACTGGTGAAAACCAACGTTCCACCTGGTGAATAGGCTTGTGAACATTACAGAAACTTCAAGAAAGCCAATCCAGACCCTGGATTTAGATGTCCTTGGCTGACGGAGTCTAATTTACTAGGAACTGTCAGTTCCGCGATCAACCCATCAGATTCTTATCTCTCAGAAGTTTGACGCAAACGAAAGCAGACTGACTGCATCAGCAGCAAAATGGAAGGGACCAGAGACGGACCAGCAAACTTGAGGCTTATTTTTCTTGAGATTCCCTGCCGACAATCTGGAAAACTCAAAACTCAGCCAAACAGCCGCGTGTATTCTCGGATTACAGCGAACAAATTTGGTAGCTGTTGATGAGGTATCGATTGACTTCTTAGATAAGGACATTGGCTGGACTGGTTGGGCCAGGCTGACTGTGACTCTGCAACTGCATGGGAAGAGGCCAGGGACGTCTAAGACAATCCTTATCCTTATATAACTGTCGTTTTCGACAGACACAAATTCAAAATCATGCTCTTCGCTGTCAAGACTCCAGCAACTCAGATATAGTCTGGCAGAACTTTGTAGTTCTTAGTCCACAATACTAATACTAATTTACTAATACTAATTTGAACTGATTAAGGATACTATGGTTTAAGTCGCTTTATAATGTCTTTGTGGATCTCTAATTGGAGATTTATACCCGGATAGTGGGATCTCTAATTAGGAATTAATACCCGGGTAGTGGGATCTCTAATTAGAGATTTATACCCGGATGGTGGGATCTCTAATTAGGGATTAACCGCCAGGTAGTGGGATCTCTAATTAGGGACTAACCGCCAGGTAGTGGGATCTCTAATTAGAGATTTATACCCGGATGGTGGGATCTCTAATTAGAGATTTATACCCGGATAGTGGGATCTCTAATTAGGAATTAATAGCCGGATAGTGGGATCACTAATTAGGTATTAATACCAGGATAATGGGATCTCTAATTAGGGATTAACACCTGGATGATCGGATCTCTAAATAGGGATTAATACCAGGATAACTGGATCTCAATGCAGGTTGTTTTTTATTTACATTTATGGTTACCAAAGGCTCATGTTGAAGCCTCTACAGAGGGTTCATTAATACCTGAATGATGATGGGTAAGTTCGGCGATGTCAAATTTCGACATTAAAAAGAAGACCATCTCTTCATTGCAATAGGAAAAACGCTAGTCCAGGCTTGTTTCCAGGAGTCCCTGAAAGAGAGAGAGAGAGAGTGAATAACAAATTGGGAAGAGAGTTTTTAACCAAGGCTACTTCCTGTTTGCTGCTGCTTATGTAACCGCGAGAGGGAAAACGCTGAGAGATAGCCATCACCCAGGATTGAAGTCGCTGCTGATTCCCATTTAAACACTGCTTATGCAGCAGCACAGTCCAATTCAAAAGCTACAAAACCGGTCGCTAAAACGCGTTAATAATACACTTAACACTGCGTATACAGTGTAAGCTGCAGCCGAAAGTGAATTTAGATTGCGTGCGTTAAAAACATGCATGCAGTCGGTTCCAAGCTATACAGCTCTCGCCTCCTTTTCACTGCGATTTTGCAGCTGTTTGGAAATTGGGATTGGGTTAATATGGTCCTTCACACTAGACTGGCCAATGTTGGAATTTGTGCTACTGACGCCTAGGCGTGCAGTACTAGCCTTGCATAATTCACATGTCTCCATGGCTTTTATACAATGTACATGTGCAGTTGCATCTCACCATACAAATTTTTCATTGGCTACCTTTACTACAAGTCATGTACGAATTAGGTTATCCAAAAAGATGGACCAATGAGTTGACTACACTCGTATAAACTTGGTCGGATTGGACAATTAAAATCTTGTTATTCCCTTTACTGAGCTGGTATACATCATAATACGGTGAGCACTTTAGATTCCCTTGGATTCCCTTCCCTTGGAGCCTTCCTTCTAAATCGCAGAGACCTTCGTGCATTAGTAGAAAGGTTCCTACAGAGCCTTGATATACATGTAAAACGAGAACATGTACATGTACATTAATTTGTGTAATGTGCAAAAATAGAGCTCGCCACAGCTTGGATATTCTCTTTGTATTCGTTGATTCTGACTTACATTGATGCAAAACATTAATAAAAAACCAGCGAGACTACATGTACATGTATCTGTCCATTGCGTTGTGCACAGCTACACAGCTAGCTTTACGTACATGTACATGTATGTTAATTAATTGGTAAAACAAGTGGACTGTGACGGCCAACATAAGTACATGTAAAATTCAGTGTCATAACAACACACACAGAAAAGGCTTAATTAAGAGTATCACGTGGTCGTACAAAAGAATCGAATAAGTACAATCCAAATACAAATACTGCATATGCTTTATGATCAAGTGTGAGCACAACAAAATTAATTGGTTAATATGACTGTTTCCTAGCTGATTCACGCTGGCCCATCGATCCTCTGGCTTCCTTTTTCTGGCTGGCCCCTCCGATTCACGATTAATTGCTGTTGTCAATTTCTTGTCAAGGACGACTCAAGTCTCGTCCTTGAGTCTTTTTTGCAAATTTTTGTGCTGTTAATAGCGTTAAATATATAGAAAAGTCTTTTAGTAGCTAGAGTGTTATACGTCGATCATGTATACATCTACCCCTATGCATAATCCAAACGGTTATGTATCAATATATGTTTATATATATCTTAATTTTATTACATACGATCAGCATCCATTAATTCCGGTTCACCAGCAAAAAGTTTGTGCATCAGCTGGAGAGAAAGCAGTGCGAATTCCTATATTCTTTCCGGTTCTAAAGCATCAAATATTTGCGTTAGCTAAACAACATAAAAGACATTAAGTTATAAAAGCGATTTTGAAATCGCACAAAACTACTAGATAGTTGTTTCAGGTGCTAAAAAGTTATAAATAATTTCTGCACATTTAAAAATTCATTATTCTGGTTTAGATCTACTTTTGGGGGGCAACGAGTATTCTTGCTGCACTTTTTGGCAGAAACCATTGACTACATTTGCGCCGTTTCAAAATATTAAAAACTTTTTTTCCGTTTTTATCATTCCCCTTCTTGTGGGTGGCCAACTGGCTGGCGCTAGGCCTCCAAATTAAGTGTTTTAAAGTGAGCTGTGTGATCCTTCAGCCATGTTTAAGAATACATTTCAAAGTGGATTCCTTTCAATATTGTACAGCATCGGCAGCAAGCCGTTGATGATTTGGAGCCAAACGGTAATTTGCATTCTCCTTGCAGTTTGTCATATTTTTTCTCGATGAAACATAGTTTCAACACGTACAGGTACAGTCGATTATAATTTAGAAATTAATTCAAACTAGGCCTAAGCGTTCTGTTTTCTTACTTACACAACTGCATACATTACCTATATTCTATTGTTTAGACTGCCTAGTTTACTGTTTAGTATGTTAAGTACATTCTTACATTCTAATGTATCTATTTGCAAGGAACAGATAAAGCATTGCTTTGGACTTAGTAAAATGGTATTAGGTAGATTTATTAAAGTTCATTCAATAATCTCTTAGCTATCTAGGCCCCTATCTAAATTAGAATATTCTAGATAGGCCTATTAAGTATTATTATATCATATTTTAAATTGATACTAATTCTAATTGCTACACTAGAAGCTAGGCCAGCAGCAATCCTATAGCCATAGGTGTAGGACCAAGACTGCCACACTTAGGAGCTAGGAGGCTCATTCCATATAAGATGGACATATTTGGAAAATAGAAAAAAGTCAATATTTTTGCTTGCCATTGCCTAATTAGCCTATTTTTTTACCAAATGTTTATATTGTGCAATATATACAATCTAAGAATAAAGGAATGGTAAAATGTTGGATTAGTATGTTATCAATTGGCAAAAAGTCATTTTTGTAAAAATTTGGACATTTTTCGAAGCAAAAGACATCATTAAGATTTTGTACCTTTTAAAAACAAATAGAAAGCTTTTGAAGGTTGAAACAAACTATAGATAAAAGTATAGTACTTGCATCATCAGATAAAAGCATTGGTGACCAAATAATCTATTATATTTTTAATGTATTAGTACCTCAAAGTTACTGAATTGACAGAAAAAAATATGTTACGACCATAATGTTACGACCATAAGGCTGCCTTTTCTTTTGTATCTTTGTTGCCTTTTGAGTTTATATATTCTAATAAAAGAGTATGATTTCTAAAGATGTTCTTGTAGTCAAATTTTAAAAATGTTTTGCAAAATATCAAAAATGAAAAATGTTATAAGACTTTTACCTTTTAGTTTCTATATGTCAAAAATCCTGTCGTTACGACCATAAGTGTCATTTAAGGTTTAATAGCGTCTATACTAATGATGATATCTATATGAAACTCTATAAATATATTCTAGACAAAATAATCTTTCATTTAAAATATTGGTTTAGTATATTCTATTATTAGATTTCATTTTATAAGTAAAAATAACCTGTCATGTTACGACCATGCTTATATGGAATGAGCCAGGAGAGGAATTTGGCCCAATGTGTTATTGAATGGTGCTAGAAAGGGGTGCCAGTCATTTCATCTACTGATAGTTCATCTGCTGAGCAGACAAAAAGTTTTCTCTTTCTAAAACTGTTTGTCTGCCGGGAAATTGGGGGGTGGGGCCAGGGGATATGGAGTGGGGTGGGGAGCTGCCCAACCCGCAACTTCTTCATTCATTAGGGCTTAACATTGTTATTGTTAAACTGCTGTAGGGATGGTTGGTCTCTTCAAAATGAATATCTTCAAAATATGTCATCTGTGCATTATAGTGCCTACTGGAAATTTTGTCAATTTGAATAATTTTGAATAACTATTTGCCGATATTTTATCTTTATCAAATTTTTAGCAGTTTCCTATTGTTTTAAGTTAAGCTTTCTTATTTGAGGTGATTGTAAATAGTTTGTTAAAATAATGAAAGACTAGGCTATATGCAGTGCTTTATAACAATGTTAACAGACAGAGGCAGCTCCTCCAGTCCCTCAGCTCCCTAGCTCCCCACCCCTACTCCTTATCCCCACCCCATTTCCCCAGACGAACAGTTTTAGAAGAAAAGGGCATTTTGTCTACTCAGCAGACAAATTGTTGGCAGACAAATAAACTGGAAACCCTAGAAAGAAGATGAGTAGGTAGGAAAGCTAGCAGGACAAGCCTACAAGAAAGAACCTATGACTAGGCCTATAAGAGGAATAGCAATGATAAAAGATTGGTAGCTCCCCTTTAATACTAGTAGTCAGTAATAGCTATGGCAGTCTTGGTGTGTGGCAGTCTTAGTCATGCGTCATCCTATATTAAATTATTTTGACATCAAATTTTTGCTCAGTAGGCCTAGCTAATTCTAAGAATTCCCAATGAAACAACTACTAGCTAATAAATGAGGTGCATGACTAAGACTGCCACACACCAAGACCACCACAGCTATTATTGGCTATTGGTATTAAAGGGGGAACTACCAATCTTTTATCATTGCTATTCCTCTCATAGGCCTAGTCATAGGTTCTTCTCTTGCAGGCTTGTCCTGCTGGCTCTCCTACCTGCTTATCTTCTCTCTTGTACCATTTAATAACACATTGAGCCAAATTCCTCTCCAAGCTCCTAAGTGTGGCAGTCTTGGTCCTACACCATAAATGATAATCAATTATATATCAAATGCTATATCAAAGGTTAATCAAATTCTAACATACAAACTTTGCTTATATACAAATTTGATATCAAAATAACTTATTGAACAAAAGTATAGGATTGCTACTAGGCCTATCCTATCCTATAGTTTTTTTTAAATACATAAACATTAGGGTAATTGTCAAGTTTTGTTCATTAAATTATTTTGATTCCAGAAAAGTAATCTACAAACTATTTTAAGTAAAAAAAAAATTTTTAAGAGACCTACGCCTGATTAAACACTAATTCTATGCTTTTAAACTTGTTGTAATGGGACTGACGCTGGAAAGCTACAAATAGTCTATGGCCAAAATGTTAACAAATCAACAATTCTTAATAGAAACAAATAACAAGTCTTATTATTGTCAATGGTCAGATTGTCAATAAACAGTAAAAGCTTTACACACTATAATAATAGAAAATCCAATAAAGGATATTCCCAAATAGTTTTACTAGGTGTAGATGATGCCACATACATTTCTCTAAGTATGTTTCAAATAGGGCTTGTGAGGTCCCATGCATTGTGCATAGCTTAGCCTTGCAATCTATCCATGTGCCTTTGACCAGATTTGTATAGATGGTTGGGTCCTGCAGATATACAAAGGCCAATTGATGATTAACAACTGTATGATTTTGCAGTTGGCCAAAGGCTTGCCAGCCATCAGTAATTATGCACATCCCTGGGAGCACATGCTGTTGAATAATTGGTAGCATTGTTATGGTAATATAGTTAGGCACAGCAACTAGAATGCACTTGCATGTTCCACATTCAACTATGCTTAATACCTACTGACCATGCTGATAGGCACCTTGGTAGTACTTGCAATAGAAGAAATATGACTCATCAATTTCCACTTCTCACCTAACACTACCAAGCTACATTGGATGGTCCAGTAGGTACTAGGCACAAATTTTATAGATGAAGTTCTGCCAGTCAATTATTGACTAATAGCTAATGTCACACTAGTGCATACATTCTTGCTGCCTAGCATCCACTGACCACTAGTAGATTATATCAATAAGTTGGTGCAGCTCTAAGTGGCTCCCTTCAAAAAAGAATCTTCTGGATTAAGACTTGGGCATCGCAACCAGGATAGGCCCAAGTATACCCATCAATGAACTAATCACCTTGACGATATTGCAGTCAAAGAGGTATACCAGGGCAGTTATAGGCACACTGGTTGGCAATAAGTTGGCAGGTTGCTAGCTAGTTAATTAGGTCACGTGTTATAGCTGTCATCATAGCAATGTCTTGCATGGTTATCATACATGCGCAACCTCCAAAATTTGGTTGGCCGTGTGACTTAGTTTTAACAAAAATGCAACTTACATGTAAAAAACCCTAAAGCAAAATTAACGCAACTTTGGGTAAACAGCAGGAGTAACTATGACTGTAGCTGACGAAGCAATAATGCCTCGTCAGCTACTTAGTACTACTACTTGGGTGTTTTTTGGGTGGGTGTTTTTGCGACTTCCTTGGTTGGCTGCCAAATCGGTCAGCCGGATCGGCCGACTCGGCCGACTGTTGCGCATGTATGATGGTTATTTCCATATCACACGAAGCCAATGCTGGCTGTACTTGTTCAGGAAAAATAATGAAAAATGATGCAGGAAGGCATCTAGCCATGACATTGAAGAGTTAACTTTGCTGTAGCTGATAAATTTAAGACTTTTTTCTATTTATTTGTTATTTGTTAACTTGTTAAAGACCATAGACATTTGGACTAGTCCATAGACATTTTCCAAGTTCCAAAATGTTTAAACATTTTGGCCATAGACTATTTGCAGCTTACCAGCATTAGTCCCATTACAACAAGTTTAGAAGCGTATAATTATTGCTTAATCAGGCTTGGGTCTCTTAGAAATAGTTTTTTGTTCTTAAAATAGTTTGTAGATTACTTTTCTGGAGTCAAAATAATTTAACAAATGGAACTTGACAATTGCCAACATTAGATATGCTTGGCAAAATGCATTAGTATGCTATTGCTAGTCCTAACTAAATCTTTTAGATTATTAAAGATACAAAGTAAAAAGGTTTACATTATATTAAAATGTATAAATTAATAAATCATAAATTTATAGATGTATACTTAACAAAAGATAGACCAATATCTTTTATAATCTTTTGTACACTAAATATATTTTTGGGCAAAGTTCTAGTATTTCCAGCTCTTTTAATACAAAAGTAACTTTTGTAAAGTGGCATTTTTTATTGTTCTTTTTTGAATACCAGACTTAGGTACACTATTTTACCCTTGATTTTGAAAAAGGAGAACTTCAAAACTGACAAACTCCTCTTCAATATTGACACTCTATGGTCGGGCACTCAAAATCTACAATCAATATTGACAGATCAAGCTTCAATTTTGACAAACTCTGGTTAAATTTTGACAATGCACGTTTAGTCAACTTCTCCTGGGAGAATTCAGTAACAAATTAATCCAATGAAAGCCTGAACAGGGCTGAAGTGAGCTATGCAAAATCAGCTTGCTTTTTGGATCTACAAGTATTGATAAAATTTATTTTTCTCCATCCTTTAGACACACAGACTAAAATAGCCTAACTGGTTGGGCTGCAAAGTCCGATTCTATTTTGACAGAGTTGCTTCAAAACTGACACTCTATGGTTTGTGTACCCAAAAAGTCCGCTTCATTTTTGACAACTCCGAATCAATATTGAACAGTTTACAATCAATTTTGGCTGACATTTTTAAAAATAGATTTTGACCATTTTTACTAAGATTTCTCTCTTGAGGGGGTTACTTGCTATTTGGGAGAGGGGGTACTGGCTGCATGTATCTACGAGTATATGTATGGGAATCTTTCTATCTAGGGATGCTCTCTCAAGGGACTCTAGCAAAAGGCCGGTCATTTAACATCCCAAGACAGCAAGCATACACCCAGATAGCCACCATACACCCAGATAGCCAGCATACACCCAGATAGCAAGCATCCACCCAGATAGCAAGCATCCACCCAGATAGCAAGCATCCACCCAGATAGCCAGCATATACCCAGATAGCAAGCATCCACCCAGATAGCAAGTATCCTGCAGATAGCAAGCATCCACCCAGATAGCAAGCATCCTGTAGATACCAAGCATCCCCCAGATAGCAAAGCATCCCTGGATAGAAAGATTCCCATACATGTACTCATAGATACATGCAGCCAGTACCCCCTCTCCCAAATAGCAAGTACCCCCCTCAAGAGAGAAATCTTAGTAAAAATGGTCAAAATCTATTTTTAAAAATGTCTTAGCCAAAATTGATTGTAAACTGTTCAATATTGATTCGGAGTTGTCAAAAATGAAGCGGACTTTTTGGGTACACAAACCATAGAGTGTCAGTTTTGAAGCAACTCTGTCAAAATAGAATCGGACTTTGCAGCCCAACCAGTCAGGCTATTTTAGTCTGTATGTCTAAAGGATGGAGAAAAATAAATTTTATCAATACTTGTAGATCCAAAAAGCAAGCTGATTTTGCACAGCTCACTTCAGCCCCATTCAGGCTTTCATTGGATTAATTTGTTACTGAATTCTCCCAGGAGAAATTGACTAAACATGCATTGTCAAAATTTAACCAGAGTTTGTCAAAATTGAAGCTTGATCTGTCAATATTGATTGTAGATTTTGAGTGCCCGACCATAGAGTGTCAATATTGAAGAGGAGTTTGTCAGTTTTGAAGTTCTCCTTGTTCAAAATTGAGGGTAAAATGGTGTAGTAGGAATTAATTTTTAATAAGTCTAATACTTCTAATATTAGAGAACAAAAATTTAGGCTATATCATATCATAACTCCAAAAAAAATATTATTGGATAGCTTTTGCTAGAACTTTCTGAGTTATGATATTTAAAATTTTAGGTTTGATTTATTTTGGGTTTATGATAGGCAATGGTTTTTTGTTTTTGGAGTTATGAAATTTTGGGTTTATGATTTTCTGTGTTTATGATAGGCTTTGCTATTAATTTCAAGTTTATAATATTTTGGGTTTATGATAAAAAACACTTTTGGAGTTGTGCTTTTTTGGGTTTGTGATGCCCCCCAAGCAAAATACTTATTGCTTTATTTAAAATAATATAAGTTTAGCTGTTTTATTTTTCGAAATGTATTTTAAAATGTATTTTTGGATTTATCTAATCATGTATTATAGATTGTTGATTAAATTTGCCATTGTTAGTGTGTATAAATACTTGAGTAGGTCTAATAAAAACTTATTTGAAATATTAAGCTTATTTTATCTTAACAGAAGTTCTATTATTATTAATTTTTGTTGTATCTTTAAACAATAGCCAGCCTTAAGTATAATTCATCCTAAGCAATTTAATATTATACTTTATATATCAAAAGTTATTTCATTATTTTCTTGTTTTATTTTTATGCTTATTTAAACATTCTATCAGCCCTGTACCCAAAAATTTACTGTTAATTTACATAGAAACAATAATAAAATACTTTCTTAATTGTAGGTACGCAATGGTCACATAAAACGCATCACTGACAATGACATCCAATCACTTGTCCTAGAAATTGTTGGCACCAATGTCAGTACAACTTTTATCACCTGTCCAAAAGATAAAGATAAGGACCTTGGCATCAAATTGCCTTTCTTGGTCATGATCATCAAAAACTTGAAAAAGTACTTTACTTTTGAAATTCAGGTAAAAATAAATTCATTGTTAATTTTTTCTAGCAACTCCAATATATTAGTTTTCCAAGAAATTTAAAAATTTAAACAAAACTTCAAAATCTTTAGATTTTGGACGACAAGCATGTTCGGCGCAGATTCCGCGCCTCCAACTATCAGAGCACCACCCGGGTGAAACCGTTTATCTGCACCATGCCGATGCGCCTGGACGAGGGCTGGAACCAGATCCAGTTCAACTTGTCCGACTTCACTAGGCGAGCCTATGGCACTAACTACATTGAGACTCTGCGCGTTCAGGTTGGTGCAATCAGGAGGATAAGGCAATTTTTGTTAGGATTGGCAAGTCAAATTAAAAAAGAGCAGATACGGCAGATAGATAAGAGGTGTGAGAGCGGTGAACATCAAAGACCAGGCAGATAGATCAGAAGTGTGCGGGAGCGGTAAACATCAAAGACCACAGATAGATCAGAAGTGTGCGGGAGCGGTGAACATCAAAGACCACAGATAGATCAGAAGTGTGCGGGAGCGGTGAACATCAAAGACCACAGATAGATAAGGAGTGTGCGGGAGCGGTGAACATCAAAGACTACAGATAGATAAGGAGTGTGCGGGAGCGGTGAACATCAACGACCACTGATAGATAAGGAGTGTGCGGGAGCGGTGAACATCAAAGATCACAGATACTCGTAGATAAGAAGTGTGCGGGAGCGGTGAACATCAAAGGCCACAGATAGATAAGGAGTGTGCGGGTGCGGTGAACATCAAAGACCACAGATAGATAAGGAGTGTGCGGGAGCGGTGAAGATCAAAGACCACAGATAGATAAGAAGTATGTTGTGAGAGCGGTAAACATCAAAGACCACAGATAGATAAGAAGTGTGCGGGAGCGGTAAACATCAAAGACCACATATAGATAAAAAGTGTGCGGGAGCGGTAAACATCAAAGACCACAGATAGATCAGAAGTGTGTGAGAGCGGTAAACATCAAAGATCACAGATAGATCAGAAGTGTGTGAGAGCGGTAAACATCAAAGAACAAATAATTGGATTAGCAATGATTCAACTCCCGCAGATCCATGCCAACTGCCGCATCCGCCGGGTGTACTTCTCCGACCGGCTGTACACCGAAGACGAGCTGCCCGCAGAGTTCAAGCTGTACCTGCCGGTGCAGTCCAAAGCTGACAAGCAGGTAGCGCAGGCGCAGGCTTAGGCGAGCGCCAAGTCTGACAAGACTGTCAGCCATTAAAAATAAGTTTTAGACATTCGTTCTGTCCAGACCCGACTGTCTCTCGCTCTTTCTCTTGTCTCATTATTATTATTACTATTATTAGTTAACGTAAAATTCTAGTGTTAATATTTCCTCTCTGATTTATCTCTCAGTTCCGAAGCCTTCCTTTTTGCTTAATATTGTTTTATATTAAATTGAATTTTAATATGCTATTGTTTGTACGAATGATTACTCATCCTTGATGTAAAGTAGCGTAATTGTTTATAGGCTATAGGTTTGTTATTATGGCTATTTCATTCAGGACAATTTTGTAAAATACATATTGCCTAAGACATATTGTCTTAGAGAATAAAAGACCAGTGCTTCTTTGCTTGTCTTTTGTTTTTCTTAACACGTATTTTGTAATTTGTTGTGCATGTTTTGTTAATATTTTGTAATTTGTGATTGCTCAGAAAATAACTGCTTTGTCCTGACAAACTACTGTTTAAGTAAGCAGTTCGGCTAATATATTTTAGTCATAACTTGTCAATGGATTACTGGAAGTTTGCTGCAACTAAAATATACACTGGGATTGAAGGAGTGGGTGTTATTTCAAAATTAACGTTTTGCACTGTCAGTGTGAAACCGCATTCAACTCTGTTGTACATTTGATTTCAACTAATTTAATAGAGTCCACGTCTGACAATATCTAGTTTTTTTACCAAGATTTGTACAGAAATACTCGCTTGACAACGGTTGAGCCGACTTGCTACTTTTGAAGTTGGTCAGTAGTACGTTCAGCTTGCTATCGGAGCATGCCAGGTGCCATCACAGACTGGAGCAGTTGCGTTTTTAGCTCACCACATACAGGGGCGTCGCCATAAATTTTATGGTGGGGGGGACGCCAAGAATTCTACAAGACTAAATTCCTACATTATTTTGGGAATCAGTGTTGTTAGCACTTATTTTGGCGCCGCAGACACTTTTAGCGCCCTAAAGCAAAATTATTGATTTCCACAACGGGCCACAAGATGGGATGGGGGAGACAACATTGGCATGTCCCCCCATGCTTCTTAGAAAATCGAGTGTAGCGTCCGTGTGCTCCAGTTGCCTAAGCGAGCAAATAAAATGCTTAACTATATGCTCTTGACTAATCTGCACTCAGGGGCGTCGCCAAGGTTTGTCCCCCTCCGCACCTTGTGGCCCGTTATGGAAATCAAAATTTTTTTCTGGCGCTAAAATTCGCATATCGGCGCCATAATACGCTCGTAAGTGCCTGTGGCGCTAAAAGGAGTCAATGCATCGCTAAAATGAGTCAATGCATCGCTAAAATGAGTCAATGCATCGCTAAAATGAGTCAATGCATCGCTAAAATGAGTCAATGCATCGCTAAAATGAGTCAATGCATCGCTAAAATGAGTCAATGCATCGCTAAAATGAGTCAATGCATCGCTAAAATGAGTCAATGCATCGCTAAAATGAGTCAATGCATCGCTAAAATGAGTCAATGCATCGCTTAAATGAGTCAATGCATCGCTAAAATGAGTCAATGCGTCGCTAAAATGAGTCAATGCATCGCTAAAATGAGTCAATGCATCGCTAAAATGAGTCAATGCATCGCTAAAATGAGTCAATGCGTCGCTAAAATGAGTCAATGCATCGCTAAAATGAGTCAATGCATCGCTAAAATGAGTCAATGCATCGCTAAAATGAGTCAATGCATCGCTAAAATGAGTCAATGCATCGCTTAAATGAGTCAATGCGTCGCTAAAATGAGTCAATGCGTCGCAAAAATGAGTCAATTCGTCGCTAAAATGAGTCAATGCGTTGCTAAAATGAGTCAATGCGTTGCTAAAATGAGTCAGTGCGTCGCTAAAATGAGTCAATGCGTTGCTAAAATGAGTCAATGCGTTGCTAAAATGAGTCAATGCGTCGCTAAAATGAGTCAATGCGTTGCTAAAATTGCGTTGCGTTGCGTTGCCCTGATGGAGTCAGCAATTTAACATGCTTTGTGCCTGTGCCGCGTGACAGCATGAGTGTGTGGCTCGCGGGGTACCTAGTCATGCTGAGTGTATATACATGCAGCTATTTATCGATCAGCTCACTGCTGTACTCAATATAATACCCGCTGCTCATGCTCCAGTTTAAGTTATTGGATCAATGCAAGCTTTTAATCGATAGTTGATTTCATGCTGTGATAGTGTACACTGTACATGTACAGCAAGCGCTGTGCTGTCAGGCCACCCGACAGAAATTACTATACTGACTGTGTGTTTTGCTCGCGCGAGCTCACGTACTGTGAACTATATAGTCGCGATCGGCAGTCGAGCTGCTCTATTATAGCTACGAGAGTTGATACTGGTCTATTGCCACTGTGTATAGCTGGAACACGTGCGAGCTGCCCCCTAGCTCCTCGATCTCCATTCTCTCCAACTAGCTTTTCTCAAGCATAAGCCACGGTAGTTTTGCAGTGACTGTTTATGAGGCAGTTTTATAAAGCTAATGCAACCCCCTTAGACGACACTTAAGGAAGACAATAGAGACCAGTGAATACAGAGAGAGGTAGAGAGAGATCTTACAGTCGCACCGACCCCCAGCGGCGCACACGAGAACAGCGGACACGTGCACGAGCAGGCCAGCTCAAGATTCCTATCCCTATCCTAGCTATAGTATCGCTCGGAGCTACCCAAGCTGCAGCTCAATCCAATTAAAACTAGCTGCCTAAAGGGGTGGGGGCTGGAGCCAAGCGCGAAATTGCCATACGAATAAAAGCAACAACCGAACCCTACAACTGGGGGGCATCCAAAGAAGCGACCTGCAAATTCGAACTCATCTCATCAATAGCCATACGAGGCCATTTATTAGTCTGAAGAGAAGATGCGTGTTAATCTGCTACTCATAATGGCGGCCTTCAGCCTCTGCCTGCTGTTCTCAAGCGGGCCGGCCGCGGCCAGCCCGGTTGAGAACTCCGCCGACGAGAGCACCGCCATTGAGGACCGCGGCGTCTCGAAGAGCTGCGGCGCGGCCGGCTGCTGCAAGCGCACCTTCAGTGTCGTCAGCATGACATTCATCTGCATCAAGTGCTGCAAAGTCAAGGTCGGCCGGGTCATCAAGCACGGCAAGTGCAGAAGCACTACTGCGAGTGCAAACTGTGGGGTTTTGTATGGATTAGGCTCAATCTTAAGCTAGTAATTGCGAGGGGGTGTCCAAAAATTATAGTGATACTTTTGCCTATGGATTATTAATGCATGCTTGAACTTCAACAATTTTCGAGTCATTGGAAAGCAGAAGATCTCATCTTTCATTTGATTGTAGAAACTTTTTTGTATATGTTTACTTGTGTGGCCTGTAGAGTTACAAAGAGGATCCTTATAGCAGCACTTTCGCAAGCTGAGTTGTATCTGTGAAAACGCTATTATTAATGCGCACTCTAGGAAGGGCAGCAACATGCCATGCTCACTTAGCGAAGCATTGAAGTAAATTTATTGACTTTTGGTGCATCAATTAATATCTTGGGGAGGGTGGCGGTGACCCAGCCCTGAGGATCTTGAAAGGTGACGGTGACCCAGCCTGAGGATGTGGAGGGTGGCGGTGACCCAGTCTGAGGATCTTGAAAGGTGACGGTGACCCAGCCTGAGGATGTGGGAGGGTGGCGGTGACCCAGCCTGAGGATGTGGGAGGGTGGCGGTGACCCAGCCTGAGGATCTGGGAAGGTGGCGGTGACCCAGCCCGAGGATCTTGAAAGGTGACGGTGACCCAGCCTGAGGATCTGGGAGGGTGGCGGTGACCCAGCCTGAGGATGTGGGAGGGTGGCGGTGACCCAGTCTGAGGATCTTGAAAGGTGACGGTGACCCAGTCTGAGGATCTGGGAGAGTGGCGGTGACCCAGTCAGAGGATGTGGGAGGGTGGCGGTGACCCAGTCTGAGGATCTTGAAAGGTGACGGTGACCCAGTCTGAGGATCTGGGAGGGTGGCGGTGACCCAGCCTGAGGATGTGGGAGGGTGGCGGTGACCCAGCCTGAGGATCTGGGAAGGTGGCGGTGACCCAGCCCGAGGATCTTGAAAGGTGACGGTGACCCAGCCTGAGGATGTGGGAGGGTGGCGGTGACCCAGTCTGAGGATCTTGAAAGGTGACGGTGACCCAGCCTGAGGATCTGGGAGGGTGGCGGTGACCCAGCCTGAGGATGTGGGAGGGTGGCGGTGACCCAGTCTGAGGATCTTGAAAGGTGACGGTGACCCAGTCTGAGGATCTGGGAGAGTGGCGGTGACCCAGTCAGAGGATGTGGGAGGGTGGCGGTGACCCAGTCTGAGGATCTTGAAAGGTGACGGTGACCCAGCCTGAGGATGTGGGAGGGTGGCGGTGACCAGCCTGAGGATCTGGGAGAGTGGCAGTGACCTAGTCTGAGGATCTGGGAGAGTGGCGGTGACCCAGTCTGAGGATCTGGGAGAGTGGCGGTGACCCAGTCTGAGGATCTGGGAGAGTGGCGGTGACCCAGTCTGAGGATCTGGGAGAGTGGCGGTGACCCAGTCAGAGGATCTGGGAGGGTGGCGGTGACCCAGCTAGAGGGAATCTGAGAGGGCGGTTCAAGAGACGCGTGTGCAGATCATAAAAAATGAGACCGCTCATATTTCCTTCGGTTTTAGACAGTTCGGTGAAAATTGTGTAGGGAATAGAAATTGCAGCACCTCAGTGGGGTGTATTTGATTAAAAAATGCAGGACAAGAGCGAATACAGAAAAATAAAGCATGAAAACGCCCTCCAACACTTAGCTACAAATGCTGAGCAATTACAATGAAAATCGTTAATTTAATAATAATAGAGACTATAAAATGTTTATATAAAGAGCTTAAGTCCTAGCATGGTCATCGAAAAGTATCATTGGCACACAGCCAAAGAATAAATAAAAAATATATAATGCAGTTTTTCATTTGCGGATTGATAAAAGATTTTGAGCCGCTATTAACAACTAAGCTTTGTCTAAAATACTGCTGCAGTTAATTAGATGTGGTGAACGTTTTAAATCATTTAATAAGCTAACATGTGCTAGTAACTAGACCAACTGAAACTAGGTAACTAGACCAACCGAAACTAGGTAACTAGACCAACCGAAACTAGTAACTAGACCAACCGAAACTAGTAACTAGACCAACCGAAACTAGGTAACTAGACCAACCGAAACTAGTAACTAGACCAACCGAAACTAGTAACTAGACCAACCGACACTAGCAACTAGACCAACCGACACTAGCAACTAGACCCATCGATACTAGGTAACTAGATCTCATAGATACTAGTAACTAGATCTCATAGATACTAGTAACTAGATCTCATAGATAATAGTAACTAGATCCATTGATACTAGTAACTAGATATCATAGATACTAGTAACTGGACCATCGATACTAGTAACTAGACCTCATAGATACTAGTAACTAGATCCATCGATACTAGTAACTAGATCAATCGATACTAGTAACTAGACCTATCGATACTAGTAACTAGATCAATCGATACTAGTAACTAGACCCATCGATACTAGTAACTAGATCAATCGATACTAGTAACTAGACCTATCGATACTAGTAACTAGATCAATCGATACTAGTAACTAGACCCATCGATACTAGTAACTAGATCAATCGATACTAGTAACTAGATCAATCGATACTAGTAACTAGACCCATCGATACTAGTAACTAGATCAATCGATACTAGTAACTAGACCTATCGATACTAGTAACTAGATCAATCGATACTAGTAACTAGACCCATCGATACTAGTAACTAGATCAATCGATACTAGTAACTAGACCTATCGATACTAGTAACTAGATCAATCGATACTAGTAACTAGACCCATCGATACTAGTAACTAGATCAATCGATACTAGTAACTAGACCCATCGATACTAGTAACTAGATCAATCGATACTAGTAACTAGACCTATCGATACTAGTAACTAGATCAATCGATACTAGTAACTAGACCCATCGATACTAGTAACTAGATCAATCGATACTAGTAACTAGACCCATCGATACTAGTAACTACGAGCTAGATATTACATTCGTAACTGTTGATAGATACTTCGATACTATTAAATAAATACCAGATCTATTGAAACTAAGTAACCCGACTAATGGCAGATACTGGAATCTAGACCCACGGTGATATATCATATTTATTACACTATATCCTGCTAGCTATACCCCTACCTATAAACTCAGTTTAATTAGCTGACTAGAAAGCGCAAGATACGATTCAATAATTTTGACACAAAATCGATATTCTACCAATAAGTCACCAAACCCGCAGCTCTACTCAAGTCACAATCAATAACTACCAAGCTATTAGCTACTGGGCACTACCGCCTCCGCAGTCACTCGCTTAGAATAAAAGTACTTCGCGATTCCGCCGCCGCTGGCTGCACCGCGACTCCCCACTCCTCGACTGGACGCAATCTTCTTTGGCAGTCGAACTGACCCGCCTCCGGCAGGATTTCTCCTAGACAGAACCGAGCGAATTTTCGGTCGT
Source organism: Macrostomum lignano (assembly GCA_002269645.1). Lineage (NCBI taxonomy): Eukaryota > Metazoa > Platyhelminthes > Macrostomidae > Macrostomum > Macrostomum lignano. The sequence continues at coordinate 265,285 of NIVC01000946.1, read as the reverse complement.
ATCGGCGACTGAGGCGCAGCGGAGGATGACCGGCTGGCCAGGAGAGCGGCTGACGGGATGGCCACCCGGTCTGCATTGGTCGGCCCGATGACCGCCTTCGGAGGCGGTGGACGTGACGGAGGCTGCGGCGGCAAGAACTGCGGCTGCGATTGCTGCTGTTGAGGCCGCTGCTGAGACAGCACCACAACAGAGGTGGCGCTGTGCGCACGTCGAAATGGATTTAACGGCGTCCGAAGCATCGGCGATTCAACAGACGACGGCGTCGGGCGCCAGGAGGCGAGGCCGGTCAGAGGCGACACGCCGTCGTCATTTCCATCGATCTCTTCGTCCTCGTCGTCGTCCAAGACAACCACAGCCATTGAGTCGTTCACCGGCTGCGGTTGTCGTCGCTGCTGCCGAGCCGAGCTGCCGCGGAACACCGGGGAGCGAGGACAGGCGGCGGCCGGTGACTCCTGAAGGCATTCAACAACGGAGCCACCGTCAGTCTGGCAGCCGACGCTGGCGGAGGGTCCGCGTCGTTGATTGGAAGGCGTGCCAGTCGCTCCAAGCTGCTGCTGCTGCTGCATGGCCGTCAGGCGCTCCTTGGCCCGCCGAAGCCTGACCTCGGCGTGGTTGGCCCTAGTCAGCAGGTCCCGCTTCTCTCGCCTAGCCCTGTCCAGATGCCGGCGAAGCTGCATACCGATAGTCATGAGCTCGCGCACCGAGGCTTGAGTAGCTCCCGCGCTGCCGCACTCCGCCAGCTGGCGCTCCGCCTCGGCCGCGTCGCCTTCGACAACTGCGCGTAGGTGCTCGTACAGGGTGAGCGACTCCCGGCACTCGCGGGCCTCCTTGCGCCAACGGTCGGCCTCTCTATCGATATTCTACAATAAATCACCAAACCCGCAGCTCTACTCAAGTCACAATCAATAACTACCAAGCTATTAGCTACTGGGCACTACCGCCTCCGCAGTCACTCGGCTTAGAATAAAAGTACTTCGCGATTCCGCCGCCGCTGGCTGCACCGCGACTCCCCACTCCTCGACTGGACGCAATCTTCTTTGGCAGTCGAACTGACCCGCCTCCGGCAGGATTTCTCCTAGACAGAACCGAGCGAATTTTCGGTCGTATCGGCGACTGAGGCGCAGCGGAGGATGACCGGCTGGCCAGGAGAGCGGCTGACGGATGGCCACCCGGTCTGCATTGGTCGGCCCGATGACCGCCTTCGGAGGCGGTGGACGTGACGGAGGCTGCGGCGGCAAGAACTGCGGCTGCGATTGCTGCTGTTGAGGCCGCTGCTGAGACAGCACCACAACAGAGGTGGCGCTGTGCGCACGTCGAAATGGATTTAACGGCGTCCGAAGCATCGGCGATTCAACAGACGACGGCGTCGGGCGCCAGGAGGCGAGGCCGGTCAGAGGCGACACGCCGTCGTCATTTCCATCGATCTCTTCGTCCTCGTCGTCGTCCAAGACAACCACAGCCATTGAGTCGTTCACCGGCTGCGGTTGTCGTCGCTGCTGCCGAGCCGAGCTGCCGCGGAACACCGGGGAGCGAGGACAGGCGGCGGCCGGTGACTCCTGAAGGCATTCAACAACGGAGCCACCGTCAGTCTGGCAGCCGACGCTGGCGGAGGGTCCGCGTCGTTGATTGGAAGGCGTGCCAGTCGCTCCAAGCTGCTGCTGCTGCTGCATGGCCGTCAGGCGCTCCTTGGCCCGCCGAAGCCTGACCTCGGCGTGGTTGGCCCTAGTCAGCAGGTCCCGCTTCTCTCGCCTAGCCCTGTCCAGATGCCGGCGAAGCTGCATACCGATAGTCATGAGCTCGCGCACCGAGGCTTGAGTAGCTCCCGCGCTGCCGCACTCCGCCAGCTGGCGCTCCGCCTCGGCCGCGTCGCCTTCGACAACTGCGCGTAGGTGCTCGTACAGGGTGAGCGACTCCCGGTACTCGCGGGCCTCCTTGCGCCAACGGTCGGCCTCTCTAAAGAATTTTTATATATGGCGATGAGTTCAAGGTCTTCTCAGTGAGATTTTACCAATTCAATCCGTTTCGACTGTACTGAGTGTGTGCTGACTGCACTGAGTGTGCTGACTGCACTGAGTGTGCTGACTGCACTGAGTGTGTGCTGACTGTACTGAGTGTGCTGACTACACTGAGTGTGCTGACTGTACACTGAGTGTGCTGACTGTACTGAGTGTGCTGACTACACTGAGTGTGTGCTGACTGTACTGAGTGTGCTGAGTGTACTGAGTGTGTGCTGAGTGTACTGAGTGTGTGCTGAGTATGTGCTGACTGCACTGAGTGTGCTCCGACTCAACTATCTACAGAATGAGCTCTCGCTACCCACCTGGATGCGTCCTCCAGCTGACTGGCGCAGGACTGCAGCTGGGACACCTGCAGGCTGGCCACATCCAGACTCTTCTGCATGCGCAGTTTCTGCCGGCCAGCCTCCGCAAGGTCGGCTTCTGCCGCAGCCAATCGCAGCTCGGCAGACTCGCGCGCCTCCTGCTCGCCGCGAAGCAAGCTGGACAGCTCGTCAACTCGGACTCGAAGGTCAGCAGCCGTGGACGCCGAGTCGCCGCCGGCGTCAACAACGCTGCAGTCCATAGTGGAGTCCTCGCTGGAGAAGAACAGCTTGAGCGGGCCGGGTTTTGGCGGCACCCGCACCCGGCACAGCGGACAACAGCGCGATGTGGCCAGCCAGGTGTCTGCGCAGGCCTGGTGGAACACGTGGCCGCATGGCAATGCACAGCAGCTGCTGGCTGAGCAGGGGACAGCGTCCCGGCAGACTGAGCATGAGTAGCCTACCATTGTAGCTTAATGTATTTGGCAACTCCAATACTCTGCTGAGTATAGCTAATACTCAGAAAGCCAAATTCAACTTGCTGCTTAACTGTAGGCCTTACAGTGATTAACAGTAATTGTTTTCAAAACAATGAGTTTTAGCTTGAGTAGTGTTGTAACAAAGGAAAGACACCATAGTACTTGTAGGTAAATAAGACCATAACAAAGATGACAAAGTAGAGTTTGTTTATTGCCATAAAATTTGTCAAAGTGTTTATGATAGAAGAGCAAACAAAAAAGATGCACTGCTTTTGTATAATTTTTAAATGATGATTTATATAGTTCTTTGAAATTATGTTTCATTTTAATTAATAGATTTATTTCATATTTAAAATTTTTTATTTCTAGAATATGGGGGCATTATAATGTATATTAAGGGGGTACTATATATATAATATTAATATACATTTAGATCAACATAGCTTACTGCTTAGCCAGCTGTTGAAAAGCACCAATTGGAAATAATTGTTAGTGCAAGATGCCTAGCCATTATATTATAGCTAAAATGAGCACAACAAAGACAAGTTAAACAAAAAAATAATTTAATGTGGGTAACTACATATGCTAAGGCCTATAAGGCCTATTTCTAAAAATAAACAAAGCAAAGCCAAGTCAAATTTAGCCAAAACAAAACTTCAAACTGAAGAACAAGTTAAAAAGGGTCCATTTCAAGGGGTGTACATCTATATAACAAGCATAAAGAACACAAAAATTTACTTTTAAAAGTGCATAGAATAGGCCCAATAGATTTTTTTGCTAGAAGATTGCACATATTGTTGGATTTGAATGTAGCAATGATAGGCCTAATACTAGAGCACCAATATTAATTTACTAGGGCCTAAGGCTTTTTTATGCCATGTCATGGCCAAAAAAACAATGAAGTTTTGATTGTACATATGTATTTTTTATAGGCCTACTTTCTATACAGAATTGTTCTTTGTTTTTGGGATAGATTTTACCTTAGCTATAGAGCCTTGAGATGATACTATTTTCTATAGAATTTTAGAACTAATTTGAGATTAATTCAAGATTTGAGAAATGCAAATTGGTTTGATTGCAATTTTTGGTACAGGTAGCAAACAGCAAGCTTAATGTAGAGTAAGATTTTATTTTTTAAATTAGGCCCTAGGTGAGTAATTATTTGGTGCAGACACTCCAGTCTCTTCTAAATAGGCTAATAAAAGTTTTTTCATGCAGATGGCAGACAATATTAACTATGCCTAGCCTATGGTCAGCACAGGGTGCTTATCCTCCGAAAAAAGTCTAGTGTGTTGTCATGGAATAGGCCCTAAATTAGTTTTGCTATGGTATAAATAGGATTATGAACCATCTAATGTAGTAATTTTGTTATATAAATGACTTGCCTTTATGTTATAGGCCTAGGCTATGAGTATGAATATTGAATATGATTAGAAATTATTGAAAACTTAGTATAGGCCTACTGACACTTGGCTAGCTAGACCTACTACCCAGCCCAATAAACTAGGCATTAGCTAGTTGTGGCTGTGTTATCTTAGTTATAGTCTAAGGTACTATTACTCCTATTACTATGTCTGACTATAACTTGTATAAGTGACAATATACGAATCTATAATAGGCTACTTATAATAGGCCTACTAATGCTATAGCAAATACAAATGCCCTAATAGAATGAAAAGCCGACAGAAAAGATGATACTCTCGTTGTTGATTCAGTAAAAAGTTTTTAATGGGATCGGGCAGCGATGAACCAAGGCAAAGTCTGCATCTCTACCCTCTACGTGCGCGCAACAAGAGAAGATGCTTGCACGTTGCGAGCGATGATGCTCCAATCAAGGCGGCGCGGCGCGGCGCAGACGAAAAAACGCAGTTTAATTTCGTGCAAAAAAATTGTTAACTCGCTCGTATCACTCTAGTTAGTTCAAATTTACTGGTACAGGTTTTAGCTAATTTTAGCTTAACTTTATTATAAAAAGTTGCTGCGTGAACAAGATGCCCTATCAAAGAAGATTTAACTTATTTTTAACCGATTTTTAAATACTATTCCCATGATGGTTTTGATGTCACCACGGTCAGCCTTCCATAAAAAATTCATGTATATTAGTCCGTCAGAGCTCAACCCAAGCCCCTTCGCTCGATGACAGGTACTCATCCCTATGCCCTGCTCCCCAACTTCTCTTTCCCTGCACCTCAACCTCCGCTCCGGAATCACCGAACTAGCTAGAAAGCATCAAATGAACTCCCCCTCCCGCAAGTCATTTCTCCCATGTAATGTGATGTCGCAATCCCCCACCCTTAAGCAGCGTACCCACCCATTTTTTAGCCAGTCACGGTAACGGCTAGGCAGCTAGGTGATGCCACTCGGTTGCTTCACTCGTTCAAGGGGAGTTCACGGAGTTCCTGCATGTGCATCGACCTGCAGTCACGCGCATGGGGCTTTTTTGATTTCAGCTCTAAATAAGCAGCTCGTTTTCCCGCAATTTGAGTAACTCTTTAACACTCGCTTTCTCACTCTCTGGGTCGTACACTTGGACTCTGACTTGGACTTGGCTCAGGACCACTGTTGGGCTGTCATTTAATTGCTAATTCCGTCAATTGTTCCAATCCCTGCTGATAACCCCTAGCTGCATGGCCTATCCCGATACTGAACTCCGGCAAGAATCATCGCCCCCGACAGCATCATTTCGACTCCCCAGTTACAACAGCGACGCATGCAGTGCCTACGCAACCTGCAGCATCGAAAGTCACCTATCGACTGTTCTTTGGTTAAAATTTGTAATCATTTAATTGTCGGATGCTTTTAGGTCATTATCCCAACCTATAGGTGCCACTTTGCGCAACATTCCTATTATTAAATTGACTACATCATGGATCATTTCACTATCAATAGACCAATAAAGATGAGTTCAAATAACTCAGAGATAGCCGCGTGCATCACTTCGATTGGAGTCTTGATTGCTCATACTTGATCGAAATAGCACATGCAAGCCCTAGTTGAGGAGGAAATCTCAGTCTTAGCGCGGTCTACTTCGCGTTACTCCGGCAATGGCTAGAGTTCCGGCACCGGAACCCATTTTCTAACGGCAATGGATCCGGCAGTGGTATTCCAGTAGTGCAATTTATGGGTATAATATAGCAGAAACATTTTACTTTTTAACGGGTGGTTGATATTGAGATTAGTTCAAGATAAGATCAAAACGAAACGATGAGATTCAAAACAAGATACTTCTAATGTTCAAAGACTTCAGTAGATAACTGCCTGCAGAAGACTGCCGGATCCATAGCCATTAGAAAACAGGTTCCGGTGCCGGAACTCTAGTATAGCCATTACCCGTTACTCCACCGAATCAGCGGACGCGCCAGCGGCCGGAGCAGTGTTTTTATACTATTTTTATCAAAAGTATGTATTCAATCTCGTGGCAAACATGGTGGCTAACGTTGCTCCACAGCTCCAGTAACGTGTGCATGCAAGTACGTGCATGTGCTGTCGTTTTGCTGGCCTCGTGTACGTAGGCAACGTGTCGTCCCGTGTCGGCCCGTGAGACAGAGCGGCTGCCGCGGGTCGATAGGAAGTCGCCAAGGCGCAACATGCCCCACCAGCCCACCAGAAGAGCCGCCCAGAAGGTGGCCCGGAGATCTGCGCTTGAGATGGAGCGCGGGAGCTGCTGATGGATGCTCTTGAGGTGCTCGATGGTCAGCAGCTTCGCCTGTTTGCATCGCAGGCCCAGATGACGTTTGGCGCCGCGGAGGGCCAGCTACACGGTGAAGTCTTTCGCTGGGTCGGGGGCGCCGGTGGCTTGGTGCAGAAAAGAGACGGCGTGGACGTAGGATCGGAGGCTGGAGAAGGACCGGAGCCGGGTGCTCACCAGGTGCGCGATGTAGCGGCAGAGCAGGTCACCGTCAGCTGGAGATGAGGGGCGGCCTGCGCTAACACAGAAGGCTTCCCAGGAGCGCAGCTGGCTGAGGTAGGATCGCCAGGAGTTCTCCGCCAGGCCGAGGCGGCACAGGTGTCCGGCGGACACAGCGCGGGGGGCGGGCGGCGTCTCCGGAGGGCGAGGGCGACCTGCAAAAGGAGGCGAGATTGGGAAGCGGCAGAGAGCGCGTGCGACGCGAACTCAAGCGGGCAGATCACGAGCGTACGGTAGTAGCGGCAGCAAAAGTTAATGAGCTCAGACTGCGAGGCAAACATGCGGGAGGCGGCATCAGAAAAAATCTGCGTGCGACCAGGAAGGTGAAAGGCCTCCAAACTGATGCTGTTCCTGATGCACAGCAGAGCCACAGTCTGGTACACCTGCAGGAACCGCGGGTCACGACAGCTCAGCCGATTGATCATGCCAGCTGCTGCGGTGCTGTCGGTGTAGATGACAATTTTACAATTTTTCAGCTGAGAGCGACGGTGCAGGATGATCAGCAAAGGTGCCAGAGCCTCCTTGAAGTTGATATGAACATCCTTGAACACACCACCGCAGTCCAGCTCCCAGTCGATGACACTCCAGAAACTCTCGGCATCCCAGATGACTGCGGCTGCGCCTTGAGAAATTAAGAAATGGCGGCGGAGACAAGCCGGGCCGGGTGCGGAGGCTTTAAGCTGGCCGGCGCGGCCAACATCCCCACACCTCAACCCCCCGCCAAAGTACAGCGATATGTACAGCGGCACCCCCGGCGTGTCTAACACACCTTATTCAGAGAGTAACGATTGCATGCAGTACACGCAATTGTTTAAAATGTGACGGATAGTGTATAATAGTTAAATAAATTAGAAGTTAGGCCGATTTGCTTTTCAAAAGAACACAGCTTTATTTTATCATCAATAATAAAAGATTCTTGATCATACTGTTAGAAGTGCATAAAATAGCGCACAAGGCAGAAAGCTTCGTTACGTAAAAGATATAAAAGAAAAAATTCGCAGGAAAAATTCTAATCATCTAAATTTAAACTTATTTCAAACAGAATCGAAAAAAATCGAATAGATATTGAAGTATTTAGTCGACCAACGCAACTCTAACAATTGTTTTACAATTGATTATACCCAGGAAAACGGAAAATATCTGCTACAGTTTCAATGCAATTAACATTTTGAAAAAGTCTACCGGTACAGAAAGATAGACCATATAGTTTTAGTATATTGTGCATTTTTGGAGGCAAGATACAAACTAGATAACATGTAAACTACGTATATATTTTCGATAATAATTCCGAATCCAGGATATTTCTTGTGTGTGTTATTTTGTTTTGGAATGTTCTCAAAAATCTTAATTTATGCTTACAATTTTTGCTTTCAGGCAATTGAACAGTGTTATTTTCAATGAGTGCAAGTGCATGGCTTTTGCGGCTTTGACAAATTATACTCATAAATAGGGCTCATTAATTAGAGTAAACCGGACCCATTCTGCCAATTCTGGATTCGCAACTTTACGCACTTGTACAATCACTGTTGGTGGCTACGCCTGCACCATCTTGACAGCAGCTCTGTCCATTCATTCTTGTTGGCGAACTCGACTCCATACTCAGCTACAGGTACTTCGGCATTTCTCTATCTTCCTCATCTAGTAATTCTTCATTGAAGCTCACATATTCGCTGTCGAAGTCGCTGTCTGGTCAAAACAGCTGGGAACACAGTCCATAACTGCAATCGCGGCCTCTCGTCAATTTTGTTAGTCACGATGAGTCTCGCATCAGTTGGATAAAATTGTACATTAAAATTGGACCGCTAGTTTTTGTTATCCTGGTTTTACCATAGACAAGTTCAGAATGAATTGTTGGAACTCAATAGTCAAGTAAGCTATGCAGTCAGTAGTCTATGGGAATCTCTTGACCTGTTACAAGCTAGTTGATACACTGCTCTGCGGTATTGGGAAAGAGATTGAAACTACATGGTACGCGTGGCGTGCTATCTGTGGATAGTGATTTTGTGGGTAAAATCTAACCAGTGCATTACTATTTAAACCATTAAAGCACACCAATACTGCTGCTTTTTGCAGTCAGTTTAAGCTTGGGAGCAGTTGACTTAATCCATAGTGGCAGAACCCTACATTCAAGACAACTGCTGCCCCTAGTCTTTAGTCCAAAAGTTTGACTGGTAAGAAAAGACATAATCTTTGTACCAGTAGCATTAACTTAGTTCCTCTCATGTCTCCTAAAGGCTTACCAGCGCTCTCTAACCTACAAATCAGCAACAATATGAGCTTGGAAGATGAAGGTAGCGACTCTAGCTATATGAAACGGCCTCAGGCGAGCAGGGTGACGGCCCGCAACCAAGAACATGGATAAAGATCAAGAAAACATTGTCCCAGCCCAGTCAACTGGTTCGAGTCCGTCAATCTGCTTCAACTATTGTCGCAGCACTCCCGAACGAGCCTTTGCAGTCGAACCTCCATGTTTTCCGCAGCGCGAAGCCACTCTGAAACGAGCAGATGATCAGTGAATCAGTATTCAGACTCTTATAATCAACAACAAAAGAATGGCCTAACTTTCCCTCGGCAACTGTTTAAACTAAAGTAACTTTTCCCGTCGTGCCGAGGATCCCGATGGTCAATCCAGAGTATCTTTAAACCAGATGCATGCAGAAACGAGCATTTTTTGAAAGCACTCAGTTTTGGCAATAAATATAGTCAAAGCCATGCGTACATGTACATGGTTTCAGAAGGTTTTTTCTGTTTGTGTGATTAAAATTTTCCTATATATATACACTCTATGTGCCTCGGGGGCTGGACCTCATGGTTGTGAATCGCACGAGACCCCCCGGCCACTGTTTGGTGCACAAGTCTCAAATGAATGTCGCACAGAGTCGAACCAGGGTTCGTGGCTCGAGGTGTCAGACGCCTTCACCGCTGAGCTGCTCAGCCCCCGTATTAACGATGATTCGATCTGTATTGACTTAATGTTCGATATCCCATCCTGCATGCATATGAGCACTAAATTTGACCGATATTTTTATAGCCCAGGCAACTTTCTCACCTTCGTACTCCTCCTTTTCCAGGTACTCCTCTCCTCTACTCCTTTTCCAGGTCATCAGGCTGCGCAAGTTGGCCAGAATCTGGTCCAGCAACTGGAAGTCCTCCTCGCTGGGGCTTGTCTCGGCCTCTTCGCGCACCGTCTCGTATGATTCGTTGATAATAGCAATGAAGGCATTCAACACGATGTACATGATGAAGGAGACATAGAGCAGGAATGCCAACTTTGCTAGCAGGCCGTTGCGACTCACGTACTGCATGTCAAATTTTCCCAGCATGGCTGAGAAGTTTGTTATAATCGAGTCCAGCACAGACCTATAGGGCTCTTCAAGGCATCCAAGCAGCAGATGATGCAGCAGAGTGAATGCAAAAAACACAATCAAAAAGACCGGAATGAATGACGTCAGCTCGGCGAGCGACTTCTTTACTGTGCCTTGCAAATGGTGTAGCCCTCGACTGAACCTAACAATATTAATAAATGACACCTGCAGTAGGAAGGTGGCTGCACCTAGGAAGTAGAAAAACTGCTGATTGACCAACATGACATATCGCAGATTAGTAGACAGAAGTTTAGCGTTGCGCAGCTGGTTTAGCGAGGCAATTGTGGCGCCCGTTCGCAAACCGTAGCAAACGGCGCACGATACGAGACAGGCGTGCATGGCTAGGCCAAGCCAGGCCCAGGCGCTGCTGAAGTACGCACGGCCTTGCTCCTTGATGCTCAGCACAACGCGAGAAATCATAATCAGACACAGCAGGGCGGTGAGGATCTCCGAGACCAGGGCGAACAGTCCAGCGGCTCCAATGTAACGGTACAAGCGGGTACTGTACAGCTCACTGTTGCTTAAGCTGCCGCCGAAAGGTTGCAGTTCCAGACTGAGAAGTACGCTGGTGAACAAATTTACACTGGGATAGAACAGGTCCATCTCAACAATCGCCAGTCTGGTGTAGTTATCCAGCCAATTAAATCGCTGCAACTCAGTCAGAAGCTCCATTGTTCGATTGGCTCCGTTCGGTAGCACAGCGGTGAATCCGCCGCCGCTGTATAACTTCAAGCGGCCCCAATAGTCGATACTGTCGGTAAGCTTTGCTGGCAAGTCCACGAATGCCAGCTCCAAAGCTGACTGAGTCTCTGAGTAGTTGCAGACTCGCAGCTCTCGCCATCCGGGCCTGTAACAGCCGGTGTCGCGAACTTCCTCGCTGAAATGGACACCGCCAGGGGGTGCCAGACGGTGCACGTCCACTGGCCGGATGCGCAGCTGGCGCACAGTGACGCGACTTAAGCGATAACCGGCGAGGTCACTGATGAAACTCGATTCTTGCGACTGACTAAGATTATTTACCAACTGGGGTAGGTCGCTGGAGTACAGTGCCGTTATGAGTGTTGTCCGCAGGTACTCGTAGTACTTATCAAACGTGCTGACCATGCTCAGTTTGTCCACTCCGAGATGTATTTTAATGCTTTTATGCAGATTGTAGGTGACAGGATCCAAGTTTCCGTAGCAGATGCAGTACAGGAGGACCAGCAGGATAAGGCTCAATATCAGGTCCACCGTAGTCTTCCTGGCTTTTTTCAGCAGTTCGTCGTTCTTTTCTTCTTCCTCGAGTTCATGCAGGTATTTGAAGACCTCTGAAACAGTTAAGCAAAGTGAACTGTGTTAAAATCTTTACAATAACCAGAAATCAAGCGAATCACTGAAGGCAATACCTCTCTTTCTAGCGTTGCTATGGTACCTTACTCGCACCAAGTCCATCTTCATCGCGTCGTAGTCCTTGCGCATTATTACTGAAATCACCAGCCCAATAGCGAGTACCTGGATAATGTAAATAAGAAGGGCACATGCTTTTGGAATACTTTAATAAACTATATTAGGTTTCTCGTGTGAGTATGCAGCACTAGTTAATGATACGAATCGAAAAACTATAACAGATGATAACACTTTTAAATCAACACCTGCTTGTCGTAGGACTAGGAAGCAAACATATTCAGTTTTGACTACAAACATGTTTAGATACTGTGTAGCAATCGAAATATTAAGTATTCCCTTTGTTTTTTGCATCGGTAGGTGGATAGTAAGACGTCAGACAGTGGACAGGAGGCATCGGTGAGCGGACCCGAGGGATCGTTGAGTTGACACGAGGCATCGGTGAGTGAACAGGAGGCATCGGTGAGTGGACACAAGGCATCGCTGAGTGGACACGAGGCATCGTGAGTGGACACAAGGCATCGCTGAGTGGACACGAGGCATCGGTGAGTGGACATGAGTCATGCCTAAACATAGACAAATACGAGTATGTCAATCGCATGCCTACCTTTAGTGGTTGAATGATAAGTACAGACTGAAACGTTGACAGAAAGAAAGCCGCCAGCCACTCTTGAGACTTGTCTCGGCCCCAGTCCATGGCGTAGAACACTAAGAATAGGCCAGAAACTAGTACACTGGCCAGCACTAGGAACCAGGCAACTATGTTGCACCAGAACGGTAGGACAATTTGCTTCGATTTGTTGCTGACCGACTGCTGTGTGGTCTTTGCTGATACAGTGGAGTATCGATGGATCGTTCTTGAAGAAAAATCACTGGCTGAGACTTTCGCGACCTCTTTCCGACGCCAAGGCGCGGACTTCATGAAGAGTAAGGCGATCAGAGCGGAGACTGGAACAACGCACAAGGCACCAAGTATGGATGTTAGCAGAGCGTTCACGGAGAACTTCACTGGCCCGATGTGGACCATCTGTTGGGCGTTTGAGCCGCCGTCCCCAACGCCGTACCACATCGCGTTGGCGATCATTGTGAGGAACAGCACGCTGAAACAGACGCCCAGACGTTCAATTCTCGAGAAATTGGTGTCAGTCTTGCGGCGCAGCACCGACATCCAGATGTGATCGTCGGTCAGCTTTCGGCTCAGATTGTTGCGCAACAGGCCAGGGCAATACGACAAATTCTCCCTGGTGGCGAGATGAACCAGTTGGTCGCTGTGTGGCTTCACCCAGTCGTTTAGAATGAAAAAATACCTGTGTTGGTAGGGAAAATGAGCATCATAGGGCATTAAACTCAACCTATCCCATATACTAAAACTTATCAACTAGGTTTTTCTTACCGAGTATTTTTCTGACAGTCAGTGATAACTATTCTTGACATGAGCCAAGAGTCCAACTGGCTGGTGCTGCTGATCCAAATTGTTAGCTGCCTCAAGTCGCCCAAATTAACCTCCGTTGTCATGGTAAAGTGATCGATAGCTTTGGGTCGAAAGTTCTGAAGTGTTTTGTTTAAGATGCAATGTCTCGATTTTAGAAATAGTGCTTCTACCAGACTTAATAAGAATTTATTGAAAAGGCGACTTACAACGCGGCAGTTGTCATGCAAGATCCTGTTAGCAACCATTCCATTTGTTCCCGTCAGTGAGAAATGAATTGCCGCATCCGTACCGCTGTCTTTATCAGCTCCGGTGTACACGTCAAGTTTGTACTCGAATGTCTTCTGCTTGTCATCAGCCAGCGGCAGATATGCGAACTAAAAAGGAATTGAATAGCCTTAGTAGAAAAGCTGCTGTCATAATTAGATTTTAACAGAACACGGATCTAGAAATCATAGGCACTTTGTTATTTATTAGCCCACCACTGTAAAAAGACAGTCAGTAAATGATAAACTTCACAATAAATTACAAAGTACTTACAGTTGCTTTGTCTCTACCGTCGACGTGACGAAGAATCGCAGCCAGAGGGATGAACAGGCACCAGAGCACTGCCACGGTAGCTACCACAGCCGCACTATCTGCTAGTTTGCCCTGCCAATTCTCAAACAGTCGGCCAAAGTCAATGAGGTTCGGCGTCAGCTGGATGCCGGCTCCGATGCCACCAAGCAGATTGGTGCGGAAGACTGGCTGGTCCGGCTGGCTGCCTTCGGAACTTGCCAGACAGCTGGCTTCGGTCGTTGGTGCCCGCCAGGCGCTAGCAGAGGCGTCCCACAGCTGACAGGCGTGCTGAACAATGGCGTAGCGATATGCCAATTCAGGCTCAGCGCAGGATCCTCGGAGGCAGTTGAATCTGCGCACAGACACATAGTTTGTTTCCGTATCATTCAGAAAGCCTCTTGGCAACGTGAATACCGAGTCATTGCCAGACAGAACAAAATGCAGTAAAAAGCCTTCCGGCGTCGCTTCGACTCCAGACTGCAGATAGACGTCGAACTTGTGATCAGGAATGACTGGCTCAATTACAATTTGAATCAAAACTTCAGCACTTGTTACATTGAAGCTGTGCGAGAATATTAACCAGCGGTTAACTGGCGTAGCATTCACCGACACATACTGAGGTGCAGCGGCGTCCAGCTGCACGGTGAAGTACTGCTGCTCAGGAGCGGCACGCCTTCTACGTCGCGCCGTCGACTTGCACTCACTGGCGTGCAACTGTAGGACGCTGGATTTCACTTGGCCGGCTGTTGCCGACCAGGCGTACGGGTTCATGCGGCTGAAGACAGTCTTTGTTCGGCACCAACGGATGGTGGTGTTGGCGTCTAGCGTGATTGAACCGAAGCTCGACTGTAGGACCTCTCCACCTGTTAGGGGTTTCTGGGTGCCTACGGCGTGCACTTCGCTGTCAGCTATGCTGTAGTTTCCCATGCGCTCAAGCAGTAGGTCCGTAGTTTCATTGATATTGTTCAAAACCTTGTCCATCAGCTTCTTAAGAGTCTGTTGAGCCGCAGACAGTTGATAGGAACCATTCAGAGCAGAATTTATTGAGCACTCGCTACTCAGCGACCCATTTTCTGATTGGCAGGGCAGCCTAGAATTCTCTTCTTGGGCTGTTAAGTTTGCCGCCTTCCAAATATTTGACCCAGTGTAGACAAAATCTGAAATTGTGCAGCAATATGACTGTATGAAAGGTGAGCGAATAAATATAATAAATGCATCGATTTTACCTTGTCCAAGCAAGGAAAGATCATTGTCTGACAGTTGATTTTTCAACATCACAAGGTTCTCTGTCATGTATACGTAATTGTCACCAGCAGTTTCCTGAAAATATATTAGACTTTTGACATTACAGTGCCACTTTTAATAGTCAGCTCAATCTTTTAACAATCAACTCACCTGAGCATTTAACTCCAGCTGATCCGGTCTCAGCACTGAAGTCCTCATTAGCTCAGTTGTCTGCTCCAAGCTGTTTGTATCGTTTTCAACTGTGAAATTCGACAATATGCTGACGAAAGTGGACCGCAACTAAAACAATTTTTTTCTTTTTTCATTGAAATATTCCACGGAACTGTCATGACCTATAGAATTCGTTCAGTAAATTTATTTTCTACGCTCGAATATTTCGACTAATAGCTGACCTATGAAGGCCGACCCGGTCAGTGGCACTGGCTGACTTTGCATCCCACACCTTTGAAGCTAAATTTAAAAAAATAGAAATCTTTCTTCATCGTGTTTCTGGTCCCGAATTTTCATTTTTCCCTCGATCAAGACTAGTCCATCTTCGTTGATGCCTTACTTGATGCCGTTGAATTATCCACCACGTTTTAGGTCACTGAGTATTGAAAATTTGTTACAAATGTGCGCGCATCCTATGAAAGCTAAGATGCCTAGAGTATCTTCCTAAGTACATGCCGTTCTCGCCCGAACTTTGACATTGCTGAGTTATTTTTTGTGCTAATCTGCATGCAGCATGCAAGACGCTCTGCCAGCCGTCTAGGGCACAGACTAGGGACAGACTGGCGCACAGATTCAGCTAGGGAAAAACCTGTTAAAGGATCAATACTTTCTACTCGTATGTCTTACTTCTGTCATACGCTTGATCGCTGACTGGGCATCCTCGGCCGTGGCATTCTCGCCTAGAAAGTATTTGGAATCAACGTTCATTAGCGACACCAGGCACAGCATTGTCGACGCGGCTCCTTGTTGGTCGTTAAGTTGGAAATATTTCGTGAGCTCTTCGCTTCTGCCAGTCAGAATGTCAGAGATGTTGTCAGAGAGAACTTCCACAGAAACTGGCGGGGGTAAAACCTAGAAAGGGTGCAACAGTCTGTGTACAGCGGGTGGCAAGGAAACTGAAACTCTCTGAAATTCTTCTAAGACGTACCGTGACAGGAAACTCGTATTTCTGTGAGTCACCCAGCGAGTCAATGAGTAGCGCAGACACAAGAGCGGTAAGTTGGCGCTGGGGCTGCCTAGCGGGAAAAATATGCGCGGCGAAGTGGAGACTTTGCCAAAGAATAGCGGGATTTTTCGCCGGCTGCCAGGCTCGCGGATTTTAAACTCGTAGCGAATCCCGCCCAGCTCGATGTCGAACTCCTTCCAGTCCCAGCAGCTTATTTGGAACTTCGTTGACATGGCAGTGCCGTTGCGTGGCGCTACATCGCACTTGCCTCCGTAGGGCGGGCTGTTCACGATTAGTCTTTGCTCACGTGTAACCGGACCCTCCTGCCTGAAGTTGCTGCACGTCACCTTCAGAATATAGTAGCTCGCCTTTGGCAGAGTATTGGCTCTGCGAGTGAAGCTGGCGGATCTGAAGCCTTCTAAAGTGGTGGATATTATGGGCATCTGGGCTTACGTTTGAGTGTTTAGAATCAGAAAAAAGTCAGATAGGTGCCGGGAAAGTGCTCCAGCTTACCGCTCCCGCTGACGACTGACAGATCATCCATGCGAAGTACCGATACATTTGCTTGGTACATCTGCCACAAGTACTGCAGCGGTTGGAACTTTTGCCCGCAATATTGTCGACAATCAACTTGGTAGACTAGATCAACTTCTGAGCTGATCTTTCTGTTGCAGTTGGAAACGCAACTAGAGAGAGCCATTTGGCATGGTTTATGGTTAGTTTAATGTCAAATGCAATTTAAAAAATGCTTGAAAAGAACGAAAAATGCCTTTACCTAATATCAAACACGGGAGCCTTCTGAGTTCGAACGTACAGAACCATCTCTTTGAGGTCCCAACGCGATCCTTTATAAACAAACAGTCTAAACAGGTATGTTGCATTTGGCATGGTGTGGTAGGTACTCAGTGTGAGATTTCCAGCTGTCTCACTGTCACCTTGTAGCACTATACCGTATCCGTTGCCATAGCAGCCTCTATAATTATTGACACCCTGGCTAGCAGGAGGCGACACAAAGTTAGTCAAATTAAACGGTGCGCTGGAGTTCTCGCTCAGCTGCAGGCACATCCAAACAAAATGAAAGCCGGTCAGGTTGCCAGGCTCAACGTCGTAATCGTGGGTATACTGCGACGCTGTCAGCGTCACCAACTGGTCGTATTCAACTTGAGCTGGTGCGCCAATCTGTTCCACCTGAACTGGCGTTGGAACGATGCGTAGAAAGAATTGACGCTGCACGGATACGGCGGGTTGCACAGCGACCATGCTCAGGTTGAGACTGACTCTGTACAGGCCATAAGGCAGACTGCGCTTTTGCAGGCGCATCTCCACAGAATCTGGCAGGGCCAGTCCGAGGGGCCTCAGCTCCGGATAGGTGTCAATCCACCAGATACCTGAGATAACGTCTGTCTTTGTGCAATTCAACTCCAGCTCTAATTTTACTAACAGATCAACAGATCTGCGAATCTCCAGGGCGTTTTCCACATCGAAAGGAACGATACGTGTGTCGTTATGTGTAAAATTTAGAAGCGGTTCAAAGCAGTAGCGATCTAGTACCAATGCCAAAGTCTCTGCTGTATCGTTGCTCACGTGATTAAAAGCATACAATTGTGCCGAGAAAGCTCCATGTGTAGAATACAGATGCTCAAATACAACCAGATTAGTTGAGTAGGTGATCTCGGTAAAGTTCATTCCTTTGCTGGTAGCGTACGGCTGGCACAGATGCGCTACCCCGAAGCACATACCTGGCGTCGAGTCGCCAAAGTTTACCGCAAAGCAGCCGTACGTACCGAAGCGGGCGATTTTTATAATAAATGTGCTGGCATTGAATGTGAGCACGCTGCCGTTAGTGCGAAAGCTTTGAATAATCACAGCATCGAGCTCAACCGTAATCAGTCTGACTTCATGAATCCGAGATAGTAGATTGGAGCAGTTTACTTCAATGCTGTGATTTCCAATTGCCTCCCTTTGTAGATTGGTGGAAAAACACAGCGGATTGGTGGGGCCCAGCACATCGGTGTATTTTTGCTGGAGATAAAATGAACTCAATCGAATCACACAGAAGACATTCGTGGCATTGTTGCTCCCGTGGCTGAGGCACACCCTGAGCGGGGCGGTCGGGTAAACCACGGTGCTGTTGTAGTCCAACATCAACTCCGACAACCGGTCCAGAACCACTATCGGGCCCAGAGTTGAGTTCCGCTCTCCAAGCTCGTTTCGCAGCACAACAGTAGCCGTGTAGTTGCCAACTGTGTCATATGTAAAATTAGCCACTAACTTCTTGTCTGTTAGGGAAGAGGCTCGTATGGTGTCCCTTAGGTCACCAAAACCATAGAAAAAAGTTCCAATCAAATGCGAGCCTGAAGCTACAGTGGCATTCATTATAATCGGTCGGCCTCTTTCGTGTACCAAGTCTCCAAAGACCTGCAAGCCACTGATTGGTTCTTGACAACTCACTTCGCTTTGCACTGACTGGTTTGACACTAGATTAAAGCAGTTAGAATGCAAGAGCATTGGCGGGCCAATCAGATCCGCTCTGCAGGCTAAAGCAACAGATTTTTCTGACTGATTACCGAAATGAACCACTATAGGACTGCTGGTCCCAAATATAATCTTGCAGGTAACGTTCGTCGGAGAAGGTATTTGGTTGAAGAGCAGGTCAACAGTGAAGTTCACGATGGCGGTAGATACTACAGTGGGAGCCGTCTGGGTCACATTGGTCAGCTCGTGCTGCACGATTATCTCACCGACAACAGATGTCTGAGACGAGTGATAGTTCTCTGCAAAAACCGTCAAGTTGTACGCACCAGGCTCTGGATAGCTGATTTCTAGGAAGTCCAGAGCTGCTGATGACAACTTTTGTCCGTCAGTTTGGTTGAAGACTCTGTCATCGCCTGGGTAGATTATGTAATAAACATGCGAGCCGTTTCTAAGGAAAAGCATCACGGTGGCAGTCTCATTGGACTTCAGATGGCGCTTAGATATGGTTGCATTGAAGCCCTCAACGAGTATCTGCTTTCTCACATATAACGGACGAATTGTGCTGGAAAACTGATTTGAGCATTTCACGGATATATTTGAGAACGGCTCCTCGACAACAAACTGAAACGTCAATAATTTTCTATCAAAGCGGCCAAAGGCAAAACTAGTAACAAATATTCCATCTGTTTGAAGCTCTGGTGTCACCCAACAGGTAATATTGCTCATGTAGGAGTAGTTAGAACCTTTGAGCAAGCGAAACTCGATGCTAGCATTTAGCGGTACCACTGCTGGTTCGTACAAGAGAGCGACGGACAAGAAATCGTTAAGATCGGCAATTATTGAAACCACTCTGTTGATGCGAACTTCGCCCAACTCGTTCCGGAATCGGCATGTGATTGGCATGTCGCCAAAGTCGTCAGAGTAGCGATAGACTGCATCAACCGAGTGCCTTCCAAAGTGATCGGTGTGATTGTAGGTCAGCCAGTCCCATCTGTAGCTGTCAGCATTGCCATAAGTCAATTCAGCATGCACAGCCGAGCCAGCATCCCAGCTGAGACCGACAGTCAGTGGTACACTGGACAGTAGTGTGTTGTTCGACAAGCGACACGAAGCATTCTCTATGGGCACTCCAGTGCAATTGATAGGGATGGAAATTCTATCGCACCATCTGTTGTTGCTCGGGTCCAGCTCTGTGTAAGAGCCATTCTTTGAGCTGTTAAATGTCAGACAATAGCTGGATAGACTTCTGCATTCCTCAATAGTGACATTTAATATGATTGAGCACGCAAAACTGACGTTTCCGCTTTGAGCCAGCGGTTGTTTCAAATCGACTGATTGACAGTCAGTTGCCACTGGCAAAACTTGAGAACTGGCCGTGTCATTTAATTGGAGGAAAAAGCTAATAAAATAATTTGTTTGAGGGCCAAACACCTGATCGATTGGCAGTCCACTGAGATGCTGCAGACTCGCGCGAACATTCAAATGGGCAGGATACCTGGCCAGCCAGGACTCATTTCCAAGGGTTAGCGATACCCCAGAAGCTCTAGTGTCAACAAATGGTACACAGTTCAGTACAACAGGCTGACAGGCAACATTGTTGTCCAGGTTGACCTCCTGGTAGCTGGCATTTTCTCCGCTGAAGGCGGAGAGGCAGACAAACCTGGCTCTGGCGCAGCGCCAATACTCCAAGCTGAACTGAGCCACCAGCTGCACAGCCAATGTGCTGTTGACTTCCATGCCCAGACTGGCCTGCGCAGGATTTCCCTCGGTCAAGTTACTAAAAACAGAGCTAGCGTTGAGACACGCCCATGACTTGGCGCAGTTTTGCTCACTAAAGTGCAGCTCAAACCGAAAATTCTCGTCGCCATCCAGCACTTGCGCGATTGGCCATCTGGCGGACACCGTTCGCACCAGTGCAATCAGCGGAACACGGTACGGCGTAGTTCGAATATAGGGCTCCGTCTGATTCAGCTGAAACTGGAGCAGCTCCGTGTCCGCAGGCGGCTGACAGATTACATCGCTAGCGATGCCAATGCAGCCTGCATCGTTCAGGCTGTTCTGGTCGACAAACTTGGCTGTGGGCGATTTAACCGTGGCGATGCACAAGTACTTGGCCTGCTTGCACCGCCGGCCGCTCTCCATGACCACACTGGCTCCCAAGCTCAGTCCGATGGTCTCGCCCAGCTTTCTAGCGGCCTGCCGATTGCCGGTGATGGGCCAAGTAAATTTAGCCAACCAATAGTCTGGCATGAGCGCTGCGGGAGCGGCCGCGCTCTGATTGTTCCAGAGATAGACAGTGAAGTTGAAGTTCACGGCCGAACCTGTAGCCTCGCTGATATTGGCCGAGCCATTCGCTACCAGCAAGTAGATGGTGAGCGTGAAGTTTCTCTGTGACAGACGAGTCCAGTTAGCCAGCGGTGCTGCTGTACTAATGTTCAGCGCTTGCACATCGACAACTAAAATCGGAGAATGACAATTTTGTAGTAGGGATAATTTGCTGCATTCTCGTATTTAAGCATTACTGCTTACTTGGCTTGCAAGCGTGTCGCGAGAAAATCCAACCAACTAAACAGTCACATTTGAGCTCGTAAGTGCCATCTTGAGCCAAGCACACTGAATCGTTCATATGAAGGCAATTGTAGTCACTCTGACACGTTTCGCTGAAGTTTTGAGCTGAAAACACAATTGGAAATACTGTGATTAATTACTTATTACATATTTATATCTATACGTTTGAAAGGCGCATGGGCTATCACTAAGAATTGATTGACATGTACACTGACAGGATAGGAACTCAAACGTCATATAAACTTTAAGATAATCATTTGATAACTGTATTACAAAATGTGTTCGTCTGCTTAAAATTTTGTACACGGTCCTTGGGAAACTTTGCTACGAGCTTAGTTACGATAGATACGAGCTTGGCTGCAATAGCTACGAGCTTGGCTACGATAGCTACGAGCTTGGCTGCAATAGCTACGAGCTTGGCTACGATAGCTACGAGCTTGGCTGCAATAGCTACGAGCTTGGCTACGATAGCTACGAGCTTGGCTGCAATAGCTACGAGCTTGGCTACGATAGCTACGAGCTTGGCTGCAATAGCTACGAGCTTGGCTGCAATAGCTACGAGCTTGGCTACGATAGCTACGAGCTTGGCTGCAATAGCTACGAGCTTGGCTACGATAGCTACGAGCTTGGCTGCAATAGCTACGAGCTTGGCTACGATAGCTACGAGCTTAGCGACAGAGAATGCTCTGAAACGCACCGATACCCTTAACACGGCCTTACCCGGCTCAGCCTTCTCAGTGGACAGCATCCGCATAGAAACTCGTCCGCCCTGCAGTTCCGGCGACCATTCGAGCTGCTCGCTGTCTCCAGTCAGCTTAGTAGTTGAGTAGCAGCCGATGTCAGGCTTGAACCACCAGGCGCTGCCGCTGGAGGCCGCGCAGACGCGCTGATCGCCCCAGTCGTAAGCGCTGAAGGTGAGTCCATTCAGCGAGGCGATCAGAGCTGCTTCATCTGAGCCGAAGGCGCTGGAGCAGTTGCCAACAGTCAGGCGGTAGTTTTGGTAGACCGGACTGATGCGGAACCTGTTGCACTCGACGTATCGGAACTGCCCGCTCCTGCAGTTGATTTTGTAGCGTTTTTGAGTCGTTGATAGCGACATTTCCAAGCGCTTTTATAGTTTCTATACAAAACGCTTTTTAGTGTCATGCGAATAGCGATTGTATTTAAACAATCTATCAACGAAAAAAAGATTTTTATTGAGTCTCGAGCACTTTCCAGACACTTTAAGTTTTAAACCATTTTAAAGGTGTGTTTTAGTCGCCTTTTAGACACCATAGCTTGATTATTACTTGCGCCCTTTAACGACGTCGAACACATCTGGACGATGTTTAACGCGTCCTGACTGAGCTGAAACGTTTGGAATTAACTGTAGAAAGCGTGACAGGAACAAAGCTCACCTGTCCCAATAGTCCACCCTAAGCCGGTAGTCTCTGACCAGAAAGAGCAACTGGAGAAGCTCGTGTCCCAGCCAGAATGAGCTGCTGTTGCTGCTGCTTCCGTTGCCTTCAAACCGGAAGCCGTTCTGGTAGGCCGACCAGCTCCGGTTCATTCGCCATTCGGAGTCCCAGTGCCGATAGAACAGCAGCCAGGAGCCCTGGCAGTCAATAGTCTGGGTGCCAGCCTGAGGACTGACCACCTCCAACTGCGTCTTGTTCTCGCAGGACAGCTTCTCTCCTGTGGTGTGGATACGGAGAGCCGCGAAAGTATCCAATGATCAATGCATCTGGGGTTGTGTTTAAAGATAAAGATAAAAATGAGTCTTAGCTGGGAACCAACACAGGTGCGACCTAGAGTGAGATAAGATTGAACTTATGGTCGAGCTGTTTTATAAAGAATGCGTTCTATGCCTGAAATCCCCGGCTTCGATCCTAGCTTTAAGTCACATCGAGATCTGTCCTAAATCACAATTTGTCATAATACCAGTATTTATCATTCGAAATGACAACAATTATTTTATCTCGATTGACCATAGAGAGGTAGGTCGTATCGAGTTCCACAGGTGCAAGCTGTCTATCTCAATCCTGTGGATTAAGCAATGCGCATTGAGTCGTGTGTCAGAATAAATGTCTATGGCCCAGAGTCTCCGAGTTGCCACTCAACCGAGACACAAAGTCTCTGGAGAAAGGGTGGACACTTTTGCCTGTTGCTCACATCACAACGAGTTGACAACTCACCATCGAATTCCGTAGCCCATAAATCAATTTTCATGGCGCCACTCGTGCTGAACGAGTCAGGAGAGATGATCAGCTTGCTGGCGTAGATGTACCGCCTTAGCCTGACAATTATGGGGCTGGACAGGATGCTGGAATCCACCGTGAGCACGCTCTGTAAAGTTCCAAATAAAACAAAGTATTCTACAATGTAAGAAAACATCTAGTCTACTACTTATACAAGTAGATTAGATGAATTCTAGATTTTTAAATAGTATTTTTAATGTCACAACAAAGAAGTACGTCACGCTGCCTGCCCAACCCGAGAAAGTCACAACCTTCGAATGTGTGCCTGCTTAAGTTCTCGGGTCATCAACGAAAAACTGCTCACCGGACTGCCTGCAGAGTTGATGCTGCCCAGCACTGGAGTGCTGCCGGGTGCCGAGTCCGAGTAGTAGACGGTCATGCCTGAGTACTGTCTGGAGTAAGCGTCCTTAGTGCCCGCGCCCATCAGTGTGACGGCAAAGAACATCCACCTGGTAGTGAAGGTGATCTGCGGGGCAAGTTTGAAGATTATGCTTGTACGCTGACATTCAGAGTGTTGCAGACAGAATTCTCGATAGTTAATCAGCAAAACATCAGCAAGCACTCAGCAAGCACCCAGCAAGCACTCAGAAAACACTCAGTAAACACTCAGTAAGCACTCAGCAGGTACTCGGCAAACACTCAGCAAACACTCATCAAGAGCACTCAGTAAGCACTCAGCGAATTCAGAAACAATCTCTGAAAATCTCACCTCAAGCTGCTGCCCGTTCCAAAACTGCCCGGTAGCACCTGGTGGCTGCACCGCGCTGAACTTGGCGAACTCCACGTTACCTTGAGAAGTTTGGCCTGAAAGCTGGTAGCTCACGGTACTGGCTTCGTCCATGAGATTCAACCAGGAGTCTGCGGAATAAGTACATCAATAGCCACTTTGTACTTTGGTCAATTAGATCATTAGCTACAGAATTCCTTCGTCAATTAGATCATTAGCTACAGAATTCCTTCGTCAATTAGATCATTAGCTACAGAATTCCTTCGTCAATTAGATCATTAGCTACAGAATTCCTTCGTCAATTAGATCCTTAACTAGAGAATTCCTTCGTCAATTAGATCATTAGCTACAGAATTCCTTCGTCAATTAGATCATTAGCTACAGAATTCCTTCGTCAATTAGATCATTAGCTACAGAATTCCTTCGTCAATTAGATCATTAGCTACAGAATTCCTTCGTCAATTAGATCCTTAACTAGAGAATTCCTTCGTCAATTAGATCATTAGCTACAGAATTCCTTCGTCAATTAGATCATTAGCTACAGAATTCCTTCGTCAATTAGATCCTTAACTAGAGAATTCCTTCGTCAATTAGATCATTAGCTACAGAATTCCTTCGTCAATTAGATCATTAGCTACAGAATTCCTTCGTCAATTAGATCCTTAACTAGAGAATTCCTTCGTCAATTAGATCATTAGCTACAGAATTCCTTCGTCAATTAGATCATTAGCTACAGAATTCCTTCGTCAATTAGATCATTAGCTACAGAATTCCTTCGTCAATTAGATCATTAGCTACAGAATTCCTTCGTCAATTAGATCCTTAACTAGAGAATTCCTTCGTCAATTAGATCCTTAGCTACAGAATTCCTTCGTCAGTTAGATCATTAGCTACAGAATTCCTTCGTCAATTAGATCATTAGCTACAGAATTACTGGAAAACAATAAAAAAACACATTTTCTTAAACACTAATTCCTTCTTCACATTTTAAAAATCACCTTATTCGTGTAAAATTGTCACGGACTAAGATGTTTGCAAAATTAAAAAATCACTTTTTCTCTAAAATTAACAAACAGTCAACAAAATATCGTTTCCCT
The DNA here is from genome assembly GCA_002269645.1 of Macrostomum lignano. Taxonomy (NCBI): domain Eukaryota; kingdom Metazoa; phylum Platyhelminthes; family Macrostomidae; genus Macrostomum; species Macrostomum lignano. Next base: position 240,342 of record NIVC01000946.1, on the reverse strand, counting down.
AAATAGAAAATATTCCCAAGACAGCAAGCAACCCCCTCCAAAAGTGAACAATCGCAGATAGCAAGCATCCTCTAATGCTCATAGCAAGAATCACCACAGATAGCAAGCATCTGCAGATTAGCAAGCACCCCCCAGATATTATAGAAGCATCCACCCAGATAGCAAGCATCCTGCAGATAGCAAGCATTCTGCAGATAGCAAGCACCCCCAGATATTATAGAAGCATCCACCCAGATAGCAAGCATCCTGCAGATAGCAAGAATCCCTAAATAGCAAGCATCCTGCAGATAGCAAGAATCCCTAAATAGCAAGCATCCTGCAGATAGCAAGAATCCCTGAATAGCAAGCATCCCTGGATAGAAAGAATCCCATGCATGTAGCCAGTACCCCCTCTCCCAAATAGCAAGTATCCCCCCTCGAGAGCAAGCATCCACGAGACAGCAAGTAGCTAGTGCAAATGTTACTTCCGCTAATGCAATAATCACTTTCTCAGGTTGTGCAACAATCCACGTCTCAGCGAGCGCAATAATCTCTTTTTTAGACAGCGCAGTAATCAGCTTCTCAGCTAGTGCAATAATCCTTGGTTTATTAATAGCAATAATCCTTGATTAATCAAGTGCAATAATCCTTGGTTTATCAAGTGCAATAATCCTTGGTTTATCAAGTGCAGTAATCTTTGGCTTATAAAGTGCAATAATCCTTGGTTTATCAAGTGAAATAATCCTTTGTTTATCAAGTGCAATAATCCTTGGTTTATCAAGTGCAATAATCCTTGGTTTATTAAGTGCAATAATCCTTGGTTTATTAAGTGCAATAATCCTTGGTTTATCTAGCGCAGTAATCCTTGGCTTATCAGGTGCAATAATCCTTGGTTTATCAAGTGCAATATTTGTTTATCAAGTGCAATAATCCTTGGTTTATCAAGTGAAATAATCCTTGGTTTATCAAGTGCAATAATCCTTGGCTTATCAACTGCAATAATCCTTGGTTTATCAAGCGCAGTAATCTTTGGCCTATCAAGTGCAATAATCCTTGGTTTATCAAGTGCAGTAATCCTTGGCCTATCAAGTGCAATAATCCTTGGTTTATCAAGTGCAATAATCCTTGGTTTATCAAGTGTAATAATCCTTGGTTTATCAAGTGCAATAATCCTTGGCTTATCAACTGCAATAATCCTTGGTTTATCAAGTGCAATAATCCTTGGTTTATCAAGCGCAGTAATCCTTGGCCTATCAAGTGCAATAATCCTTGGCTTATCAAGTGCAATAATCCTTGGTTTATCAAGTGCAATAATCCTTGGTTTATCAAGTGCAGTAATCCTTGGCCTATCAAGTGCAATAATCCTTGGTTTGCCAAGAGCAATAATCCTTAGTTTATCGAGTGCAGTAATCCTTAGTTTTCCAAGTGCAGTAATCCTTGGTTTATTAAGAGCAATAATCCTTGGCTTATCGAGTGCAGTAATCCTTGGTTTGCCAAGAGCAATAATCCTTGGTTTATCAAGTGCAATAATCCTTGGTTTATCAAGTGCAATAATCCTTGGTTTATCAAGTGCAATAATCCTTGGTTTATCAGATGCAATAATCCTTGGCTTATCAACTGCAATAATCCTTGGTTTATCAAGTGCAATAATCCTTGGCTTATCAAGTGCAATAATCCTTGGTTTATCAAGTGCAATAATCCTTGGTTTATCAAGCGCAGTAATCTTTGGCCTATCAAGTGCAATAATCCTTTGTTTATCAAGTGCAATAATCCTTGGTTTATCAAGTGCAATAATCTTTGGTTTATCAGATGCAATAATCCTTGGCTTATCAACTGCAATAATCCTTGGTTTATCAAGTGCAATAATCCTTGGCTTATCAAGTGCAATAATCCTTGGTTTATCAAGTGCAATAATCCTTGGTTTATCAAGCGCAGTAATTTTTGGCCTATCAAGTGCAATAATTCTTGGTTTATCAAGCGCAGTAATTTTTGGCCTATCAAGTGCAATAATCCTTGGTTTATCAAGTGCAATAATCCTTTGTTTATCAAGTGCAATAATCCTTGGTTTATCAAGCGCAGTAATCCTTGGCTTATCAAGTGCAATAATCCTTGGTTTATCAAGTGCAATAATCCTTGGTTTATCAAGCGCAGTAATCTTTGGCCTATCAAGTGCAATAATCCTTGGTTTATCAAGTGCAGTAATCCTTGGCCTATCAAGTGCAATATTCCTTGGTTTATCAAGTGCAATAGTCCTTGGTTTATCGAGTGCAGTAATCCTTGGTTTTCCAAGTGCAATAATCCTTGGCTTCTTGAGTGCAGTAATCCTTGGTTTGCCAAGAGCAATAGTCCTTGGTTTATCGAGTGCAGTAATCCTTGGTTTTCCAAGTGCAGTAATCCTTGGTTTATTAATAGCAATAATCCTTGGCTTCTTGAGTGCAGTAATCCTTGGTTTGCCAAGAGCAATAGTCCTTGGTTTATCGAGTGCAGTAATCCTTGGTTTTCCAAGTGCAGTAATCCTTGGTTTATTAATAGCAATAATCCTTGGCTTCTTGAGTGCAGTAATCCTTGGTTTGCCAAGAGCAATAGTCCTTGGTTTATCGAGTGCAGTAGTCCTTGGTTTATTAATAGCAATAATCCTTGGCTTATCGAGTGCAGTAATCTAAGTGTTTTTATTTAGTCCTTCAATAAAAGCTTTTAATAAAAAATTTACACTACTACTTTTAAACTACTTAGATTCGAACCTATGTCGCTGCATTAACAGTCTGGTCTGTTCAGCTCTAGGCTAGCTCTCATCGAAGTTATCAGTGATGTTGTACCACTTATATAATTCAACACTCACACCAAGTCAGGTAGAGTAAAAAGTCTCACGAAGCAGTTATGACATAATCAATTTCTTAGGCAAGTCAGTACCAGTGTCTATGAAAGTTTACAATATGGTTACGTAATATAAATTCAGTACTGCGCTATGCTTTCACACTCAAAGCTGTGACGCAATTCAATTGAGTGTCAAATTCAGCCAGTACACAGACGATAAATAAAGTGTATTGTGATGCAATCTATTTCAGAATCAGAATTCAACCAGTCAGTTTTTCTGCTAGCATTCTTACGATGCATTTCAAGTCGAAAGAGCTGCTTGACCTTTGCAAAAAAGCATGTTTTTCGAATATTTAATCCCTTTAGCATCAAGCAATTTCTTAGCCACGATGCATGTACTGTCACGGGAAAATTTCTGATCGAACAGTGCAAGTTCGAAGAAAATCGGTTGAGCCGTTTTTGCTAAAATCGATCACACACACACACATACACACACACATACCGACAGACCATTTTTAGTATATGGAATTACAAGCAAGCAAGATTTTCATTTTTAGTATATGGGATAACTTAGTCAATCAGATCATTAGCTACAGACTAGCAATCTAGCGCCCCCCTTCGGGGTGGCCAATAAGCAAGGGACGAATCCTTTAAAATGAAAAAAAATTCTTAGGGAGGGGGGCTAGGAATCGAATTCTCATTTTAATTCCAGGCTTATGTACCAATAAAACATGTTTGTGCAGAATTTTATAACAGACATTGAAATTCAACCATACTTGCCTTCTTTCAGAGCTACTTCTACCAGTATGCTTCAGTACGCTACCAGTACCCTTGTAAGCCTTGACATGTCAGCAATCCCCCCCACAAGCCTTAACATATCAACTCCCCCCTTGACATCTCAGCGATGCTCCCATAAGCCTTGAAATCTTAAAAAATCTGTCTACTTTCTAACCCTAACCCGAACCCTAACCCTAACCCTAACCCTAAAGCATTGAACTTTCAGTAATTCTCTCTAAGAGTCTATAGCACTACTACAGCATTATAGCGATTCCCTGCAAGCCTCGACATCGTAGGGATTCCCAAATGAATCTCTTAACTTCGACATGAAGCTTCTTTTTTTTACATTACGCTTTTTCTATCAGCGATCCCTCCCGTGAGGAGCCAACAAATAATGTAATAACTTTTTTCCAATAAACTACATGTAGCTTCTGACATTAGCCTTGACATCTCATTTATTCCCCCGTGAGCCTTGACATCTCAGCCATAGATAGATAGATAGATAGATTCCCCTCGTAAGCCTTGACATGTCAGCGATGCCCCCCATAAACCTTGAAATCTAAAAAATCCCCTGTTAACCTTGAAACCCGATAAAATATAACCCTCAACCCACACCTGACCTAAACCTAACTTTAACCCAACCTAAAGTCTTGAAATCACAGCAATTCTTCTTCCCTAAGCCTTGGCATTTAAGTGATTCCTTCTTTAAGAATCACAGCACTATAACGATTCCCTCCAAGCTTTGACATCGTAGCAATTCCCAAATGAATCTTTTAACTTTGACATGACTTTTATTTTATGTATACATAGTGCTCCTTTTATTTTTACATGACTCTTCTTCTATCAGCGCCCCCCCCACCGTGGCAAGCCAACAAAGAATGCAATAAAAAAACTTAAGTAAAGTACATGTACTTTGAAGTAACTTCTGACTTTTGCTTTAACATCTCAGAAACCCCCCTGTAATCTCAGTTATTCTCTGTGAGCCTTGACGTCTCAGTGATTCTCCCCAGCACAGCACTATAGCTTCATTTAATTTTTATGACACTTGTTTTATGTCTGACATGACGCTTCTTTTGATTTTTACGTTACGCTTCTTTTATTCTTCCATGATGCTTCTTAATTTTTTAAAGACACACTTTCATTAGTTTTTATATGAGGCTTCTATGATTTTTTCATGACGCTTCTATGTTAACATGACGCTTCTATGCTTGTTTACATGACGCTTTTATGATTGTTTACATGACGCTTCTATGATTGTTTACATGACGCTTCTATGATTGTTTACATGACGCTTCTATGATTTTTTACATGACGCTTCTATGATTTTTACATGACGCTTCTATGATTTTTACATGACGCTTCTATGATTTTTTCATGACGCTTCTATGATTTTTACATGACGCTTCTATGATTTTTACATGACGCTTCTATGATTTTTTACATGACGCTTCTATGATTGTTTACATGACGCTTCTATGATTGTTTACATGACGCTTCTATGATTTTTTATGACGCTTTTATGATTTTAACATGACGCTTCTATGATTTTTTACATGACGCTTCTATGATTGTTTACATGACGCTTGTATGATTGTTTACACGACGCTTCTATGATTTTAACATGACGCTTCTATGATTTTTTATGACGCTTCTATGATTTTACATGACGCTTCTATGATTTTTACATGACGCTTCTATGATTTTTTCATGACGCTTCTATGATTGTTTACATGACGCTTCTATGATTGTTTACATGACGCTTCTATGATTGTTTACATGACGCTTCTATGATTGTTTACATGACGCTTTTATGATTGTTTACATGACGCTTCTATGATTTTTACATGACGCTTCTATGATTTTTACATGACGCTTCCATAATTTTTTTTTGTCTTGGCGTTAAAAAGCTTTAATTAAAAAAACTCTACTCTCTAAAAATTTGAACCATCGTCCCTGCATTTAGCAGTTTAGTCTGTTTACCTCTAGGCTAGCTCTCATGAATTTTAGTCATTACCCCTAAATAGAAAATATTCCCAAGACAGCAAGCATCCCCCCAGTAGCAAGCATCCCCTAATACTCCTAGCAAGCATCCACCCAGATAGCAAGCATCTGCAGATAGCAAGCATCTGCAGATAGCAAGCATACCCCAAATAATGTAGAAGCATCCTTCCAGATAGCAAGCATCCTGCACATAGCAAGAATCCCTAAATAGCAAGCATCCCTGGATAGAAATAATCATATACATGTAGCCAAGCTTATCAAGCGCAGTAATCCTTGGCTATCGAGTGCAGTAATCCTTAGTTTATTAATAGCAATAATCCATGGCTTATCGAGTGCAGTAATTCTTGGTTTGCCAAGTGCAGTAAGTAATCCTTGGTTTATTAATAGCAATAATCCATGGCTTATGAGTGCAGTAATCCTTGGTTTATTAATAGCAATAATCCTTGGCTTATCGAGTGCAGTAATTCATGGTTTATTAATAGCAATAATCCTTGGCTTATCGAGTGCAGTAATCCTTGGTTTATTAATAGCAATAATCCTTGGCTTATCGAGTGCAGTAATCCTTGGTTTATTAATAGCAATAATCTTGGCTTATCGAGTGCAGTAATCCTTGGTTTATTAATAGCAATAATCCTTGATTAATCAAGTGCAGTAATCCTTGGTTTGCCAAGAGCAATAGTCCTTGGTTTATTGAGTGCAGTAATCCTTTGTTTATTAATAGCAATAATCCTTGGCTTATCGAGTGCAGTAATCCTTGGTTTGCCAAGTGCATAATCCTTGGTTTATTAATAGCAATAATCCTTGGTTTATCGAGTGCAGTAATCCTTGGTTTATTAATAGCAATAATCCTTGGCTTATCGAGTGCAGTAATCCTTGGTTTATTAATAGCAATAATCCATGGCTTATCGAGTGCAGTAATCCTTGGTTTGCCAAGAGCAATAGTCCTTGGCTTATCGAGTGCAGTAATCCTTGGTTTGCCAAGAGCAATAGTCCTTGGTTTATTGAGTGCAGTAATCCTTGGTTTATTAATAGCAATAGTCCTTGGTTATTGAGTGCAGTAATCCTTGGTTTATTAATAGCAATAGTCCTTGGTTTATTGAGTGCAGTAATCCTTGGTTTATTAATAGCAATAATCCTTGGCTTATCGAGTGCAGTATTCCTTGGTTTGCCAAGCGCAATAATCCTTAGCTTATCGAGTGCAGTAATCTAAGTGTTTTTATTTAGTCCTTCAATAAAAGCTTTTAATAAAAAATTTACACTACTACTTTTAAACTACTTAGATTCGAACCCAGGTCGCTGCATTAGCAGTCTGGTATGCTCAGCTCTAGGCTAGCTCTCATCGAAGTTATCAGTGAGTTTGTACCACTTATATAATTCAACACTCACACCAAGTCAGGTAGAGTAAAAAGTCACGCGAAGCAGTTATGACATAATCAATTTCTTAGGCAAGTCAGTACCAGTGTCTATGAAAGCTAACAATATGGTTACGTAATATAAATTCAGTACTGCACTATACTTTCACACTCAAAGCTGTGACGCAATTCAATTGAGTGTCAAATTCAGCCAGTACACAGACGATAAATAAAGTGTATTGTGATGCAATCTATTTCAGAATCAGAATTCAACCAGTCAGTTTTTTCTCTAGCATTTTTACAGTGCGTTTCAAGTCGAAATAGCTGCTTGACCTTTGCAAAAAAGCATGTTTTTCGAATATTTAATCCCTTTAGCATCGAGCAATTTCTTAGCCACGATGCATGTACCGTCACGGAAAAATTTCTGATCGAATGGTGCAAGTTTGAACAAAATCGGTTGAGCCATTTTTGCTAAAATCGATCACACACACATATACCGACAGACCATTTTTAGTATATGGAATTCCTTCGTCAGTTAGATCATTAGCTACAGAATAACTTAGTCAATTAGATCATTAGCTACAGAATTCCTTCGTCAATTAGATCATTAGCTACAGAATTCCTTCGTCAATTAGATCATTAGCTACAGAATTCCTTCGTCAATTAGATCATTAGCTACAGAATTCCTTCGTCAATTAGATCATTAGCTACAGAATTCCTTCGTCAATTAGATCATTAGCTACAGAATTCCTTCGTCAATTAGATCCTTAACTAGAGAATTCCTTCGTCAATTAGATCATTAGCTACAGAATTCCTTCGTCAATTAGATCATTAGCTACAGAATTCCTTCGTCAATTAGATCCTTAACTAGAGAATTCCTTCGTCAATTAGATCATTAGCTACAGAATTCCTTCGTCAATTAGATCATTAGCTACAGAATTCCTTCGTCAATTAGATCCTTAACTAGAGAATTCCTTCGTCAATTAGATCATTAGCTACAGAATTCCTTCGTCAATTAGATCATTAGCTACAGAATTCCTTCGTCAATTAGATCATTAGCTACAGAATTCCTTCGTCAATTAGATCATTAGCTACAGAATTCCTTCGTCAATTAGATCCTTAACTAGAGAATTCCTTCGTCAATTAGATCCTTAGCTACAGAATTCCTTCGTCAGTTAGATCATTAGCTACAGAATTCCTTCGTCAATTAGATCATTAGCTACAGAATTACTTCGTCAATTAGATCCTCAGCTACAGAATTCCTTCGTCAATTAGATCATTAGCTACAGAATTCCTTCGTCAGTTAGATCATTAGCTACAGAATTCCTTCGTCAGTTAGATCATTAGCTACAGAATTCCTTCGTCAATCAGATCATTAGCTACAGAATAACTTAGTCAATCAGATCATTAGCTACAGAATTCCTTCGTCAGTTAGATCATTAGCTACAGAATAACTTAGTCAATTAGATCATTAGCTACAGAATTCCTTCGTCAATTAGATCATTAGCTACAGAATTCCTTCGTCAGTTAGATCATTAGCTACAGAATAACTTAGTCAATCAGATCATTAGCTACAGAATTCCTTCGTCAGTTAGATCATTAGCTACAGAATAACTTAGTCAATCAGATCATTAGCTACAGAATTCCTTCGTCAATTAGATCATTAGCTACAGAATTCCTTCGTCAGTTAGATCATTAGCTACAGAATTCCTTCGTCAGTTAGATCATTAGCTACAGAATTCCTTCGTCAATTAGATCATTAGCTACAGAATTCCTTCGTCAATTAGATCATTAGCTACAGAATTCCTTCGTCAATTAGATCCTTAACTAGAGAATTCCTTCGTCAATTAGATCATTAGCTACAGAATTCCTTCGTCAATTAGATCATTAGCTACAGAATTCCTTCGTCAATTAGATCCTTAACTAGAGAATTCCTTCGTCAATTAGATCATTAGCTACAGAATTCCTTCGTCAATTAGATCATTAGCTACAGAATTCCTTCGTCAATTAGATCATTAGCTACAGAATTCCTTCGTCAATTAGATCATTAGCTACAGAATTCCTTCGTCAATTAGATCCTTAACTAGAGAATTCCTTCGTCAATTAGATCCTTAGCTACAGAATTCCTTCGTCAGTTAGATCATTAGCTACAGAATTCCTTCGTCAATTAGATCATTAGCTACAGAATTACTTCGTCAATTAGATCCTCAGCTACAGAATTCCTTCGTCAATTAGATCATTAGCTACAGAATTCCTTCGTCAGTTAGATCATTAGCTACAGAATTCCTTCGTCAGTTAGATCATTAGCTACAGAATTCCTTCGTCAATCAGATCATTAGCTACAGAATAACTTAGTCAATCAGATCATTAGCTACAGAATTCCTTCGTCAGTTAGATCATTAGCTACAGAATAACTTAGTCAATTAGATCATTAGCTACAGAATTCCTTCGTCAATTAGATCATTAGCTACAGAATTCCTTCGTCAGTTAGATCATTAGCTACAGAATAACTTAGTCAATCAGATCATTAGCTACAGAATTCCTTCGTCAGTTAGATCATTAGCTACAGAATAACTTAGTCAATCAGATCATTAGCTACAGAATTCCTTCGTCAATTAGATCATTAGCTACAGAATTCCTTCGTCAGTTAGATCATTAGCTACAGAATTCCTTCGTCAGTTAGATCATTAGCTACAGAATTCCTTCGTCAATTAGATCATTAGCTACAGAATTCCTTCGTCAATTAGATCATTAGCTACAGAATTCCTTCGTCAATTAGATCCTTAACTAGAGAATTCCTTCGTCAATTAGATCCTTAGCTACAGAACTCCTTCGTCAGTTAGATCATTAGCTACAGAATTCCTTCGTCAATTAGATCATTAGCTACAGAATTCCTTCGTCAATTAGATCATTAGCTACAGAATTCCTTCGTCAATTAGATCATTAGCTACAGAATTCCTTCGTCAATTAGATCATTAGCTACAGAATTCCTTCGTCAATTAGATCATTAGCTACAGAATTCCTTCGTCAATTAGATCATTAGCTACAGAATTCCTTCGTCAATTAGATCATTAGCTACAGAATTCCTTCGTCAATTAGATCATTAGCTACAGAATTCCTTCGTCAATTAGATCATTAGCTACAGAATTCCTTCGTCAATTAGATCATTAGCTACAGAATTCCTTCGTCAGTTAGATCATTAGCTACAGAATTCCTTCGTCAGTTAGATCATTAGCTACAGAAATCCTTCGTCAATTAGATCATTAGCTACAGAATTCCTTCGTCAGTTAGATCATTAGCTACAGAATTCCTTCGTCAGTAGATCCTTAGCTACTGAATACATTCGTCAATCAGATCCTTAGCTACTAAGCCTTATTTAGGTCATTATCTACAAGAGTTCCAAAGCTGGCAAGTGGTACCAGAGCGAACAGGGTCCTCACCTCTGCACAGCTGCTCAATAACGAAGGAGCCAGCATCAGCTGCTGTAGAATAGTTCACTGTGATTGTGTCCATAGTGCTGAAGCAGGTGTCCAGGTCCTTGGTCTCAATGCTGCTGCAGGTGGCGCGGCCAGCGTACTGGCAGGCTTTGATGGCCTCCGGCAGGTTGCGCCACGCCTGCTGCGCCCGGGGAATCTCGTCCAGGGGATTCCGGGAGGCCAGCCGAACGTTCAGGTAGACATTGTAGTAGGGATCGGAGCACCTGCGGTTCGACCGGATGTCTGCCGAGTGGATAGGGAACGAGACTCTCATGGTTTCATGGTTTCAAAAAAACATGAGCACCCCAAGAATCTCACGAACCATACGACAGTCCTAGATTCCAGGAATTACGAAGGTACTACAGGCCGTTAATTTAAATTTAGGATTAGCATATCTGAGTACTCATAATCCTGAATGCCAAAATCCTAAGAATCTCAAGAATTCTAAGAATCTCAAATCCCAGGAATCTCAAATCCCATGAATCTCAAATCCCATGAATCTCAAATCCCATGAATCTCAAATCCCATGAATCTCAAATCCCATGAATCTCAAATCCCATGAATCTCAAATCCCACGAATCTCAAATCCCATGAATCTCAAATACCATGAATCTCAAATCCCACGAATCTCAAATCCCATGAATCTCAAATCCCACGAATCTCAAATCCCATGAATCTCAAATCCCATGAATCTCAAATCCCATGAATCTCAAATCCCATGAATCTCAAATCTCAAGAATCTCAAATCCCAAGAATCTCAAATCCCATGAATCTCAAATCCCAAGAATCTCAAATCTCAAGAATCTCAAATCCCAAGAATCTCAAATCCCAAAAATCTCAAATCCCAAGAATCTCAAATCCCAAAAATCTCAAATCCCAAGAATCTCAAATCCCAAGAATCTCAAATCCCAAGAATCTCATATCTTATGTAATCTCAAATCCCATGAATACACTAACATTAAAGCATTCAAAGAGCGCCCAGAATTCCATCTTGAGTTATGAGGAGAATGTCCATAACTCACTGGCGGGCACTTCGCAGATCACCATTCTAGTGCCGCAGTCAGTCAGGCCTGTCCAGCTCTCGTCGGAGAAGGTGCTGACAGCGCAGTTGTCGGAGGCGGCGGGCTCTGCAGCCTTCCAGTGCTGCCAGCTAAGAGGCTGCCCTGTCGCCTCCACCAGCCAGGAGCCGCCGCTGGCGTTACGCGCAACGCCCAGATGGACGCTGAAGGACTGGACAGCGCCGACAGAGCTGGACGGGCGGGATCTGGACAAAATTTTGAATTGAAAAGGGCGACATTTTGGACTTGTGAGGTATATTTTGATTTTATTAGATTGAGAGTCTATGAGATTGTAAATTTATGGGATTTTGAATTTATGAGATATTGATTTCCTTGAACATCTTGAGTTTATTGGATATTGAGTTTATGGTATTTTGAGTTTATAGGACTTAGAGTTTATTGGATTTTGAGTTTATGGGATTTTGCGTTTATGGTATTTTGAGTTTATGGGATTGTGAGTTTATGGGATTGTGAGTTTATGGGATTGTGAGTTTATGGTATTTTGAGTTTATGGGAGTTTCTCAGTCACAAGTTTGCTTCTTGTCTATGGTTGAACCTGTCTTTGCTCAGCTTTGGAAGTCCATCTTCTACGAGCGTACATGTAAGTCTAACTGTAGACAAAAGCTTTACCTGCATATTCACTCCCATAGACTGTCCCACAGAGCTTTTGATGCCTGTCTAAGAGACGCCCCGCCCAGATTGCACAATACAGAAGTCCCTGACTTACTGTTGCCAGTGCGCGTAGCCCAGCCGCACGGCCGCGTAGTCATAGAAGCTGACGGGCACAAAGAGGCCGGCCCGGCGGGTCCAGCTGATGTTGCGGCAGTACTCGAGAGCCAGCGGCCTGGTCAGCTGGGCGTTGAAGTCCGAGTAGTGGTGAATGCAGCGACCGTTCAGGTAATAGAAATTGACTGGGCATTCTGAAATTGGTTTTGTTTTTTTTGAGTTTTAGAAACTGAGTAGAGTATATGAATTTCATGTCCGGGAAATTGGTGTCCGACTTTCTGGCTGTGGCTGTGCGGTACTTTTTGTGAGTCTGGGGTTTTTGTGTCCGGGTTTTCTTACTTTCCAGATTGTTTGCGTCCGGATTTTTGGTGTCGGGGGTTTGATATCCGTGTTTTTTGTGTCGGGGTTTTTGATGTCCCGGCTTTTGGTGTCCGGGGTTTTAGTATCCGGGGTGTTTGTGTCCGGCATTTTGGTGTCCGGGGTTTTAGTATCCGGGGTGTTGGTGTCCGGCATTTTGGTGTCCGGGGTTTTAGTTTCCGGGGTGTTGGTGTCCGGCATTTTGGTGTCCGGGGTTTTAGTTTCCGGGATGTTGGTGTGCGGGGTGTTGGTGTCCGGGGTGTTGGTGTCCGGGGTGTTGGTGTCCGGGGTGTTGGTGTCCAGGGTGTTGGTGTCCGGGGTGTTGGTGTCCGGGGTGTTGGTGTCCGGGGTTTTGGTGTTCGGGGTTTTGGTGTCCGGGGTTTTGGTGTCCGGGGTTTTGGTGTCCGGGGTTTTGGTGTCCGGGGTTTTGGTGTCCGGGGTTTTGGTGTCCGGGGTTTTGGTGTCCGGGGTTTTGGTGTCCGGGGTTTTGGTGTCCGGGGTTTTGGTGTCCGGGGTGTTGGTGTCCGGCATTTTGGTGTCCGGGGTTTTAGTTTCCGGGGTGTTGGTGCCCGGGGTGTTGGTGTCCGGCGTTTTAGTTTCCAGGATGTTACTCTTGAGACTTTATATTATTGGGATTCTTGACGGCTAGAGTAGTTAAAAAAATTAAAAGAAATCCTAACTGTTTATCGTTCTTACCTTCTGCTGGACAGCCGTAAAAGTGCAGCTGCACCGAATGACACCCGGGGTCTGCTGGCGAAGTCAGAAACCGAATCACAGCCGAGTGAGCGGTGACTGACCGATTCAGCCACAGGCTGGAGTTGCCTGAGCTCAATTCGATTGTCTGCGGACGATCAAACGCCAGGTTCACAGCGTAGGGCACAGATCTATTTCGCATAAATTCACCATTGCATCAATTGAACTGCTCATGCTTACATAGTTAGCCACCGAAGCATTGCTGAGGTCGGTGAAGTTCAGCGCGATGATTTCGGCGGAGCACGAACCAGACTGGCTGTAGGTGAGGTTGGTAAAATGGTGCAGACTGGTGAAGTTCAGGTACAGCGGCCACCGGATTTCCGGGATCGTCAGGGTCAGCGGGCGGTCCAGGTTGCTCCCATTGGTGCTAATGTTAGCGAATGGCACCGCTGGGCATTCTGGAATTCGAATTTGCATGACAGCCAAGCTTACAGCATGACAGCCTATCTGATAGCATTACAGCCAAGCTTACAGCATGACAGCCTATCTGACAGCATTACAGCCAAGCTTACAGCATGACAGCGTGTCTGACAACACGACATTCAGCCTGATAGCATAACAGCCAACTTGACAGCTTGACAGTCAGGCGACAGGCAGTCGGACAGATATCAGCTTGACAGTCAGGTGACAGGCAGTCGGAAAGATATCAGCTTGACAGTCAGGTGACAGGCAGTCTGACAGATATCAGCTTGACAGTCAGGTGACAGGCAGTCTGACAGATATCAGCTTGACAGTCAGGTGACAGGCAGTCTGACAGATATCAGCTTGACAGTCAGGTGACAGGCAGTCGGACAGATATCAGCTTGACAGTCAGGTGACAGGCAGTCGGACAGATATCAGCTTGACAGTCAGGTGACAGGCAGTCTGACAGATATCAGCTTGACAGTCAGGTGACAGGCAGTCTGACAGGTATCAGCTTGACAGTCAGGTGACAGGCAGTCTGACAGGTATCAGCTTGACAGTCAGGTGACAGGCAGTCGGACAGATATCAGCTTGACAGTCAGGTGACAGGCAGTCTGACAGATATCAGCTTGACAGTCAGGTGACAGGCAGTCTGACAGATATCAGCTTGACAGTCAGGTGACAGGCAGTCGGACAGATATCAGCTTGACAGTCAGGTGACAGGCAGTCGGACAGGTATCAGCTTGACAGTCAGGTGACAGGCAGTCTGACAGGTATCAGCTTGACAGTCAGGTGACAGGCAGTCTGACAGGTATCAGCTTGACAGTCAGGTGACAGGCAGTCTGACAGGTATCAGCTTGACAGTCAGGTGACAGGCAGTCGGACAGGTATCAGCTTGACAGTCAGGGAAAAGTGAGTCAGAGAAGTCAGAGAAGCTGCTCACCAAGCGGATACCCCAGCAGTCCGAATCTAAGCAAGCTGTTCGCGCCCAGCGCCTGCTTTGGCCGCACCGCCAGCAGGGCGGCATCAGCTGGGCCGCCAAGGTCGTTCCGAATCAGCTGCTTGTCCTCCGTGTTGCCTAAGAAGCTGGAGTTGCCAGTGTGGCTGCTGTTGGCCAGCTGCAGCGCGTCGGAGTCGGCTGTTTCGCTGTACAGCAGCTCGAACTGGCTGACGGCGTGCCCGCCGCCTCCCGCCGTGACGACCGACATTACCCGGTGCGGCACCGGCAGCTGCAGCATGACGTCATCATTAAGGCTGGTCCTGTAGGCGGGCTGGTACGTCGAACCGCCGTAGGTGATCGGCGAGCCCCAGCGAATCAGGGCGGAGCTGATCGGCCGGCTGGTGTCGAACTGGTTCGTCACCTTCCTGGCGGACAGCTGGAAGGCTTCGTATTGAATCTCTGGCAGCCTCGGCTCAGGCGGAATCGATGCTGCGACGCCGAACAGCTCCAGCTTGCCAGCCATTGTGCCGTAGATGCTGGACGCGTACAGGCGGATGTACATGGCCTGGATTGGCGGCCGGAGCACCTCGCTGGAGCTGCCACAGTAGTCTGGCGCGCTGAACGGGCCGTACAGGTACTGGAAAGGGGAACGTGAGGCGCTGGAGAGAGGGACACAGACAGGAATGTGTGACACAGACAGGAATGTGTGACACAGACAGGAATGTGTGACACAGACAGGAATGTGTGACACAGACAGGAATGTGTGACACAGACAGGAATGTGTGACACAGACAGGAATATGTGACACAGACAGGAATATGTGACACAGACAGGAATTTGTGACACAGACAGGAATGTGTGACACAGACAGGAATGTGTGACACAGACAGGAATGTGTGACACAGACAGGAATGTGTGACACAGACAGGAATGTGTGACACAGACAGGAATGTGTGACACAGACAGGAATGTGTGACACAGACAGGAATGTGTGACACAGACAGGAATGTGTGACACAGACAGGAATGTGTGACACAGACAGGAATGTGTGACACAGACAGGAATGTGTGACACAGACAGGAATGTGTGACACAGACAGGAATGTGTGACACAGACAGGAATGTGTGACACAGACAGGAATGTGTGACACAGACAGGAATGTGTGACACAGACAGGAATGTGTGACACAGACAGGAATGTGTGACACAGACAGGAATGTGTGACACAGACAGGAATGTGTGACACAGACAGGAATGTGTGACACAGACAGGAATGTGTGACACAGACAGGAATGTGTGACACAGACAGGAATATGTGACACAGACAGGAATATGTGACACAGACAGGAATTTGTGACACAGACAGTAATATGTGACGCAGACAGGAATGTGTGACACAGACAGGAATGTGTGACACAGACAGGAATATGTGACACAGACAGGAATATGTGACACAGACAGGAATGTGTGACACAGACAGGAATATGTGACACAGGCAATTATATTTGACAGACAGGAATATTTGACAGACAAGAATGTGACAGATAGGAATGTGTGACAGACAAGAATATGTGACAGACAGGAATATGTGACAGACAGGAATATGTGACAGACGGAATATTTGACAGACAGGAATATGTGACAGACAAGAATGTGTGACAGACAAAGAATGTGTGACAGACAGGAATATGTGACAGACAAGAATGTGTGACAGACAAAAAATGTGTGACAGACAGGAATATGTGACAGACAAGAATATGTGACAGACAAAGAATGTGTGACAGACAGGAATATGTGACAGACAAGAATATGTGACAGACAAGAATATGTGACAGACAGGAATGTGACACAAGCATTTCGAAGTAGGGAGAAAATGAAGAATTTAGCCTGTAGTTCGGACTCACATTCAGATGAAATTTGTTCACGGCGTATCGATACCAGAACTCGGCATCGTCAGAGTACAGGAGGTAGTACCGTTTGATCAGCTCCTTGGTGATCGATGTGCTGTAGCAAAAGGCCGAGCCTACGGTGACGCTGTGGGCCTCGATGCGGCTGCTGAAAGCGGCCTGAAGCCACTCGTCCGGGTCGGTGCTGCCCGCTCGCCAGTAACCGATGTTCGGGCGCGGGTCGGCTGGTGAAAGTGAACGAGCATTGCTTGAGCTTGCTTGTGCCAAAGACAGGTTGGGATACTCAAATTACTAGCTGCTCGGGCAGCTGGGGTAATGGTCAGGGCTATAGTTGGGCTAATGAAGGACCAGATGGGCTAATGAAGGACCAGTTGGGCTAATGAAGGACCAGATGGGCTAATGAAGGACCAGTTGAGCTAATGAAGGACCAGTAACTAAGTAGGATCACCGAAAGGATCAGGGCTACTCAGTAGGACAACTGTTAGATGCCAGACAACCCCCAGCGCCAGGAAGCGCTCACCGGAGTCGCAGAACAGAATGGAACAGGTATACAGGGCGCTGGTGGCCGTGTTGGCGCATTTCTGCCTGCAGTTGTTGCCAGCATCGTAGGCGCTGCCCTCAACGAAGCTGTCCGGGGCGTCCAGGCCGATCCGCCGGTCCCACGGGAAGCAGGCGTCGCGTCCGCCTGACTGGGTGCAGAACTTGCCAGCGAACGACGGCAGCTCGTTGGTGTTGACTGCGCAGTGCTGGCCGCTGGCGAAGCCGTCCGGACTGTCGGGGCTGCAGCAGCGCCACAGCATCGTGTCCGCATTAACTGACTCATAATAGAATCCTCGATTGATGACTCGAATATCCGAAGCGTACTCTCTGGCGGTATTACGTAATACCACGAGATTGAAAGTCCCGGAGACAAACCGGCTCCAGTAGTTCTCCTCGCCTGACCAGGCAGATAACGTGTAGCCGTCATACGAGTAAAAAATTGCTACGTGATGCAGGCGCTCCACGTATCCCGGACAGCGGGACGGCACTGGTAGACAGTCTGTGAGGCAGTTAGCGGATGGGCATTCTGTTGCTTTTTCATTGTTGGCTAGATTAGCAATCCCTTCCAGCAATCCCTCGCGCTGACAGCAATTCTGCCCCTTCCGCTGACTGCTGAGCACATTCAAGCGCGCCAATACAGTACGCAGGCACAAACTCATGCACACGCTCACGCAGGGTGTACATCGGCCCTGACTTTCTAATCGTCAGGCATGTACACTCTCAGGCATGTACACTCTCAGGCATGTACACTCTCAGGCATGTACACTCTCAGGCATGTACACTCTCAGGCATGTACACTCTCAGGCATGTACACTCTCAGGCATGTACACTCTCAGGCATGTACACTCTCAGGCATGTACACTCTCAGGCATGTACACTCTCAGGCATGTACACTCTCAGGCATGTACACTCTCAGGCATGTACACTCTCAGGCATGTACACTCTCAGGCATGTACACTCTCAGGCATGTACACTCTCAGGCATGTACACTCTCAGGCATGTACACTCTCAGGCATGTACACTCTCAGGCATGTACACTCTCAGGCATGTACACTCTCAGGCATGTACACTCTCAGGCATGTACACTCTCAGGCATGTACACTCTCAGGCATGTACACTCTCAGGCATGTACACTCTCAGGCATGTACACTCTCAGGCATGTACACTCTCAGGCATGTACACTCTCAGGCATGTACACTCTCAGGCATGTACACTCTCAGGCATGTACACTCTCAGGCATGTACACTCTCAGGCATGTACACTCTCAGGCATGTACACTCTCAGGCATGTACACTCTCTGTGCCTTCCGTCCATTCCGTCACCTACACTTGGTGTATGGTGCGCACTCCCTGTAGGCCCAGTGCGCCAGAGGCGTGGTGAATGCCATCTTGTACAGCTGCACGCAGAACAGGTGGAATGAGCTGCCATTGCCGAACAGGAGCTGCTGGCTGCAATATTTTGAGTGGTGGGGTATTTCTATACATAAGATACTGTATGGCTAAGCTAGCTGTTCGTACAGAATGCACTGTCTTAAAAGAAGGTTAATAGAAAAGCAGAAAAATATCACTATAACTGAGAAGCACAATAATACGCTAGTAAGCTACTGCCAGTTCAGTAGTGTCTCTTTTTACTTCTGAATTCTTATTGGCTAGCTAACAGCACTAAAATACGTTGTCGGGGTCTTTAGAAAGCAGCATCGCAGGGCGCGCCTCTGGGCCAAGTCGCCAATGAAGGACCCGCCGGAGCGCCGGCGACAGCGCCAGCAGCAAGCAGTCGAAGAAACGCCAAATGCGTGCTGTCAACCCCTCATGCGCCGGCTGCAGGCAGTACGACTCGGCGCGGATGATGGGGTCTCCCAGCTGGAGTCGCCTATAGCGCAACAGATCGCTTGGACGGACCAGGCCGGTGCAGCGATGCAGTGCACCGTGCAGCGTTGGAAACTCGCTCTTGAATGCGGCGTGCAGCAGGCCTGCAAGCGTGCGCCGCGTCTACTTGTTGCTTGAGCGAGTTCGTCAGGTCCATGTCTCAACGTTGTACAGCAGGCTGACTTCCACGGCCGAGCGCAGTAATGAGAGCGCTAGCAATGCGGTAGTAGCGCCTTCGGCGGACCGTATCGCGAAGGCAAATATCGCTGAGGAGGAGTCGATGATCGCACCGCAGACCCAGCGACGTGATGGCGCGGCAGTTGACGGCGTGGCGGTCCTCCAGCGCTCCGGTGTTGCCGTTCTCTACATAATCGTGTTCAGGTCTGCGCTGCGCTTTAACCTTCACGCGCACCGAGAGCTGCTCGAAGAAGTCTTGAGCCTCAACAGGACGAGTGGCAGGGGATGCATACGCTCAGAGCAGGCAAGCGTTCCCTCCACGAAGCCGGATGTCGACCCGAAGTAGCCGGGGGACAGGGAAACCCAGCAACAGCTCTGCTGAAGCCTGATCGTATCAGCATTCCAACTCCTTCACGGCCTCTCTGGTTCACCGATGTCTAGTAGGGTGTCTGTCCAGCGCCAAGATGCTCACACAGAAGTCCCGGATCAGCCTTGATAGACGCCTCCTGCAGCTCGATCACGTCATAGCTAAGGTCGAGCACTAGCTCGACCTTAAGCTCCTCTCCGCCAGGCGGCCTTGGGAGTGCGGGCAGTTCAGTGTCCCGACCCCAAGTTTGCCTCTGTGGTGCTTTGCGGTCCCTGGCGCCGCCCAGATGAGCCAGCGCACCATCCCGATGCTTGTTCCAGCCGCAGCAGTGACTACTTGGAGGTCGCGGAATTTACTCGCACCAACGGATACAGATAAATCAAGATGGATTCAGACTAATTGGATGGATCATAAAGATGAGAAAGCAGCCACGTGATGAAATTTTGGATATGGGCAAAAGTACATTGAGGACCAACTGCAGAATAATGACCAAAGCTACCAGTACAAATCAATTAAGCAGTCTAGATAAATATGAGTTTTAGCTGAGGATGATTTCACAACTCTGTTTAGCAAATTTTTATGAGACGAACAAAGAAGCAAATTTCTCGCGAAATATAAGCGGTTACTGTCTCTTTAGGTCATTTTACGAGTATCTAGACAAACTTTCTCAATTTTAATTGAGAAGTCCAGAAGCTGAGATACTGAGAAAATGCAAAAAAACTTTCACCAGGAAGGACTTCGCTCACCCGTGAATTGTCTCCATGGGGTCGGCGCTGGAGTTGGCAACAGAGGCTGAGAACTCAATTCTAATCCTGTCCAGGATCTGCAGCCTGCCAGCCGCCGTGTCAACCGTGATGCACACGAATCGCCACAGCAGGTCGAACACGAAACTGCCAGTCAGCGTGGCGAACTGCCCGGAGCGGCGGCGAACTCTCAGCTCGAAACCAACCAGGCTGGTCATTCGGAACTGCAGACTGCCGTTGGTTGACTGCAGCAATGGGCTGGCAAAATTGTACGTGGCGTTCACGTAAAAGTACATGCACAAGGTGTACACCGGGGAGTCGAGGTTTAACGCGACGCCTCCCGGTGCTAGCAGGCTCGAGTTCGAGACCTCGGACAGGTAGAGCCCGCCGCCCGTCTTGTAGGTGGGGCCAAACACCCAGCTGGCATTGGGGCTGACCAGCCCGCGGTACAGCAGGCCGTGCGGCTCAGTTGCATTGGCACCCGCTGTGCCATTGTCCAGCGGCCACACGGCCACTTGGGCCGCTCTGGGGTCCGGGTTCAGGCCGTCCGGTGCTGTGGAGTTTGTGAAGGCAATGAGAAACACAGCTGGTGTACAGACTGCAGGTCGGTAATCAGGGTCAGATCCCCGCTGGGGGATACGATATTTCTACTGGGAGATACAAGATCCCCATTGGGAGATACGAGATCCCCGCTGGGAGATACGAGATCCCTATTGGGAGATTCGAGATCCCCACTGGGAGATAAGAGATCCCCGCTGGGAGATACGAGATCCTCGCTGGGAGATAAGAGATTCCGGCTGGGAGATACGGGATCCCCGCTGGGAGAAAAGAGATCCCCGCTGGGAGATACGAGATCCCCGCTGGGAGATAAGAGATCCCCGCTGGGAAATTAGAGATCCCCGCTGGGAGATACGAGATCCTCGCTGGGAGATAAGAGATTCCGGCTGGGAGATACGGGATCCCCGCTGGGAGATACGAGATCCCCGCTGGGAGATAAGAGATCCCCGCTGGGAAATTAGAGATCCCCGCTGGGAGATACGAGATCCTCGCTGGGAGATAAGAGATTCCGGCTGGGAGATACGGGATCCCCGCTGGGAGATAAGAGATACTCGCTGGGAGATAAGAGATTCCGGCTGGGAGATACGGGATCCCCGCTGGGAGATAAGAGATCCCCGCTGGGAGATACGGAATCCCCGCTGGGAGATAAGAGATCCCCGCTGGGAGATACGAGATCCCCGCTGGGAGATAAGAGATCCCCGCTGGGAAATTAGAGATCCCCGCTGGGAGATACGAGATCCTCGCTGGGAGATAAGAGATTCCGGCTGGGAGATACGGGATCCCCGCTGGGAGATAAGAGATCCTCGCTGGGAGATAAGAGATTCCGGCTGGGAGATACGGGATCCCCGCTGGGAGATAAGAGATCCCCGCTGGGAGATACGAGATCCCCGCTGGGAGATAAGAGATCCCCGCTGGGAAATACGAGATCCCCGCTGGGAGATAAGAGATCCTCGCTGGGAGATAAGAGATTCCGGCTGGGAGATACGGGATCCCCGCTGGGAGATACGAGATCCCCGCTGGGAGATAAGAGATCCCCGCTGGGAAATTAGAGATCCCCGCTGGGAGATACGAGATCCTCGCTGGGAGATAAGAGATTCCGGCTGGGAGATACGGGATCCCCGCTGGGAGATAAGAGATCCCCGCTGGGAGATACGGAATCCCCGCTGGGAGATAAGAGATCCCCGCTGGGAGATACGAGATCCCCGCTGGGAGATAAGAGATCCCCGCTGGGAAATTAGAGATCCCCGCTGGGAGATACGAGATCCTCGCTGGGAGATAAGAGATTCCGGCTGGGAGATACGGGATCCCCGCTGGGAGATAAGAGATCCCCGCTGAAAGATACGAGATCCCCGCTGGGAGATAAGAGATCCCCGCTGGGAAATACGAGATCCCCGCTGGGAGATAAGAGATCCTCGCTGGGAGATAAGAGATTCCGGCTGGGAGATACGGGATCCCCGCTGGGAGATACGAGATCCCCGCTGGGAGATAAGAGATCCCCGCTGGGAAATTAGAGATCCCCGCTGGGAGATACGAGATTGTGTGTAGGTAATTAAAAAATACATTACTTAATAATAGTACGCCAGTGCATACAGAAGTACATGTATTCGATAACAGCGAACAAATCGTCTCGGATTGCACTCACAGAAAGACTGCACCCGGTAGGAAGCGCTCCTGGCGGTGTACAGAAAACTCTCCGACTTGGACGTCAGCGAGGCGCTGGTCAGACTGTCGACCCCGCTGATGAGGGGCCAGTCATTTTGCGGGTCTGAAATTTTCATTTTTGAATCAGTAGAAGCAACCAGGGCAACGATTATACTGAAGAACTGAGGAAATCCACAAAAAGGCAAATCTGGCTTATCGGGATTCCCAATTAATTGCCAATTTAACTAAAAGTTAATTCCAAAAATCCCTGTATAATGAAAAATTCATAAGGCTAGAAGATCCCAAAATGACTTTCAATGGATTTCATAAGCTCGCTACTCTGGAGCATAGGGTGTCATAAAATGTGGAGGATTCCAATAGCAGGGGATTCCCAGAGCGGGGGATTCCCATAGCAAGGGATTCCAATAGCAGGGGATTCCAAGAGCGGGGGATTCACATAGCAGGGGATTCATATAGCAGGGGATTCCAAGAGCGGGGGATTCCCATAGCAGGATATTCCCATGGCAGGGGATTCCCAAAGCAGGGGATTCCCATATCAGGTGATTCTCATAGCAGGGGATTCCCATATCAGGGAATTCCCATAGCAGGGGACTCCCAGAGCGGGGGAATCCTCACTATACGGCATCCGCTGCAACAAGCAGTCCGTGTTGCTGTCAAAGTTTAACATGGCGGTCTCGAAGTCTGTCGCGTTGGCGTCGCTGAATCGAGTTGCTTTCAAGGAGGCGACGGCAACGGAGGCGCAGGCGGCTGGCAGCTGCTGGTCGCAGAATCTGAGCAGCCTGATGAGGCTCACGGCTGACTCGCTGTTGAGATAATTAAGGCTGGGATAAATGTTGCTTCGCTTCACTGACAGCTTCTGCGGCGGCCTCGGGGACTCGGCGTCTGTAAACAGGATTGTGAAGTACTTGTACTTTAGTCTGGGTAGCTTATACCGCGGATTGCTAATCTAGCTTATATGAAGAATAAGAAAAATGGATTGCTAATCTAGCCTAGATTAATGAATAAGCAAAATGGATTGCTAATCTAGCCTAGATGAATGAATAAGCAAAGTGGATTGCTAATCTAGCCAAAATGAATAAATAAGCAAAGTGGATTGCTAATCTAGCCTAGATGAATGAATAAGCAAAGTGGATTGCTAATCTATCTCCCGCACTCACATTGCACTCTGTACACAAGGATCTCGCTGGCTCCGAAGCAGCAGCTGATGCGGCGCCTGCGCACAGTCAGAAACCTGCCGAACCAATCGCAGGTGTACTCAATGACCCCGCCGGGACTGTAGGTGCCCAGCGATGCCTGACAGAAGAAGCTGTTGGGCATTGCTGACAAGAAGGGGTTGTCAGCTGCAGTGTCAGATAGCCAGCACTCATAATCTTTGAAATTCTCTGCAAAAAGACATTTTGTCGGAATTTAGAGTTCTTCAAAAAATATTGAAAATAGCTCTGCCTGTAGGAAGCCTTGTATATAAAATAACTCACTATAGTTATTTGTAAGTGTTATTTGACAGTGTCTTGGAAAGTCGTAGGGTTTCTATAGCAGACAGGTATTGGCCCTGATATCAAGAAGCTTTGTAGGCTAAGACATCAATCAGCATCCTCTCAATGGCCTGACCCTAACCCTCGACTTGTGCACTGGCGTCTCAGCGTGTCCCCCCATCTTGAGCCTTGGGATTCAACAATTCCGACCACCGAACACGCAGGGATATGTACGCAGGTACACGCTTACACAGGGTGTAAAGCAACCCTGACTTTCCTATCGTCAAGCATGTACACTCTCAGCGCCTTGGACCTCATGTTAGAAAATTGGACGACAAGCCAAGCCTCTGGCTGAGCTGTCTCATCACATTACATTTGACTGACAGCAGGCTCAGCACGCACCGTTAGCATCCGATCTCAGGTAGTGCCAGACGAAGGCCACCCGGCCGGGGCTGGCAGGCAGCTGCACTCGCCACCAATCGTAGTTGCTGGGCCCGTAGGCGTACTCCAGCGACAGGCCGGGCCGCAGCGCCCAGTCCTGGGTGAAGTCGCCGTCGTTTGCGGCTCCGATGGGGCCGGAGGTGGAGCGGATCTGTCGGGTGAGGAAGTGCGGGGGGGTTGGATGGCTGTTTGTGAGGTGCTGTTTGTGGGGTGCTGTTTGTGGGGTGCTGTTTGTGGGGTGCTGTTTGTGAGGTGCTGTTTGTGGGGTGCTGTTTGTAGGGTGCTGTTTGTGGGGTGCTGTTTGTGGGGTGCTGTTTGTGGGGTGCTGTTTGTTTGTGAGGTGCTGTTTGTGAGGTGCTGTTTGTGGGGTGCTGTTTGTGGGTTGCTGTTTGTGGGGTGCTGTTTGTGAGGTGCTGTTTGTGAGGTGCTGTTTGTGAGGTGCTGTTTGTGAGGTGCTGTTTGTGGGGTGCTGTTTGTGAGGTGCTGTTTGTGAGGTGCTGTTTGTGGGGTGCTGTTTGTGAGGTGCTGTTTGTGAGGTGCTGTTTGTGAGGTGCTGTTTGTGGGTTGCTGTTTGTGGGGTGCTGTTTGTGGGGTGCTGTTTGTGAGGTGCTGTTTGTTAGGTGCTGTTTGTGAGGTGCTGTTTGTGGGTTGCTGTTTGTGGGGTGCTGTTTGTGAGGAGCACATTAGTACCTGAGAAGTGTTGACTGGAGCGCCAACGATGCTGATTGGCGAGGCCACTTGGCTGTAGCCCGTGCTCAAGGCCGCCACCTCGCACAGGAATGGATATGCGGCCAGGTAGGTGTCGCACTGAATATTGTTCCAGGCTCCACCATTGGCCAGCGACATCATGAGGCACTGCTTTCCCGGATAGCTGTGCTGCCAGAATGACCAGGTAACCGGGCTGCCGTCCCACCATTCCCAGCGGCCGGATGTTCCGTTCCAGCGGCCGTCGATGTGCACAAATTTGTGCTGACTCTGACTGCTGGATTATCGAGATGTTGAGTTGCATAGTAACAAGAAAGTGCATTTAATGGTAGGATGGTAGGTCATTGGGTGCATTTAATGGTAGGATGGTAGGACATTGGGTACACTTGATGATAGGATGGTAGGTCATTGGGTGCATTTAATGGTAGGATGGTAGGTCATTGGGTGCATTTAATGGTAGGATGGTAGGTCATTGGGTACACTTGATGATAGGATGGTAGGTCATTGGGTACACTTGATGGTAGGATGGTAGGTCATTGGGTGCATTTAATGGTAGGATGGTAGGTCATTGGGTGCATTTAATGGTAGGATGGTAGGTCATTGGGTACAATTAACGATAGAATGGTAGCTCGTATAGTTCATTGGGTGGCTGATGTTCTACGACTATTTTTAATTCAAATCTAAAGTAAGGTTCAGCAGGTATTGAGCAGCCAGAATTTGAGCACAGTCTCACCCATCGGCAGCATGGTAAAACAGGTAGTAGAACAGCTGCTGCTCGGCAATGCTTCTCGGGCTGGCCAGGTGGCCGCTGCCGTTCCAGGAAATCGATTCGCAAATGGATTTGGCCACCAGGGGAGGCGCCACCGTGTGCGGGTACTGCTTGGTGCTGTTCAGCGGCATGGGCGCCCAGAAGCAGCTGAACTTGTGCCGGAAGAAGCCGAACGGACAGTCTGGCAGGAGGTTGGGTGGGTGGCCTCGGCCGTAATTGCGACGCCTTCGGCGACATCGTCCAGCACAACCAGCGCTGACGGCAATTCTGCTCATTCCGCTGACTGCTGAGCGCATGCAATCGCGCCAATACTGTACGCAGGCACGCACACGCTCACGCAGGGTGTACAGCGGCCCTGACTTTCTAATCGTCTGGCATGTACACTCTCAGGCATGTACACTCTCAGGCATGTACACTCTCAGGCATGTACACTCTCAGGCATGTACACTCTCAGGCATGTACACTCTCAGGCATGTACACTCTCAGGCATGTACACTCTCAGGCATGTACACTCTCAGGCATGTACACTCTCAGGCATGTACACTCTCAGGCATGTACACTCTCAGGCATGTACACTCTCAGGCATGTACACTCTCAGGCATGTACACTCTCAGGCATGTACACTCTCAGGCATGTACACTCTCAGGCATGTACACTCTCAGGCATGTACACTCTCAGGCATGTACACTCTCAGGCATGTACACTCTCAGGCATGTACACTCTCAGGCATGTACACTCTCAGGCATGTACACTCTCAGGCATGTACACTCTCAGGCATGTACACTCTCAGGCATGTACACTCTCAGGCATGTACACTCTCAGGCATGTACACTCTCAGGCATGTACACTCTCAGGCATGTACACTCTCAGGCATGTACACTCTCAGGCATGTACACTCTCAGGCATGTACACTCTCAGGCATGTACACTCTCAGGCATGTACACTCTCAGGCATGTACACTCTCAGGCATGTACACTCTCAGGCATGTACACTCTCAGGCATGTACACTCTCAGGCATGTACACTCTCAGGCATGTACACTCTCAGGCATGTACACTCTCAGGCATGTACACTCTCAGGCATGTACACTCTCAGGCATGTACACTCTCAGGCATGTACACTCTCAGGCAAGTTCACTCTCAGGCATGTTCACTCTCAGGCATGTACACTCTCAGGCATGTACACTCTCAGGCATGTACACTCTCAGGCATGTACACTCTCTGTGCCTTGGGGTTGGTTCTCGTGGTGCTCTGCCCACGTGCATATCGGATAGATTAGCAATCCATTTTGTTTACTTTCATGCACGTACTACTATATTCAATACAATACTCCTATGAGCATACTTCAAGTGAGGGAACAGCATTGCCAGATTGACCCGTGCCTCTCCCAGTGCTCACCTTCGTACTGAAGGCAGCCTCGAATGCTAACACCGGTAGACGCTGGCGTCGAACTATTCAAAAATATCAGATGCAGCTCATTGGTGAGTACCGATCTTGGAAACGACTGGTTGAGTCCATAGATCAGCTTGAATACCTGGGGCGTCGAAGAAAGACACGATTTAATATTGACACTATGGCAGGGGTTGGCAAGCCGCAAGATAAGAGCCTAGCTAATGACTGTGGGCCAGATGAGAGAGGAAAAGAGGGGAAATAGTGGAGAGGAGAGAGGAAAGGCGAGAGAGGAGATGAGAGAAGAGACAGGGAGATAGAAGAGAGGAGAGTGGAGGTAAGAGAGCTGAGAAGAGATATTGAGCGGGCCGTAGTTTGCCGACCCCTGTGCTATGCTTTGACTCACATAAGGCACTCCATTGACAGTGAGGTTTGTCAAGCTGCTATTTCTCAGGTTTCTGTACTGCAGTAGAACGGCCGCCGCTGTGTCTCCGCCACTCGCTGGCAGCTGAAATCCCGTTAGCCAAAAGTACCTTTTCAATTGCAGACTGACTGTCTGCCCGCTCGCCGACTGGCTAGTCACGTGATCCGACGGAACAACCGGGCAATCTGGAAAGGAATTATGAATTCTATCGACACCCGAGACTCTACCCTTTGATCATGAGGTATGCATACCACCACTAACGAGAGACGGCAATTGTCCATACTTGAGTAGGCTTTCCTTCATGCGTTTTTGAATCACCTATGATGTTGCTTATCTTCTGTGTCACTATGCTAGAGGGGTAGCTTCTGCTGATTTAAATATTATTTCGAGGTCTTTAAAAGCGATCCGCATTGGGGGGGTTTAAGTACACTGAAGAAAGCCAATACGGATTCTCTCTGTCCCTTTAGTCAAGCGTAAATTCGTTATTGTACACTGATTAGGGCACCGGAGGTGTCTTTGTGTTTTTTCTCTACCCTAGAGGTCGGCAGGAGAGGAGAAGTAATAGAGAAGAGAGAAGAGAAAGAAGATAAAGGAGAGGCGAGGAAATAAATGAGAATAGAGGAGAGATAAAATAGGAAAGGAGAGAGGAGAGGAGAGAGAAGAGAAGAGAAAAGAGAGAGGAGAGAGGAGAGAAGAGAAGAGAGAGAAGAGAGAAGAGAGGAGAGAGGAGAGAAGAGAAGAGAGAAGAGAGGAGAGAAGAGAAGAGAGAAGAGAGAGGAGAGAGGAGAGAAGAGAAGAGAGAAGAGAGAGGAGAGAAGAGGAGAGAGAGAAGAGAGAAGAGAGGAGAGAAGAGAAGAGAGAGAAGAGAGAAGAGAGGAGAGAAGAGAAGAGAGAAGAGAGAGGAGAGAAGAGGAGAGAGAGAAGAGAGAAGAGAGGAGAGAAGAGAAGAGAGAGAAGAGAGAAGAGAGGAGAGAAGAGAGAGAAGAGAGAAGAGAGGAGAGAAGAGAAGAGAGAAGAGAGAGAAGAGAGGAGAGAAGAGAAGAGAGAGAAGAGAGAAGAGAGGAGAGAAGAGAAGAGAGAGAAGAGAGAAGAGAGGAGAGAAGAGAAGAGAGAAGAGAGAGGAGAGAAGAGGAGAGAGAGAAGAGAGAAGAGAGGAGAGAAGAGAAGAGAGAGAAGAGAGAAGAGAGGAGAGAAGAGAAGAGAGAGAAGAGAGAAGAGAGGAGAGAAGAGAAGAGAGAGAAGAGAGAAGAGAGGAGAGAAGAGAAGAGAGAAGAGAGAGAAGAGAGGAGAGAAGAGAAGAGAGAGAAGAGAGAAGAGAGGAGAGAAGAGAAGAGAGAGAAGAGAGAAGAGAGGAGAGAGGAGAGAGGAGAGAAGAGAGAGGAGAGAGGAGAGAAGAGAAGAGAGAAGAGAGAGGAGAGAAGAGGAGAGAGAGAAGAGAGAAGAGAGAAGAGAGGAGAGAAGAGAAGAGAGAAGAGAGAGGAGAGAGGAGAGAAGAGAAGAGAGAGGAGAGAAAAGAGAGAAGAGAGAGGAGAGAGGAGAGAAGAGAAGAGAGAGAAGAGAGAAGAGAGGAGAGAAAAGAGAGAAGAGAGAGGAGAGAGGAGAGAAGAGAAGAGAAAAGAGAGAGGAGAGAGGAGAGAAGAGAGAGGAGATTAAAGAGAAGAGATCTGACAAGAGACACGAATCTTGAGCGGGTCGGATTGCTATTGTGAAGTTTCAAAGGACCCTCGGGCCGGATAGAGAGGCTTTGCGAGCTGCATGTGGCCCACGGGCCGGAGTTCGCCTGCACCTGCTCTACCCAAGACCGTTGGTCAGTACATTCACTGAGTGTACATTGAATCAGACCAGGCAGGGAGGTGGACCTCACCCTCTGGATAGCCGAGAATCTCCAGTCGCAGAGCCAGCGAGTTCACAAACTTGGTTGGCACGAATCTGACCAGCTTGGCCAATATCGGGACTGGCAGGTCGAACCGGAGCGCGATCTCGTCGTTTTGTTGGCCAGCAAAATTGTGCTGCGGATTGGATGAGAATGTGACATTCTAATTCATGACATGTAGGCACTACTCAACCGAAAAGCATGTCCTATAAGTTTCCAATCCAGAACTAAAGTGCACCCTGTCACAGTTTAGACTAGCAATCCAAAAACTGGCCTGCGAGGCAATGAGGACTGCGAAAGCAAAGATCCCTTACGAGAACAGGACCTGCCCACAGTGCCATGTGGGGGGGGGGGAAGATAGTGAAGTTCCACACTTCCTGTTTAAGAAGATAGAAACATCTATACAGCAGAAATTCTAGCAAAATTGATAATAATAATAATAACAACAACATTTTAAGAGTTGAAGCCGACCATCTCTTGCCATGTTTAAACGATAGTGGAAATTTTAGTCTCAATTAGAATAAACTAATACTTACGATGCTTTCTACACTACTGCCAGTAGAAAATGAATTGTACGGCCGCAAAACTCTGGGATCGTCGCCGTACAGTAGCTGGAACTCGGTCACGTAGGCCATCCACTTATTTGTGCTGTCGAACAAACCGCCTCCCTGCGTCACCAGACCGCTTATCCGATGCCGGACTGGCAGGTTGATGTCGAGCGTGATGCCAACTGAAGTGTTTTGGAGGCTCGTGTTTAGTCAATTGAAACTCAATCTCTAGATAGCATCGATTTTTTCCACCTATATTAATAGTACCAATTAATTTATAATTGATTACATCTGTACACATTGGGCCAGATGTGCAACCGACAGCTCAGCCGCAGCTATCGCGCGGCGCATCTGAAGGCTGCGTACGGCTGTTCAGTCCAAGGACTGGGAGGTCGCCACACACCCTCAATTATCCCAGCTAATGCTGGTAACCCTTTTTACAGCTGGGTGAACTGAAGCAATTCAGAGTTAACTGTCTTGCTCAAGGACACAAAGTGTTCCAGTGGGATCGGGGGTCCGACGCTCTAACCACTGGGCTACAGCACCCTCCCACATTTATAAAATATCCACCTTTATAAAAGTACATCGCCGGTGGAAGTCCCGGCAGCTGCTTGGCATTCAACCGCAGCATGCAGGTGGCCGCGTGCTCAGTTGGCACCATTGTTGATGGCCCGAGAGAGTCGCTGAGATCCAGTTGGTTTACCTGCACTGCACCATCCTCCAGCCCGACTGGATTGCTCAACAACTGAGGATCGGCTGTGTGAGTTTATTTAGAGGTTTAAGTCAGATGTGGTAATAGATACAGTTAAATCAGGTTTATGCTGTTTATAGAATACTCAGTCTACGGAATACGAGCGTACTCAGTCTACGGAATACTCAGTCTACGGAATACTCAGTCTACGGAATACTTAGTCTACGGAATACTCAGTCTACGGAATACTCAGTCTACGGAATACTCAGTCTACGGAATACTCAGTCTACGGAATACTCAGTCTACGGAATACTCAGTCTACGGAATACTCAGTCTACGGAATACTTAGTCTACGGAATACTCAGTCTACGGAATACTCAGTCTACGGAATACTCAGTCTACGGAATACTCAGTCTATTCCAACAGGATACGTACAGACTCTCGGGTAGCCGTACACCTCAAACTCAGCAAATGACAAGCGTCGGCGATAGAACGTGGACTTTCTGACGCCGGCAAATCGAGCAATCTATTAAAGTTAAAATCAGGTTTATTTTCACATCAATTTACAGTAGTTTTATTTGTGAGTCAGTCAGAATACCAGCTGATTTTTTACCCGAAACGTCTCCACGCTCCAGAAGTGCTCCTTGATGTAGCCTTGGCCTCGCTTAGCCAACACCTCTACGCTCGAGTCAGTCGGAGACGAAGCGTTTGCTAGGATAATCTCAGCATAGTCCAGCTCTTCGTAGTCTGTCGAATGAATGTTAGAATCGACGAATCATTTGAAAAAAAGCAATGAACCAAAATTTTCAAATACAAAGTGCTTTGTGTTATGTGTAAAAAAACTCTCCTTTGTTACTGACAGTAATATAAAAGTCTTCAAATTAGCAAAACCATTTTTTACAGTGGTCAGCGCTGATAATATATGAGTATTAGTAAGTCTGGGTGTTAATTTACCAAGAGAAAACCCTCGTTTCGTGTCTCTGAGCCAAGAGGACTTTGGAGAAAGTAAAAAGTCTCGTAGTTACTTATTCGTCCCAAAAGTATATCGAGATCGTAAAAACTATACGTCTGTTAAATTACTGGTCTGTTAAAAACAAGTTTATTAATTTAAACTGTTTCAAAACGAATCTCTGCCGTTCCAAAATGAGCAAGCTTTTAAATAGTTTGTATAGTTTATTTTCTGTTGATTGAGAAGGTAAAAATGTTCAGTTTGTAGAGCATCCTTCGCTCCGCCAAACCGGCAAACCGAGTACTGGTTCTGGCTGACCAATTGCAAAAGTTGGCTACGAGCGTATAACCAATAGCCCATCAGCTAGAGGGCAGAGTGCTCTTGCCCTCTAGCTGGTTTTGGGGTGGGTGCGACAAGGGTAGAAAAGTTTTACGTTTCACGCGAGGCCGCCAGCCAATCAGCGCAGAGAGAAGCTCCAACACAGTGTTAGGGCACAGAGATGAGACTAGCTAAGCTAAGCTTTTATTCAGCAGACAGCAGGGTTTTTTCTGGGTTTTTCACCAGGTAATGGGGGGGGCTGTATTTGAGCGAGCAGTTGGAGTACGCAAGATTCTATCGTTAAGGAAAGTGTATAAATACAACTGGCCCACTCAGCAGTCAGCCAGCCACGCACAGTCAGCCGCTCCAGTCAATATCTACGCTTGTACACCGGCAGTTTTTAGGCTCTAGTCCAAGGTGCTCCATCAGTGACCATGCGCGGATACCTGTCTCTGTTCTTGCTTATCGCTGTCGGCTTTAATGATACTGTGAGTATTTTCTGGTCATTTTTTATTCTAGCTATTAAATAAACTGCTTTCTAGACTGATGCATGCACGAGTGAGAGATGTTGGTTTGTCACGGCCCTCTTGCTTGCTTCCTTGGTCAGGAGCCAGTCTCTGGCTCGCCAATGGCACATGCGTTGTATCGCCGCTCGGCGCACCTGGTGCACCTGGAGTCTTTGGCAGACGAGGGGCTGGCGGCGTCACTGCAAGACTGCATCCTGAAAGACTTCAACTGCCCTCCGGACGGTTCCCTGGACTTCAGACGAGGCCGGATCGTGCTTAAGATTTTCCGGAGCATTGAACTGACCGATCGGTGCAGCTGCGACCTCTCCGAGGCGAAGTGTCTGCGCGGCTGCGTGTACAACTACCTGGTGAAGTCCTCTGCCGTCAGTGCGGCCTGGATCTCTCTGTCCATGGGAGGCGATGCAGAGGTTCGCACAGTGCATTTATTACCGATCTAATTATTAGAAATGCTTTCAGGCGTTGCCTTGAAACTTGACCCTTTGTGCATTGAAATGTTCAAACTTCAGACCGCCAAAGCCGCTGCACAGACTGCCATCCAGGGCGTCGAGGCTGGGTTCAAGCCGTGCCTGATCGAGGACCAGAACTGCGACCTCTTGGCCCAATTCTTGAAGCCTGCCGAGCTGACTGCCACCCTGGCCAAGCTGCGCGTTCTGGTCGACTTGCCGGCCGACTGCCAGTGCGACATCGAGGATGACGACTGCGCCAGGAAGTGCTTCTACAGCATCGTCAAGAAGTACCTGGATGCTGGTCTCTTGAAGGAGTTGGGCTTCTCCAAAAATTGATTCATAATTTTATGCTTATTTTAACGGCAACTTTGACTACGCTCTGCATTTTGTAACGGTTTTATTACTGCAACAAATATATTTGCATCACAAAATTGTTTATATTCGTAACACTCGCCGGATTCGATAAGCTTTAAATCATCTTCTATATGATGCACTTTTCTGACGCTAGATAATAATTGCGAAAGAGATTGAAATTGACCAATTATAATTGGCTACGATTTCGGAAGGCTACGGAAGGAAACAAAAAAGGAGTAAAAATTGTTATTTAAACACGTGCTTTTGGCTTTTGGGTTTGTACATTCAAAATTGTTAATCTCGAAGGAAATTTTTAAAGCAAATGCGTAAGCCGGAAGTTGTCAGCATTCCTTGTGAGCTTCTACATCATAGCATCTGAGCAACATCAATGAGTCTAAGCCAAGAGCGGCTAAAACTAATCATTGTCTATGACGATACAATATGCCCAAACGACCCGTAGCCATGGATGAATGAATAGAATGGATTGCTATTCTGGCTCTGGCTATTTTCGTTTTTGACTCTTTTGCATCTGGTTCCCCCCCGTGCCTTTTCATTGGTTGATGATTGCCATAGACAATTTTCGGCCTTCGCCCCTTTCTTTCGATGCACAAGCGCAAAGAACTGATTTTATTGTAGACGAATCGACTCTCGAATCGTGCTTGTAGGTCTTCCCCCTTTATTTCAAAACACGAGCGAAAGCGCTTGTGCATCGAAAGAAAGGGGCGAAGGCCGAAAATTGTCTATGGCAATCATCAACCAATGAAAAGGCACGGGGGGGAACCGGATGCAAAAGAGTCAAAAACGAAAATAGCCAGAGCCAGAATAGCAATCCATTCTATTCATTCATCCATGCCCGTAGCCCACTTACGAGCGTACGTGTGACAATGGTTGATGGCGTTTTGCTGTTTTACTTGAAGTAGGCTCTGTGATATCTTTAATAACTGAGGCAGTAGTGTTTGATTGCAGGAGTGAGAAAAGGTGCTCGCTTGGGAGCTAGGCTGATTTAGTTAGCAATGAGGTGGTGGACTGGTGGGTGCAGACAGATTCAAGCGCGCGCATGGGGTGGGGTTGAATACAATACCATACAAATCTCTAAGCCCGGTCAATAACAATCGCCACTGCTAGTGAGTCAACACTTCAGTGCATGCAACCTATGGCAAAGTTCATCGTGTCACTATGTCGGACAAACAGGAACGGACATACATGTTTACCAGGGGCCGTTAAAATTAGTCTAAAGCTTAGTTTCCCCTAAACTGAAATGTGCAATTCTGGAACGAGCCGCTAAACTCCAATCTAAACCCTGCACTTGGTAGAGTAGTCTGGTTTTCCACCCTCTCATTCGCCGTAATACAGTTTGCAGTAAGCCTGTCTGTCGTCGAAGCGACGGCAGCGACAGACTCAGTGAAGTCGATGGATCGAGTTGTATCCGGCAACAACGCAGAAAGTTCCTCAATTGTAGCTAGTCCGTCTATATTCTCGTCCGAGTCATCAAACATGATCTTCTTCTCAATCTCTGAATTTCTATCACATAGTTGGACTTGCTTCGCGATTTCATCACTGGTTAGACCGCTGATCATTTACTCAAAGAAACCAGGACAGATCCAACATGTTTATTGCTTTGGGTGTCGCGCTTAATGCCTCCATTTCATTTCCTTGCGCTAGTAAGCTTATGACTTGTTCTCTCTGGTAGTCAGCGTGCGGTAATGCGCCTGTCTATGGCAAAATGTCTCGCACTCATTCCATTGATTATCGCAGATAGGGTCGTTTGGCAATGAAATATTACACACTGACTGAGTGCAGCAAGGACCATCGACAGTTCAGTTTATCTAAATTTCCTTGATTTTATAGCCTTTAAAAGACCACGCAAAAGAAAAGCTTGGCCAGTCTATGGTCCTTGCTGCACTCACGGGTGCATGTGGCGACCCCCCCCCCAATCCGGCACTGAATATAGCAATAGCCTACGACCTTTATGTCATATAAAAATCGACCTATATATATCTGTGTCACCCAGACTGGCTATGTACTTAAAAACCAACCTTGCCCTGCTCACCGAACTTCATGTTGTCCCGGGAGCAAGCGAAAATGTTGCAGCTGGCGTAGGGAACAGCGGGATCTGTGGTGTAGCAGCCTTTATAACCGTTGCCGTTGCAGTCTCTGCAGTAATTCACAGAAGCGCTCCTGTTGGTTCCCGGAAAGTACGTGTCTACTTGGCACCTGGCAGATACAGTTTGCGGAGAATTCGAGCTCCAATTTTGGCAGGGGATTCCGTTTGCCGTAACATTTTGCATGCCGTAGTACGAGTACACGGATGTGCTGGTGCTGCACACGTCACCTCCGTAAGCGTCTGTTGAGAAACAAGGGGAAGGGGGGTTGCTCTGACAACCGATCTTGATGTGACCAATCGTAGTTTAACATAATTTGTCTATGAAGACCTGGTTCGGCGGTTACTTCGAGTAGCATCGCGTGATCACACAATTTGTACCGACAGTTAATTTCAAGCTGGACATTTAGATAAGCACATAAAACATTGGGACATACATGGAAGCACGTTAAGATGGTTGGTTACCAGCTCACCAACCGCCAGTCTTGCAATTTGAGCAGAGTTGGCCTTGGTTACTCATTAAGGCAACCTCAGTGATTAATTGGCCAGTTGAACTAAGCTTCGGAGCACCCTGCTGTAATCGGGTAGCAGCTCTGAGCTCTGAGTTAGGACCCCCGCACGCAGACTTCAGCACTGCACAAGGTGTATGCAGCAGCCCTCGGATGTGGCAGGCATACAGTGCCAAAATGCACATGCCTGACTTTGCCACAGCACCACAGCCCCTGAATACATGTAGAACTAGCATATTTTATAACTGACTAACCCAGATTCTCGATGGCATCCACTACCCTGATGAATGTTATGTAGGTGAACTGGCCGAGGTCCACCATCCAGTACAGGTAATCTGTTGAGTACTGCTCAATGTCGCTCTGGTAAACGCCGCCGTTGCCGAAGAAGCCGCTAAGGGAGCCGTCGTTGCCGCGGCCGGCGGTGCTGCCGGAGTCGACATGAACGCGTTTGAAGCGCGACTGAAGGTAGGAGCGCAAGCGGGCTTCGCTCGCGTCTGCACAGTTTGGAGGTTCGAGAGGTGGGTTTTGTGGTTGGTTGCGCAAGCTCACACATATCGATACCACTCAGCAACAGTCCAAATTCGCACCCCTAGCGAGAGGCGACTTTCGTGACACTCGCGATTGAAGTAAAAGACAGAGAAATTCACGCACTCGCTACGTGTTTGCGGTTGGCCTCTCGCTAGAGCTTCTACTTTTTACTGTTGCTAAGTATCCTCATCAACAACACTAAAATGTCACCACCTTTGAGAGTGCGCAGTAAATTCTAGCCACGCGACGCAGAGTTGGGCTGGGTGAGGAGGGATTGGGAAGAGCGGACGAGGGCGAAGACTGGATGGATTGAAGCTTCCGCCCGGTTTTCATTGTTTTTTCAAGCATTTTTAATATCAAAATGGTTGGCCAGGTGATAGAGGCTGGTCGAAAGACACTGCTCACTGGGGCAAAGGGGGCGACTTTTCAATGTTGCTGAGTATCTATACTCAGCCTAAAAATTACGCAGCCTACGAAGTACTCAGTCTACGAAATACTGAAGGATCATATCT
The DNA here is from genome assembly GCA_002269645.1 of Macrostomum lignano. Classification (NCBI taxonomy): domain Eukaryota; kingdom Metazoa; phylum Platyhelminthes; family Macrostomidae; genus Macrostomum; species Macrostomum lignano. The sequence continues at coordinate 203,335 of NIVC01000946.1, read as the reverse complement.
TGAGAATACCAATATTTATAAGACCTTCCACAGCCCCCCCCCGAGTCAGCTTACCTGCCGGACAGCCGTACAATTGCAAGCGCAGCTCGCCAACCGACTGTCCGGTAACTCGATAAAGTCGGAGGTGCTCGGCCAACTGGTTGGGCTGGAAGCGCAGACTGGCCACCGCGCGCTGGTGCCGGTTGGCCATGATTTCCTGGGATCAAAAGTTTTTCGGTATCCAAGCGACGAGTGGTTTGTTACTAATTGTTAATTAGAATGCAGTTATCGACTCACCAGTCGCTCTTGGAATGGTCTCCAATAGTTGCCAGTCTCGCTAAAGTACAGCACATACGAGTAGACGTAAGTCATATAGGTCGCTCCTGATATAACGTTTCTAGCGTTGCCACCCTGAACGGTGATCCACATTAGCGTTGCTGGCCGGCTGAAGCTCACCTGGGCGTGATTGGAGAATCGTTTTTTCAGCAATGAGAACTCAAAAATCGGTATGAATTTGAGCATTAAATTTGTTTTCCAGGATGCACCTGTGTGATTGCTCCGATTCCAGATAGTTTTGCGTGACAAACTATCGTAGCTATAAACAAAAAACAACCGTGTTTATGTATTTGTCTACTGCTAGTGTTGCTTTGCCTTGTAAGAGCAAGTTAACTACAGCGTAAACTCACCTGTACATAGACTCTCTCGGTGGCGGAATAGTAGGGCTCCCGATGACAGCCCATTGTCTTGTAGCTTTGAACTTGAGGAAACGCCACCTGCAGACTTGTTGCTCCGTCGGGTGGCGCATCGCTCGAATAGCCAAGCTTCCTGATGGCGGCCAAGCTGAAGTTCGAGTCCTGGCAGACGCCCACCAGTTGATTGGCGACTCTAACCGCCAGCTGAATGCCGGAAGCGGACAGCTGCCAGGTGACCTGAACCGGTTGGAAATCGTCCGTAGCAACTCCGGTCGCGTTGGCAACCAGGCTAGCGCTGATGTTAGCTAATGTGTAAAAAGACTCCGGCACTGAGTAGTCTCTGTGCTCAATACGAGCGCCGACGAACTGCACAGTGTCAGAACTGACGCCTTCCAGAATGATTACGTAGCGTTTCTAGAAGGTTTTCATTGGGTGACATCAAGTCGTTGCAGTGAGGCTCTCTACCATTTCTTGCCATATATATATGGGCCAGTTTATAGCATATGTTGTCTTTTCAAAAGATTATAAACTACCCTTCATGCTTACATTTGTCATGGCCTCCAGGTAGCCGAACTGGTCAGTAAACCAGACTTTTAGTTTGCGCTGCCGAAACCGGCACAGGAATTCCACGCTGTTGTTGGCCATTGCCGCTCTGATCACATCGTCTGGCATCCATTCGACTCGTTTCGGGACCATGTCGTCCAGGTCGTTAACTGAAAATGTGACCACAACCTGTACGTACGGTACCAGCCTTGAGACACTACTCCAGGATAGACAGCTACATGAAAGCTACATGTGACCAACCCTACACCAGGATAGACAGCTACATGAAAGCTACATGTGATCAAACTTGAGACACTAAACCTGGATAGGCAGCTACATGTGACCGACTTTGGCACTAGGCCAGAAAAGGCATTAATATTTGGAAGGAAATCATTTGACCTACATGTACTTCTCTACCGCAGCAACTCACCTTCCTCAGCATAAACCATCAGCGATTCCAACCGCATAAAGCCGAGCTCCGCCGGTTTCAACACAGCCAGGTATCGCCCAGTGACGCCGCCGGGTGGGCAAGACAGGCTGACCTGCCTTAGAGAGGCTAGCGGCACTTCGAGACTGTCGCACAATGCCCAATCGTTGAAGGCCTCCTCGCCCGCCGATGCGTTCCATTCGGTGGCGTACTTGGCTTTGAGACCGTACTGCAGATTTGCTGATAATTATGTTGTCGGGACGGGAAGTTTCTTGTCTGAGTTTAAGAGCTCTTTGTTTGAAAACAGAAACAAGCGCAAATAAGGAATCAATAAGGTTTCTAACCAAGGGTAATATCCAGTCCAACGATTGTGTGCTCAATCTTCAAGTCGATGAGCAAGTAGTACAATCGATAGGCGGTCACGCTGGTTGACAATGGCTGGGTGCTGATAGTTAAAAAGCCGTTGGAATCGATGGTTGCGCTGTCGACCGATTTGCCATTAAACGTGATGGTTTTGTAGGCGGCGGCGTTGGCCGAGTTCAAGCTGAGACGCTGTGGCGCGTAACTGAGAACTGAGGTGAGAATTTGGAGAAATACCAGCTTTGATGAGAGTTCAGCGCGGTTTGGTAGAGCCTCAACGTCCTTATACAATGGTACATGCATGTGGGATTTATTTTTGTAGATTTTTGAGACAGGTTAAGTAGGGCTTTTTGGTGCTGTGCGGTGCTGGACATTGTGGATGAGTGTTTGCTGTCTGTGCTTCTCGTGTAATCTAGGCAAGGGAGAAGACAAGACTAGCCAATGAATCTTACAGCAGTCCCGCTGCACACTAAAGTCTGTTGCCGATGCTGTAATGTAGCACTCGGGACTTCGATCGTAATTAGTTCCTGAAATGATTTCGTTGTAAAATTAGCAGGCAAATATGTATTCGCTTTCAAGGCACACGAGCTTAAAATTAGCTCCAGCGCTTACGACTGAGGCAGTAGCTTTTGTAATCTCTGGCTCCGCTAACTTGGGCGCTGGTCCACGGCAGACAGGCGACGCCGGCCTCAGTAACGTTTAGCGAATGGACAAAGTCGGCGGACTCGGCTCTCTGCATCGCGCACGGCGCTGCGAATAGCGGTGGGAAGAGAAATTAGGGTTTTTGAATCCGCATAATGCTACTGATGATAGTAGGAAGGTACGCGGTTTGAAGGTTGTAGAAAGAAAAACAACCAACAACCCTGGGTACAAGGTACAAAAAGTAGGAGAGTTAAATACTATTGATAATAAGAGAGTTGCTAAAAGCTACTGATAGTAGGAGAGTTGCTGAGTGCTACTGATAGTAGGAGAGTTGCTGAGTGCTACTGATAGTAGGAGAGTTGCTGAGTGCTACTGATAGTAGGAGAGTTGCTGAGTGCTACTGATTGTAGGAGAGTTGCTGAGTGCTACTGATTGTAGGAGAGTTGCTGAGTGTTACTGATTGTAGGAGAGTTGCTGAGTGCTACTGATAGTAGGAGAGTTGCTGAGTGCTACTGATTGTAGGAGAGTTGCTGAGTGCTACTGATTGTAGGAGAGTTGCTGAGTGCTACTGATTGTAGGAGAGTTGCTGAGTGTTACTGATTGTAGGAGAGTTGCTGAGTGCTACTGATAGTAGGAGAGTTGCTGAGTGCTACTGATTGTAGGAGAGTCGCTATTGCTGAGTACTACTCACTTCTGACCCGAACGGAACTGCCCACGATGGAGTCCTCAGGCCTGTAGTAAGAGGCTCGCCTGTTGGTGCTGATGCTGGCGGTCAGCTGGCCCGGGACGCCGGGAAGCAGCGGCTGCATACAGTCTGTGGCGGATTTGGCCAAATTTGGCATGTTAATAAAAGTTCAGAGAACTCTGATTGCATGTTAAAGGTTCTTTTCAGCCAAAACCAAACCAAGTGTGAAGGGGGCCAGTGTTTACGGCTCAGTGCGTGTCAGTACATGCTCCAGGACACTTACGAGCTCGTATATTAGTGCTGTGACACCTGTATTAGTGCTGTGACACCTGTATTAGTGCTGTGACACCTGTATCAGTGCTGCGACACCTGTATTAGTGCTGAGACACCTGTATCAGTGCTGCGACACCTGTATCAGTGCTGTGACACCTGTATTAGTGCTGTGACACCTGTATCAGTGCTGTGACACCTGTATCAGTGCTGTGACACCTGTATCAGTGCTGTGACACCTGTATCAGTGCTGTGACACCTGTATCAGTGCTGTGACACCTGTATCAGTGCTGTGACACCTGTATCAGTGCTGTGACACCTGTATCAGTGCTGTGACACCTGTATCAGTGCTGTGACACCTGTATCAGTGCTGTGACACCTGTATTTGTGCTGTGACACCTGTATCAGTGCTGCGACACCTGTATCAGTGCTGTGACACCTGTATCAGTGCTGTGACACCTGTATTTGTGCTGTGACACCTGTATCAGTGCTGTGACACCTGTATCAGTGCTGTGACACCTGTATTAGTGCTGCGACACCTGTATTAGTGCTGCGACACCTGAATTAGTGCTGTGACACCTGTATTAGTGCTGCGACACCTGTATTAGTGCTGCGACACCTGTATTAGTGCTGCGACACCTGTATTAGTGCTGCGACACCTGTATTAGTGCTGCGACACCTGTATTAGTGCTGCGACACCTGTATTAGTGCTGCGACACCTGTATTAGTGCTGCGACACCTGAATTAGTGCTGTGACACCTGTATCAGTGCTGTGACACCTGTATCAGTGCTGTGACACCCGTATCAGTGCTGCGACACCTGTATTAGTGCTGTGACACCTGTATTAGTGCTGTGACACCTGTATTAGTGCTGTGACACCTGTATTAGTGCTGTGACACCTGTATCAGTGCTGCGACACCTGTATCAGTGCTGCGACACCTGTATTAGTGCTGCGACACCTGTATCAGTGCTGCGACACCTGTATCAGTGCTGCGACACCTGTATCAGTGCTGCGACACCTGTATTAGTGCTGTGACACCTGTATTAGTGCTGTGACACCTGAATTAGTGCTGCGACACCTGTATTAGTGCTGCGACACCTGTATTTGTGCTGCGACACCTGTATTAGTGCTGTGACACTTGTATGTGTGCTGCGACACCTGTATCAGTGCTGTGACACCTGTATCAGTGCTGTGACACCTGTATCAGTGCTGTGACACCTGTATTAGTGCTGTGACACCCGTATTAGTGCTGTGACACCTGTATCAGTGCTGTGACACCTGTATTAGTGCTGTGACACCTGTATCAGTGCTGTGACACCTGTATCAGTGCTGTGACACCCGTATTAGTGCTGTGACACCTGTATCAGTGCTGTGACACCTGTATTAGTGCTGTGACACCCGTATTAGTGCTGTGACACCTGTATTAGTGCTGTGACACCTGTATCAGTGCTGTGACACCTGTATTAGTGCTGTGACACCTGTATCAGTGCTGTGACACCTGTATTAGTGCTGTGACACCCGTATTAGTGCTGTGACACCTGTATCAGTGCTGTGACACCTGTATTAGTGCTGTGACACCCGTATTAGTGCTGTGACACCTGTATCAGTGCTGTGACACCCGTATTAGTGCTGTGACACCTGTATTTGTGCTGTGACACCTGTATCAGTGCTGTGACACCTGTATCAGTGCTGCGACACCTGTATCAGTGCTGTGACACCTGTATTAGTGCTGTGACACCTGTATTTGTGCTGTGACACCTGTATCAGTGCTGTGACACCTGTATTAGTGCTGTGACACCTGTATTTGTGCTGTGACACCTGTACATTTACTAGTGCTGTGACACTTGTATGTGTGCTGTGACACATGTATTAGTGCTGTGACACATGTATTAGTGCTGTGACACCTGTACATTTACTAGTGCTGTGAGTCTGTGACACTTGTATGTGTGCTGTGACACATGTATTAGTGCTGTGACACCTGTACACTTACTAGTGCTGTGACACCTGTAGTAGTGCTGTGACACATAATGCTTTTACACCTATATCTGTGACACCTATGCCTCTGGACTGACCTGGTCTGACGCATGTAAAATAGTGCGTCACTGTGCTAGTGCTTGCAGCCCAGCTGGTGGACAGCTGCACATTGGCTAGAATCTTCTGTTGAGTGCTTCTGGTGCGGTACCACATGCTCATGTTGCCATAGTAACTGTCCATGAAGGTCAGCGGCCACAGAGCGGCCCAGCGATTATCCAGGGACTCCGTGAACACTTCGAAATCGTCATTGCAGCCGGTGCAGGCAGCGTACGGCTCTCCGTAGTACATCAGCGGCCCGCTGGCGCAGCTGCTGGGATCTGGGAGTGTACGAGAATCGATGTGCAACATCCCGTTCGATAATGTACAGCTCACCATTGGATAGTGTACAACTCCCTAAGGGATAATGTACAGCTCCCCATTGGATAATGTACAGCTCCCCATTGGATAATGTACAGCTCCCCATTGGATAATGTACAGCTCCCCATTGGATAATGTACAGCTCACCATTGGATAATGTACAGCTCACCATTGGATAATGTACAGCTCCTAATAAAAAATGTACACCTGGCACTCACCGCCTGGCGCGGTGTACAGCGGCACCTGGCAGGCAAAGTACAGCGGCACTGAATCCGAGGCCAGGGCAGTCAGGCCGGCCGCAGCGGCGTCCCAGGCGCCGAACAGGTCGCCGGGCTGGTCGAGCACCCAGGCCGACGAAGGCATGGGATCGCCGTCCAGCCACTGCCAGCCTCCGCTGGCCGGGTCGCGACGAATGCCCACGTGCAGCCGCCAGGAGTAGCTGGGGTGAGAAATTCGAGAGATGACAATTTCTGCCCCAAAATTTCACACCAATTCGAATATAGGCTCCGCTTTTCACACAGAAGCTCAGACATTCACATAGAAGCTCGACATTCACATAGAAGCTCAGACATTCACATAGAAGCTCAGACATTCACATAGAAGCTCGACATTCACATAGAAGCTCAGATATTCACATAGAAGCTCAGATATTCACATAGAAGCTCAGACATTCACATAGAAACTCAGACATTCACATAGAAGCTCAGACATTCACATAGAAGCTCAGACATTCACATAGAAGCTCAGACATTCACATAGAAGCTCAGACATTCACGTGTACGCTCCCATATTCAAATACCCAAAAATCCGACACCCAGAGCCACTCACTATTTGGCTAGAAACGATAGCTTCATCGGGTCCTTCGGCTGGAACAGGGTGCCTCGCCCGCCAGCCCAGGTGTAAGCCGACTGGCAGTGGGCCAAGGCCTCAGCCCATCTGGCCTGCACAGTCACCAGCCGGAAACAGACATCGAAATGGGGAACAAATCCCAGAGGGCAGTTGCTAAGCGGCCGGCCCAGAGTGGTGACCTGGCTGGGCAGGAGGCTGCCGGAGATGAGGTTCAGCCGCAGCGACACCGGCTGCAGGAGGCTGGGCAGGATGAAGCGCTCCTGCCGATTGCTGGTCTCAAACTGTGGAGAGAATGCGGGACCGAGTCTCTTGAGCTGGGACCTGGGAGGAATGGCTGGGGAACATTGTTGATTACTGTTTGGGTGAAGCCGGTTTGCAAGGATGGGATGTGTGGGATCTGTGTGGGTCTGTGTGGGATCTGTATGGGATTTGTGTGGGATCTGTATGGATCTGTGTGGGATCTGTATGGGTCTGTGTGGGATCTGTGTGGGATCTGTATGGGATCTGTGTGGATCTGTGTGGGATCTGTATGGGTCTGTGTGGGTCTGTGTGGGATCTGTGTGGGATTTGTGTGGATCTGTGTGGGATCTGTATGGGATCTGTGTGGGATCTGTGTGGGATTTGTGTGGATCTGTATGGGATCTGTATGGGATCTGTGTGGATCTGTGTGGGATCTGTATGGATCTGTGTGGGTCTATGTGGGATCTGTGTGGGATTTGTGTGGATCTGTGTGGGATCTGTATGGGATCTGTGTGGGATCTGTGTGGGATTTGTGTGGATCTGTATGGGATCTGTATGGGATCTGTGTGGATCTGTGTGGGATCTGTATGGATCTGTGTGGGTCTATGTGGGATCTGTGTGGGATTTGTGTGGATCTGTGTGGGATCTGTATGGATCTGTGTGGGATCTGTATGGATCTGTGTGGGATCTGTATGGGTCTGTGTGGGATCTGTATGGATCTGTGTGGGATCTGTGTGGGATCTGTGTGGGATCTGTGTGGGATCTGTATGGGATCTGTATGGGATCTGTGTGGGATCTGTGTGGGATCTGTATGAGATCTTTATGGGACGTGGTGGATGAGGTAGATTTAATGAGATCTTTAAGTTAGTTTTTAAGATTATATTTTAGTATATAGGATTGACATTGTGTGGGAACTCTGTAGACGACAATGGTGCATTCAAATTGGCGGGAAAATGGCTCACATTTAAAAGCAGACTTCAATTTACTAAGGCTAAAATAAACTCACCACCCAGGTGAAATTATTGACAACAAGATCTGTCCAGCCGGTCTCCAGCGTCACCTCCCGGTAGCTCACGGTGAATCGAAGATGATCTGCTGCGCTGCGATTCACAGACAGGTAGCTCAGATGATGCAGCACTGTCAGGTTTATCACGATGGCTGCGCTGCCATTGAAGCTCGATTGGCCTGGCACCTGGGTGCTGTCTGCAATCGATTTATCAACTTTTGTTCAGGTGATCTGCTCTGGACTAAATTCAGGTGTCTGAAATTAAAGTCAGTTTGTTTGGACTGTCACTCAGCACTCACTGCCATCGTCTGGGTAGCCGAGAAAGTCCAGCTTGATGGCCCTCTGACCCGAGTAGCCCGTGGGCTCGAGTTCCACTATGGAAGCCTGGAACGGTCGCTGAAAGTAGTACTTCCTCGCCTGCATCTCGTCCATTGGGCCGTCGAATTCCACCTGTAGAAGTTTGTGTGAAATTTAAACGAATTGCGAAAATTAGCAGTTTTGGTTTAAACTACTTAAAGTAGGAGTTTAGCAAATTTAACGGTAAACAGCTGCTCACAATGGTCGCCGTGCCAGGGTAGCGATAATAATCCAGAAATTTTGCGCTCCTCTCGTAGGCGTAGCGAACCCGGAGACCGGTAAACCGGCCCGAGTAGGGCTTGTGCTGTCCGGTTCCCATGGCAACAAAGCCGGTCAGGGTGAACACGCAGGGCAGGTAGACGCTAATGCCAGCCGCCGTGTTATAGGTGTAGTAGGCGAATGAGAACGCCTCGCTACCTGGCAGGTTCAGCGGCAGTGAGTACACGTCGCCAGTGTAGAACTTGAACTTGCTCAGGTAGGGACTGGTCACCGCCGAGGTCACCGGGTAGCGCTGGCCGAACTGGGTTGGCGCGTGCAGCAGCCTGGCCAGCTGATCACCCGGTTGGCCTGGGGGGGACAGGGAAAAGCTTTGTTAGTTAGAGATTTTAGTGAATAAAGATTGAATCTTGACTGATTATTAGCTCGTACAGGAGAAAAATCCCTATACTTATACACATTCGCGCAAAAAGCACTGACATAAAAGTATATAATTTATGTAAAATACAAATGTGTAAGAGATAACAGTAGTAGGAAAATGGTACGGTCTTTGCCAAAAATTGGCCAGCCAATTAGCGAGGGGGAGCCAATCAGCGAGAGGGAGCCAATCAGCGAAGGGAGCCAATCAGCGAGGGGGAGCCAATCAGCGAGGGGAGCCAATCAGCGAGGGGGAGCCAATCAGCGAGGGGGAGCCAATCAGCGAGGGGGAGCCAATCAGCGAGGGGGAGCCAATCAGCGAGGGGGAGCCAATCAGCGAGGGGGAGCCAATCAGCGAGGGGGAGCCAATCAGCGAGGGGGAGCCAATCAGCGATGAGGAGGCCCCAGAGGCGGGGTGAGGGCAGGCCGGAAGCGGGGTGGGGCAAACCTAGGGGTGGGGTCAGGAAGCCTATAGAGGTGGTGTTGGGCAAGCCGGATGAGGGTTGGGGCAGCGGAATGCCTGGTGAGTGTCCAAGGGTGAAGAGTTTGGAGATGTGAAAATTACAATTATTAAAATTTTATTCAAAACGAGAGATTTCTATCAAGCTAATAATAATTATTATTTATTACACCTGCCCTAATGAGCAGATGAGCAACCGACAGCTCAGCCGCAGCTATTGCGCGGTGCATCTGAAGGCTGCGTACGGCTGTTTAGTCCAAGGACTGGGGGGTCGCCACACACCCTCAATTACCCCAGCTATTGCTGGCACCCATTTTACAGCTGGGTGAACTGAAGCAATGCAGAGTTAACTGTCTTGCTCAAGGACACAAATTGTCCCGAGTGGGTCGAGAATCGAACCCCGACCTTCAAGTCGTGAGTCCGACGCTCTAACTACTAGGCTACAACCCCCTTCAAGCTATGGAAAATTAAACTGAGTTACGAAGTAAAAGTACTGAAGCAATAATTAGTACGAGCATACATCCTTATGAGAAGTACCATTTTCATGCAAAAATCAAGTATTTACAAAAGTGAATAACCGCTCGTCATTAAAAAGTACATCTGCGTGCAGAAATACATTACGCTACGTTACAAAAATTATTTTTTAACTGACCAATTGGATAACCATAAACTTCTATTTCGCAAACCGAAAAATAGCCCGTGTCGTTTGAGTGACGCAACAGTCCGACGTATCTCGCTGGCTGTAAAAATGATGGACAGAAATTTAGGAATCATAATTTGTCACATAGCTAGCCTCATGATTTATTACCGAATTTATAAAACATACCCTATCAGCTTTAATTATCCAAGGTTGAGGCGGAACTGTGTTGTCTGTCTTGGCAATTACTACAGGCGCTGAACTCTCACTGCTGTTAGACAGGTACACTGCCGAGTTACTGTTCCGGTCGTTGGTGACGAAACCTATAAATAGTCATATATTAAGTACGGACCGATTGGTATAAATATTTGGATGCTACGAAATTGCTCCCAGTCTGGTGTCTAGCAGCCCTCTCTCAGGTGGTGCATTGCTCCCAGTCTGGTGTCTAGCAGCCCTCTCTCAGGTGGTGCATTGCTCCCAGTCTGGTGTCTAGCAGCCCTCTCTCAGGTGGTGCATTGCTCCCAGTCTGGTGTCTAGCAGCCCTCTCAGGTGGTGCATTGCTCCCAGTCTGGTGTCTAGCAGCCCTCAGGTGGTGCATTGCTCCCAACTAGCATCACCTTTGTCATCGTCCAACTGCGAATAAACAATGACGCTGTGCACGAATCTCGGCCTCTCCAAGTCGATTGCAATGTATGGTCGCAGGCCGGAGCCGACCCAGCAGGGTGCTGACATCACCGCCAGCCTGTTGCCATCGTTCACATACTTGGCATAGTATGTTGAGTAGGGAGTTGAGCTCACCGCTGTCTGATGACCAGAGATGAGCTGAGGCGGCGGACTCAAATCATTATAGGAAGCTGTTTGAAGGTAAGAGGTTTTATTTTAAAAACTCTAACTTTCAAAGAAGGTACGTAAAGCTTTCAACTCCGTCGAGCTACTGATCAGAGCTCAAGTGCTTAACAGGTAGGCAAAGTAGCACCTTGGTAACAGGTCAGACTCTTGCGCTAAAGTTAATTGGGTTCGATTCTAGCTTCTCGCTGAACTGAACTGAACTGAACTGAACTGAACTGAACTGAACTGAACTGAACTGAACTGAACTGAACTGAACTGAACTGAACTGAACTGAACTGAACTGAACTGAAGGTTCCGAGAGCTACTTTGCCTGGGTTTCAGACCATGGGTTTGTGAAATAAAATGCTTTCTTGGAATTTTGTGAAACGTTGGGTTTGTCAGCTGGCCCCTCTGTATGGGGCTTTGGTTAGGCTAAGTTGTCATGACAACAAACGAAGATAAAATTCGATTATAGATCTGCATTTCTGCTGAAAATTTGAACGATAAAATAAATAAAAAACTCACAGTTCCAGCAGCCGTACAGCATCCAGCGAAACTCGATCCTGTTAGTAAAATCCACGATATAAACGCGATAGGCTTTGGCCGTCACCTCCGGGGTCAGGCGGTAGCTGGTGACAAAATCGCCAGCCAATGGGCCGCGGATTTTCTGTCGGTTTTAACGGAATTTTAAGTGCGAACAGGACAGCTAAAAGCGAACTCAGTGAAATTCGCCTTCTTCATCTTCACTCCTCATTTCACACTGTACATTGCCTGGCTGTGGCTTCTAGCACCGTCTTTTTCTAGGCAACTAACTGCAAACGCACAGCTTCTTGAACCCGTCATTCTGCCTCGTAGATTGTATAAATTTCCCAAAATAAAGCTATACTACTGCTCACGTGAATGTAGTGCTCAAAGTGCAGTCCGTTGTTACTGTAGGCCAGCTGTACCTTCTTCACATTCGATGCCCAGCTGCTGCCAGCATCAAATCTACCTGTGCCGCTCTGCATCGACAGGATGAAGGCCGTGACAAACTTCGGGAAGCTGGCCTGTAAATGGCAACCACGAAAGGAAAAATTTCTAGACTTCAGACTGTCTGCAATGCCATGGTAAAGCACTCGTGATTCGCTGAGCAAAATTCATTCGCACCTGAATGTATTCACGGAACCCGTTGGCACTGTCAGGCCCATTGGCGGTTACTGGGCTCCAAAATCCTAGGCTTCTTTGGCCTGAAAGGTAAAATCATTGAGGATTGTCATGATATGTACATTAGTAGTATGTAGCACATGGTCTGACAACGAGAAAGTCAGGGCCGCTGTTGATACACATATGTCTGAGTTTACCTGTGCGCGTCCGTATCGAGCGCTTGTTTTGAACACACAAGCGAAACGAGACTGCTCAGCGCTCAAAACCCTGCAGTCTTGCTTAAAGCTCTCATAAATTATCTATATGAGAAAGTAAGGAGTTAATCGAGATTCTTACCGGTTTTATTAATCAACAGTACAGCCTGGTGCTCAGAGTCCACCCCAACGTAAGCAACATTGCTGACATTCAAACTGCTGTTCAGTGGTGCTTGCAGTCTGGCCAACGTTTGTCCTTCGATCTCGATGGCCACCTGAACTGGCGGCTCGCCGCTCCAGGCTGTCGAGGTGCGCAGGAAGTCGTCGCACTGGACTGGCAGCCGGGCCGACTCCAACACCGCCAGGGCGGCGAGCGTCTGCAGATTGGCGCCGAAGAGGTCGCCACGACGAACGGCCGGATTTGCGGCCAGGAACGCGTGGCTGCCGTTACAGGTGATGACCACCTCGTACCTGGTCTGGTGGAAGGGGATCGGGGAAGCCAAGTAGTACATATAATCTATAAAGGCAGAATGACTGATTCGCAAGTGAGAAAACCCCTTCTTCTTTAGCCATGCATGTAAAATGTCAGCATTCAGAATCGTCAATATGTTCAACGACTCTTTTGGAAACGATAGTTTTTTTGCTTTTTCAGTGCTCTCGATGAAAAAAGCACTCGCTCGAGTTTGCATTGACTACGATCCATCTCTTCAATCGTTCTTCATCAGCCTGGCAGACTTTCCAGACCTTCACATTGATGCAATCACTTAAAAGACACGATTTTCTTGCCTAATCGAAATGCACAAACGTACTTTAAGCAGGCCAAGGTACTCCAAAGTCACAGACATTCTCGGCGGGCGGCCCGCCGTACGTTTCAATCTGGTTTCAAAAGATAGGCTGACTGCAAGCCAATGGCCCGTGGCCAATTGATTAATGATTCAAGTCTAGATATCTGTGCATTGAATGGAACCCCCTGCAGCTAAGTCAAGTAAGTGCGTCGTAAAATTACGCCTGAACGCAATAAATGGCGCAATAGTCATCCTGAATCAAAATTGTAACTTGGAACTTTTTGTATATATACTGTCTAACTCTGAGGAGCACTCACTCCAGTCATTATGTCCGCCTGCTCGTAGAACTCAGAGAAGTACAGCATCACGGAAGCGGTTCTGATGCGCAGGTGAAATTCCATCCGGTTGCCGTTCTGTACGGCTTCCGCTATCAATTGTCGAGGAAATCTGGACGGAATGAACTTTTGCAGCTTGGAACCGATTTCCGGAACTGAGGGGAGCGAGCGTTGGTTGTCAATGACTGCTTTTGCCAACTTAATAATGCATACTGCATTAAGCGATTTTAAACTATAACAAGAGTTGTCTGTCTGTATGTCTGTCTATCTATCTCCATCTGTTAGTCCGTATGACAGGCCATCTCACCTTCATCTCCAACCAGAGTGACATAGCTAATCTTCAATGTTCCAATGGCTGCGCTCCTCAAGATTACATAATATCGAGCAGCTGTCTCCACGTGGCAGGTGACGTAGAAGTCTGTTGAGCTGGGCATCGGTTCCGGGTAGTTCCACTCAAAGCAGGAGGTCCAGTTTTCGAAGGCCGATTCATTTAGCGCAGCATTCCACTTGTCACTTGTTCTAACGCTAATGTTGTTCAAAACATCGGCTGAAAGTCAAAACATGACAGGTCAAGTCAATATTTGATTAGATTAAAAAAATCGAGCGACTCAATTCGAGTTTAAACACGATTATTAGTCAATCAAACTATCCAAATATTTTAACTACACGATTTCAATCAAAAGTCCAGTGAATACTGTGTAAACAACTCAGAGTTGACAGTCAGTATTAGGATGGCATCACCTGTCTTGAGTCGCATCTGTCCCAGCCGGTACTGCAACTTCAAATCCAGCAGCAGCCACCAGACTGTCTGGGGCTGCGGGACGCTGCCAGTGTAAGCCTGGGTGTTCACGTACAGTCCGTTGGCTCCTGTGATGCTGGGAGTCAATTTCAGGCCGTTAAAGTGGACGCTTGCTTCCTTCAGGATGCTTGAAGGGTTGTTTTCCGAGCGCGGTGGGTAATAGTACTCAGCTGGGGGTTGGAATGTGAAATTGAAGAACATTGGTTAGCAAGAATAAGTTCACAGTTAATTAATTAGCCGCTTAAGGTAGACTGTTACTCCTTCCTGTGTCCTAGTATTTTCAATCGGCTACAGGACACAGGCAGGAGTAGCAATCGGCTACATGACACAGGAAGGAGTAAAAATCGGCTACAGGACACAGACAGGAGTAACAATCGGCTACAGGACACAGGAAGGAGTAACAATCGGCTACAGGGCACAGGAAGGAGTAACAATCGGCTACAGGACACAGGAAGGAGTAGCAATCGGCTACAGGACACAGGAAGGAGTAACAATCGGCTACAGGGCACAGGAAGGAGTAACAATCGGCTACAGGACACAGGAAGGAGTAACAATCGGCTACAGGACACAGGAAGGAGTAGCAATCGGCTACAGGACACAGGAAGGAGTAACAATCGGCTACAGGACACAGGAAGGAGTAACAATCGGCTACAGGACACAGGAAGGAGTAACAATCGGCTACAGGACACAGGAAGGAGTAACAATCGACTACAGGACACAGGAAGGAGTAACAACCGGCTGCAAGACACAGGAAGGAGTAACAATCGGCTACAGGACACAGGAAGGAGTAACAATCGGCTACAGGACACAGGAAGGAGTAACAACCGGCTGCAAGACACAGGAAGGAGTAACAACCGGCTGCAAGACACAGGAAAGAGTAACAATCGGCTACAAGGAACAAGAAGGAGCAACAGGGGAAGGCTCCTTTCTAATTTATTACCACAGTAATTGTTTGTGTAGTCAACACAATCTGTAAGAGTATTAGCTTGGTTGTAGCAGCGTGGCTCGTAGAGGCTGGAGTCTGGAATTTTTAAAGAATATTATAGCCGTAAAACTGCTTTTGTAAGACAACGCGCTGCCTAAAATGATGTTAACGGTGCTCACAAGAAATACACGACGAATTGTACTCTTTGTAAGTTGCATCGACGGTGGCCCAGGGTTTGCACACCTCCCCCTGTTTTGTCACGGACCATGGGTACCGATAAAAATTGAAGTCGTTTCGAGTCAAAACACACTGCACATAATCTGCAAGGGAGGTATTTTGCGCGCATCATGAGAAAAGTTCATGCAGTTTAAAGATAGTCACAGAGTGCAGAACGTTGAATGTGTGGTAAATGCGTGTATCAATAGCGTACCATCTGAAGACATGATGCTGCCAATATGACTGTTATTATGCGAGCGACGAGAGTTAAACGATGATGATTTGATCAGAACCTGGTCCTCCAGCAGCAAGGGATTGTGGCAACCTGGATAAAGAATCCAAAGCAAACACTGTCAAATGTATTTAATGGCTACTGCATAACAAGTAAAATCACCGTTAAAAAATTAGGCTTTCTGTATTTCCAATGAATCTGCTGTACAACAGGTGAAGTTGCTGTATTTCTGGTGAAACTGCTGTATTACAGGTGAAACTACTGTATTGCAGGTGAAGTTGCTGTATTACAGTTGAAACTGCTGTATTACAGGTGAAACTACTATATTACAGGTGAAGTTGCTGTATTACAGTTGAAACTACTGTATTACAAGTGAAACTACTGTATTACAGGTGAAAATACTGTATTACATGTGAAATTTCTGTAATACATGTGAAACTACAGTAATACATGTGAAACTACTGTATTGCAGGTGAAACTGCTGTGTTGCAGGTGAAACTGTTGTATTGCAGGTGTGGCTGCTGTAACAGACAGAGCCACTGTTCAGCAGGTATAGTTAGGTGAAGCTAGTACAAAAAATTTATCCCTCAATACTACTGATACGGCAAGCAGTAGTACGAGCTCTTGTAGTCTTACAGTCGCATGCTTACCGACGCTAATGTTGACATAGTTGAAAACCAGCTCATCAGCAGTGCCGGACTCCTTCATGCTGGGATCTGCGCAGATGCTTCGACTGCAACGACCGTCGGGCTGCTGACAGTCAAGCACCGCTGGCACACCGCTGGTGTACTCAGAGTCCATACTGAGCAGGGCCATGTGCTCATAGACTCCGTTACCACTGTAGGTGTCCCGTTGAGCAGTTGTACCCAAGTCTGTGTTGTACACAGCTGACAACACGACTGGAGTGGAGACTGCGCTGTCGGCTGCAAAAAAGACGTTACTTTTTAACTACGATTCAATATTTAATGGTAGGCCTACTAAAAGCCTTAAACGCATTCCACTTGACATTCAACGTTTAGAAACTCATTCGTTGTATCATCGGTAATTCGTTAAAGATAACTTGTTAAGATTGGATTATGTTTCATTCTGTCTTGTTCATTCATGTTCTGTTTATTTACACTGCTAAACTGTTCATTTCAAGTTGTATTTTGTTATTTTCGGTCGGAATATATCAATATTTATATTTTAATTTCTGTATATATTCGGCCCTCTAAACAGGTTGAAAATCGGCTTCAGAGAAACTTACGATCTACTTTTTCCACCTGGCAGATAAACATTTGCCTGCCGCCGCAGCTGGTCTCTACCAGGGCGTTGTACTTCATCGAGTACAGGACGCAGCCGCTGCTGGGCTGCCGGCCCATGTAGAATGCGCCCGGCTCCACTGGGCTGCCGTCCAGCCACTGCAATCGGCCCGACTGGGTGCGCACGGCCCCCACGAAATAACCTGCGCTGCTGCTGTATGGGGGCGCGAAGAATTATGAGCAGGATTCTGGGTTAATGATTGATTTTTGTTGGTGGAAAGTCATCTACGTACACTGTGTACAAGAACTGAGACTGTGGGTGAGGGAAATTATGAGAGACAATAAAATGTCCTGATAGAGAGATAGCGCGTACAGATACTGGTGCGAATAAAGTAAAAGGCAGGCTTCAATTTCTATTAAACTACTGAGTACGAGTAGTTAACTGAGCAAAACTACTAGCTTGAGCTCTCTCTTATTGGAAGATAGTTTTTTGCAAACAAATTGACTCCACAGAGACGGCGATTAAAACTTTAGGAAAAAAAGGAAGCAGAAGAGAGTACACATTTTACTGTGCCTTGCTTTTAGCTATTAGTCAGCATTAACGACTCAAACGCATCACTCACGCAAAGTGAGCGATGTTCCTGAGCAGGCCTGTCTTTGGCATCAGTAGAGTTCCATTGCGGCCTTGCCACACTCTCTCGGAGCAGTAACTGACGGCCTGAGTCCAGTCTACTGACCATGGGAACAGCCTCCAACAGATAGTTAGATGAGGCACCCAGCCTCTCGGGCAGGGATCTAAAAAAATCCGGAAATTAAAGAAATTTTCTACATTTAGCGCTGATAATTTTGGTGCCTTAGCGACTGCTTCTGGCTGTTTTGATTGGAACGTTTTATTCAGTTTCACAAATTTCCCTGGCGAAAAGCGATCCTCCTGTCGATCAAAATTTAAATGTTTAAATGTCATAGGTAAATTCGCGCAGTTTAAAAAAAAGATATTAAAAGTTTTTAAAGTTTCAAAAATGTCATTAGAAGCTTTTGCATCGTTTTTTACCGACGCAAAAGACATTTACTTAAGTTCTAATAACCAGCGTGACATCCAGGGTGACTTTATATTTTGATTAAGCCTTTCTGCGCAATATACAAAACAAAAGAAACGGTATCTAAAATTTGCTTTCCCATAAGTGGTGACTCAATCAACTCTGTACATTAGAGTGGTAATAACGTGAAAGGTTTTTAACTAATCAAAATATTAGGGGAATAAAATAGGGGAATACTGAAACGATAAGGGTGTACAGGACCGATAAGAATTTATAAAGCTGCAGCCACCCCATACGCTATATAGGAAAGTTGAGCTTGGGCTCGCGGGCACCGTCTAGAAAATCGATTAACTTCACCCACCCACCCCTATCCCTCATGTGCAGAGGGCCAGATCATAAATAAAATGAGGGTAGGTAGGACTGGATAAGAAAATTGGGCTAAGGTGGCGGGGGTGCTTTCACAAGGTCGAAACTTCACAAGGTCGAAATTTCACATCGAAAACTTTAGCAAAGGACTTCATAAGCTCGAAATTTCACAACGTCGAAAATTTAATATAACAAAAGCTATACAATAGTTTTCTACGTTGTGAAATTTCGACCTTATGAAGTCTCTTGCTAAAGTTTTCGATGTTGTGAAATTTCGACCTTGTGAAATTTCGATCTTGTGAAAGAAGGTGCTTTCGACGTTGTGAAATTTCGAGTTTGTGAACCCCCCCCCAGGTGGCGAGCCCCGTTTAGAAATTCGATAAACTTCACCTGCCTCCTAAAATAAAAAGATCATTAGGCCATTCATTAGGCCCACTTGGACCTCTAAAAAATCATTAAATACCAGATCTCGGTTCATAGAAACTGTTCCTAATCGAAGGTTTAAACGGACACTGTTTCAATAAAAAACGAAATAAAACTCACCTGTCAATTGGCAGCCCCTGATGCTGGTCAGATCGTCCTTACTGACAGTTGCAGTGCTATTGAACTGCAGCCAAAGTTCAATGGGTGCGATCAGAACCGGCAGATTGAATTTTGCAGTGGGAGACGGGGAGTCAAACTGAAATAGTAAATATTCTTAATAGGCTTGTAAGAAAACAATAAATTATAGTGTTCAAAAAATCACCCCTAATGCTATTAGCTGTTGGCAATACGAACCCGAAATTTTCATGGTTGGAAACCATGGTTCCAAAAAAGCTAAAACTTACCACATGATCCGTTTCGTGCCATGGAATTTTCAAACGACTGACATTTACACCTCTGCTATCGCGGTAGTTTACAAAAAACTTGTCCACCTGGCTATCGAAATTGGCCAGCGTGATCTCTGTCAGGTAGGCGGCTCGAGAGAAGTTAATTAGTAGAGACTGTCCAGACATGGACTTTGTGTAACTCTCGATTGGCAGTTCGGGACAGTCTAAAAACAAAATTAGACGATAAAGATAAACTCAGAAGTCAAAGTCAACATCAACAACCAGGTCAAGCATAGTTTATTACGACTCACAATTGGCGGCTGGGAAGCCTAGTATCTCCATCTTCATCACTGGCAAGTTGTAGTAAGAAGTGAGCACAACTTCCAGCAGCAGCACATCCAGTGGAGTGGGCAACCAGCTAATGTAGGGAGTTGATGTGGATCTTGAAGATGCCGCAAATTTCACCTGTAAGTTCAACGGCAGAGCGTGCAGAATATAAACTCAATAACTTATCAAGCATAGCCTAAGTTTTAATGGCTCTTGAACATGGCATCATTTGATCAGTTTTTTTCGCCCCTTCAATTCTTAAATTGCAAACATCTCAGCTCACCGAGTTCCCAGCGCCGTCAGTGACGTAGGCTAGGTTGCGCCAGCTCCCATCAGCGGAATACCGAACCTGGTATCCAGTTGGCGCTCCCTTTAGGCTGTCAGTCAAGCGCCGATTTCCGCTAACAACCAAGCCCGTAGTTGTCATGACAACTGGAAAATACACGCGTAGATAGGAGTTGGTCAGGCCGCAACAGGCAGCGAAACGAAATCCCGGTGGCCTGTTGGGCGATTCGGCTACACTTAAAGAAAGGCTGGTCAGCCAGTGCTGGTCGTGCCAGGCCGCCGGGACGAACCACTCCAGCTGCAGGTGCCTGCCGATGCCCATGGGGGTCTGGGCCAGCTGGTTTGACTGCCAGTCCGCTGCAATGCGGAAAGTTTTGAGAAAAAAATGAATGTAACCTGTAAAATTATCATCGGTCAAATTCTAATTGCACTTTTATCGTAACCCATATAAATTAATATTTTTAGGAGGGTAGTGAGCCACCCTGACGCATAGAATCCTAATCTTCTAAACGAAAAGCTCTATGAACATCAATAGAGCTACAAGAAAGGCAAAACATATCAAAAGAGGATCATTGGATCTGCCTCCTATCAACAGAAATAACCATTTTGTGCTAAAAATGCAAACTTCCCATCTCAGTAGTGTATTTTTCGGAAAAAACTGCCTCCTAAAATTTTCCAAGAGACGAGGTTTCCCGTCCTTCCACTTGAGTAGTCCTTGAGCGCACAGCGGCCCTAACTTTCTAACCGTCAGGCATGTACACTCTCTGCGCCGCCGAGGCAAGGACTACTAGACTAGACTTATATAACCAAGTGTTCCTAGTGGTCCTTGCTCCGAGGTTGGTCCTTGTGTGCGAGAACTGCACGAGCACCAGGCCATTACGTTCACGAGCCCAAATTAATGTGACCCCGCACGGAATCGAACCCATGGTACTATGGCCAGGGTAGCCAGGGTAGATTCAGACTGCTGAGCTGCCCACCGAAATGCAGTGCACCCCCTGGTGTTGGCACCCAGTCAAATGTATTGGCAATTCCGCAAATGAAACGACGTCGCCCTAAAGGCGAATAGAAAAGTCCTTGCTGCACTGCGTTTTAGTGTAATATTGTATTTTTAAGCGAAAGGACATTGTGCGACAACTTTTACTTGAGGACTAATTTTCATGTCGAAGTGCAATACCGAGACAGGGAATATTCCTGTTTATTTTTGCCCTCAATTAATAACGTTCTCACATCTGGGACGGTCGTATAGCAATACGCTCGTAATTAACCTGCGTGTTTCTGTATCAGCTTAAATTGAACCGCAAATACGATTAGCTATTGGCGATCAAAAACAAACAATACCGATGCAACGAATGGGATAAAACAGTCTCATGCTATAAGAGGTACGGCGCGAACGTATAAGTTTACTACTTCAGAAATTTGCTCGTCGAAGTAGCTAATGGGACAGGAACCAATTATACTCACCAAATATGGTTGCATAAACTTCAACTTCACTCAGCGCCAGGTCCTCAGCCACAGTTGATGACTTTCTGATCGTCAGATAGCGAGCAGTCTAAAATAAAGTTATTTTTATCAAGGTTCCGCTTCGGATAAGGTAAACACTAACAAATTATTAAGACAACTGTAGTGATCCGCTAGTTGATGTTAGGCGTCCCACTTTGTCAGCAGTCTCCCTCGCCCTCGCCCTGGGTTGCTGTCTGCCGCTGGTCAGCTTCCCGCCCCCCTTGGCCCGTCTGTTGCTGCCCTTGGCCTGTTCTGCCCTCCTGCGTCTCTGTTCTCAGCCCTCAGCTTCTCTGCTGTGGGCTGTCTCTGTTTCGTTCCCGTCCCGTTTTCCTCTGTCATGTGAGCAAGTCACATGACAGACTCTGCGTTCTTCGAGTCCTAAAGTGCAGTAAACATGTTTACTGCACTCGTTGGCCCTGTTTACCGGGAGAATCACGTGCTTTCGGACCCCTCCCTTCTCTAAGGAGAGGAGTGACTCATGTTGCTAAAATTAGCAACTGAGTCACAGCCGCGTGTACTCTGGCCGGAGACCTCAAGTGACGTCAGTTCTAAAAATAGAACGAGTCACGAGGTCTTGCGCGCACTGAGACCCTGCCTCGAGACCTCAAGTGACGTCAGTTCTAAAAATAGAACGAGTCACGAGGTCTTGTGCGTGGGTGTTTCCCGGCTATAAATAGGACCCCTCTCCCCTTGTTTCCGTCAAGGAGGCTTCTTATCTGCGGAGAATTCACTAAGATCCCGTGTGCGTCAGTGTCTAACTAAGTGCCTTTTGCGTACTGAATCCGTTTGTACTGGTCTGACTGAGACCCCACTAAAGCCCAAGCCTAAGGGAGGCTAACACTGCCTTCCCAGCCACCCCTGAGTCCGGCGGGGATCTGCTGATCAGGACGCCTTGTTCATTAATCTGCAAATCTGCACGCTGTGCTGAGTTCGTTGACTTGTTTATTTCGTTCCGACGGGAAGCTCACCTCATCGAAGGCCGAGACCTGAAGGAACTGGTGGCAGCACTACCTACGCTACTGAGAGTTGAGAGAACTTCCCACTGAAGAGGCTCGAGTCTTAAGGTAATCTTAAGCGCCTAAACCGGGAAGAAAACACCATTCTATTTCATTGGTGGCAGCGGTGGGATTCAAAGACCTACCAGGCCACCCCGAGAAAACCCCAAGTACTTCACAACATCAAACAAACCTTGGTGCAGTTGAAAGTGAAATAGTCCAGATACTTTCCGTCCGGCCCGAACGACTCCACCTGGGTGTGACACAGGTCGCTGGACGAGAAGGTGGGCGAGCTCACCATATCGCTGGCCTGGGCGTAGTACTCAGTGTTGGCGATTCTTGTTTGCACTGGAAATGCATTTGCTGTTTGTTATAGTTTTTCTCATAATTACTCCAAGGAATAACACCATAAAATAACCATCCCCTAAGAGCTTTGCTGCTGCTTATAAGAATCGTTGGATAAGGAATCTCAGCATCCCGAAGGAATTGTTTAAATATGGCTGAAAAGTGTTGAGAATAGAATAGAATAGAATAGAATAGAATAGAATAGAATAGAATAGAATAGAATATAATAGAAAAGAACAAAATAGAATAGAATAGAATAGAATAGAATAGAATAGAATAGAATAGAATAGAATATAATAGAACAGAACAAAATAGAATAGAATAGAATAGAATAGAATAGAATAGAATAGAATAGAATAGAATAGAATAGAATAGAATAGAATAGAATAGAATAGAATAGAATAGAATAGAATAGAATAGAATAGAATAGAATAGAATAGAATAGAATAGAATATAATAGAATAGAATATAATAGAACAGAACAAAATAGAATAGAATAGAATAGAATAGAATAGAATAGAATAAAATAGACTCCCTCTGCATAGACACGGGTGGAAGTCTATCTTAGTATAGCCACTGCTGTTAAGCTTACAGTCACCGTAGAAGACGGAAAATACGTTGACGTGGCTGAGGTTTCTCAGCCGGACCAGATCGATGTAGGCCCACTTCACGCTGGCGGTCACTTCCGTTCGGAAGAAGTTAACGGAGCTCGATAGTGAGTTTGTGTCGCCGTCTGTAAGTCGGTAGCTCGGGTAGCTGAAGCTGTACAGGGAGCTGTACTGTACTGACTGGTGCCTGGATACCAACCAGGGTAGCGACCAGCTGGGCACCGGCTCGTCTGTGGGAGAGAGCGAGTTTGAATGCTTTTGAATGTCGAAAATCGAAACTATGCCGAAATATGCCAATTTTATGTCTTGATTTTTTAAGTCTATAGTGGGCCAGAGTTTCCCAAAATGTTTCCCCAATAGTCGACCAACAAACATGCTATTAAGAGCATACGTATACTTGTGGTTGTGCAACTGTCCTGACCCTTCATCGTAACTTCAACCTGTAGCTTGTCAGGTAGGCCCTATTAGACTAAATGCTAAATGTTTTCCTTGGCCTCCGTTTTCGTCGAGAACACTTCAGATAGCTATGAAGATATCAGGTTAATGCCAACCTACCGCTCCGCCAATACCCGATCCAAACCAGCACAGTGAAGTCGTACTCCATTCTTACCGAGCTCCCGACCGTACAGCATCAGGCGCAGCTGGAAAAATCCATCGTAGGCGTACACAAAATGCCGCATCGCCAGCAGCAGCACCGGCGGCTTCAAACTCTGGAAACTGCTCCATCGGCTGGACGGCGACACTTGAACCGGCCAGTCGGTGAGATCGACGCCTCGGTCCAGACTGCGCCAGCTGGCCAAATCGTGCGTGACGGCTCGCTGCAAGCTGACGGCGCCATAATCTTTGTCTAGAGAGTCGGTACCGCGCGAGTAGGCGCAGTACCACACCCGGACATGGATGGAGAATGTGACCTGGAAGCAAGTTTGAACAGAATTTTGCTTAGTAATGGTTTGCACGCTGCTTAATCTAAGCGATTTACGTTGCATCAAGCCAAAGGGGATCCACGAATTGAGCGCTGGAATGGAGGCCTCAATAAAGCTCCTGGCCAAACCGACCCCAATCGATATCTTTTTTGGACCAGTCGACCAGAAACATCGATACGTCGAACATAGGATAAATGGGATGGATTGAAAATTGTATCTTATGTCACATTAAAGCTCATGAATTCCGTACTAAACCCTACAAGCCCACGGTAAGGACTAGGATAAAATTTTTCTTATGTATTGTTTTCGAATAGTTTCCAATGGCTAAAGGTTTTGTGCAGAGGTTTCATTCCAGACATTGAGTTGACGTCCAATGCGGCTGACTATTTGTATGAAAGAAGCTAACCAGCTGATTTCACAAGTTTTTGTAAATGTTTGCGAAAATGACTGACGAGAATGGAAAAAATTCAGCAAGGCTTAATCGGATTTTCCAAAAAAGAGTTTAGTTTACTTCCCATCTATGAGGAGATTCTACCGGTGCATCAAAGAAAAAGCACTCATTTTCAGGCTCATACGAGCTATCTTTGAGAATAGAGAATACTAACATGTCGTCAAAGTTGGCTCACCTTTAAGACAAAAACAAACTAAAAATCTTTGGTAAAACCAATTTCAAAATCATAGAATGTTTTCAAAATGTTGGAACTTAAAAATTTGAGCTTGCCTGATGCCAGTCCTGTCTGTCCGACTTCAGATTGGCTGGCTGCCAAAATCCGGCTCGAATTTGGTCTGCAAGTGGAGGCCCATCGGAGTAGTTACTAAACTTCTTTCCCGGAGCAGTGGTCAGAATGAATTCTACCAGAACTTATCAGTCTAATTTGAAGTCATTCAAACTAGGCAAGCGCATCGCGTCGTCGTCATGGTTACATCGCAACTCGTTCTTTCCAACTATGAGCGGTTTGCTCATCTCAAAATAAATGTTCAACCCATAAAAACAACTTTAAAACTACAGCGTATTCTTGCGAACTGTTTCCCGACACTCACTCCGTTGCGGCTCAAAGTTGAACACAGCGGCCGATTCGTTGCCAACAGCTGAAAACGTGACAGCGTTCACGCTTGGCATGGCCGCAGAACCAAGAAGGTCGCCATCGTCGCTGACATTCGCTAGCAGACGACCTTCCACCAGGATGTTGAAGCGCCATGTTGTCTCCTTCGAGAAAGTCAGGGCCAAGGTGACAAACTCAATAGCTGAAACGTTTCCGGAGCCACTGCCACTTGGAGCCGCCTGCCAATGGCGCGTCAGATTGCCCAGGCGGCTGCCCGCGCGTTCCGCCCACGCACCGGACAGGTGGAGATTGGAAAGTGGCCAGCCGGAGGAAAACTCGAACACAAAACGCTGCAGATCGGAGGAGAAGTCGGATACTAATAATAATGAGAGAAATGTTAATAATAGTAATAAAAAACTGCAGTAGTGTGTGGGTGGGCACACTGGCGCAACGCATTCGGCGACATTGTCCCACAACCAGCGCTGAGGCAAGTCTACCAATTTCGCTGACTCCTGAGCCTGGATACTGTACGCATGCTGACTTTCTATTCGTCAGGCATGTACACTCTCTGTGCCTTGGGGCTGACCCTCGTGAGTGTGAATCGCACCACAACCCCCAACTCCCTACTCACAGCAGCCACTGCGGCTCCATCATATCCGGTCCGATTGGCTAGATGCAGTTGGAAGCTGCCTGAACGCCTCATCAGCACGCGAAGTGTAGCGTTGCCAGTGGCAACGGCGCTTGACTCCATCCAGACAGGAAGACGATTGGCATAGGACGAGGCCGCGTTGTAGTTTATGTCATAGTCTGAGGGTTATCCACGAAGTCTCTCTGTCTGTCTGTCTGTCTGTCTGTCTGTCTGTCTGTCTGTCTGTCTGTCTGTCTGTCTGTCTGTCATAGTGTCTGTCTGTCTGTCTGTCTGTCTGTCTGTCTGTCTGTCTGTCTGTCTGTCTGTCTGTCTGTCTGTCTGTCTGTCTGTCTGTCTGTCTGTCTGTCTGTCTGTCTGTCTGTCTGTCTGTCTGTCTGTCTGTCTGTCTGTCTGTCTGTCTGTCTGTCTGTCTGTCTGTCTGTCTGTCTGTGTACTCTTCAGAATCTACAGAGATAAATCTACAAAATAGCTTACAGAAGTCTCCGTAGACTTTGATGGCCGTCGCGAACAAAAAGCCGCACTCGGCCCTCTTGTCGATGATCACATACCGGCCCAACGACTCGACAGACGGGCAGCTGAACACGGCGTACGAGTCGGTCGGATCCGCATACTCCTGGGCGCCGCAGTCAATCGCCGTATTGTATGCGAAGGCTGATTTGCCGAGACCGACCTCCCAGCTGACGGCCAGTCGAGCTCGCAGGCATCGCAGTTCGGAGGCTATTTTTATAAAGTGAGAAAAATTTTTCACTTAGTCACAGATGACACATCGATGAGTGCAGATAGTCAGTTTCAAAATGAACATACCGTTAACAAAATGAAGAACAATTTGGTTAACCCTGGCTAGGGTTTTTAAATCGACTAGCAGGTAAAAGCTGGAATCTGCGGTGACGTCACCTACATATCGATTCGTGTAAAGATAGGAGAAGCCGTTGCTATCATTGCTGACGGCTGGCAGAGTGAAGTTGGCGTTCATGTGAAATGTGGCGAATTTCGACTGCAGTCCAGTACCGGCGAATTCGCTGGCGGGCGAGGACAGCAGGCCGTCAACTGGAATCGGGAGTGTGAGGTAGTGAAGTGAGGGCGAGGACAGCAGGCCGTCGACTGGAATCGGGAGTGTGAGGTAGTGAGGTGAGGGCGAGGACAGCAGGCCGTCGACTGGAATCGGGAGTGTGAGGTAGTGAGGTGAGGGCGAGGACAGCAGGCCGTCGACTGGAATCGGGAGTGTGAGGTAGTGAGGTGAGGGCGAGGACAGCAGGCCGTCGACTGGAATCGGGAGTGTGAGGTAGTGAGGTGAGGGCGAGGACAGCAGGCCGTCGACTGGAATCGGGAGTGTGAGGTAGTGAGGTGAGGGCGAGGACAGCAGGCCGTCGACTGGAATCGGGAGTGTGAGGTAGTGAGGTGAGGGCGAGGACAGCAGGCCGTCGACTGGAATCGGGAGTGTGAGGTAGTGAGGTGAGGGCGAGGACAGCAGGCCGTCGACTGGAATCGGGAGTGTGAGGTAGTGAGGTGAGGGCGAGGACAGCAGGCCGTCGACTGGAATCGGGAGTGTGAGGTAGTGAAGTGAGGGCGAGGACAGCAGGCCGTCGACTGGAATCGGGAGTGTGAGGTAGTGAGGTGAGGGCGAGGACAGCAGGCCGTCGACTGGAATCGGGAGTGTGAGGTAGTGAGGTGAGGGCGAGGACAGCAGGCCGTCGACTGGAATCGGGAGTGTGAGGTAGTGAGGTGAGGGCGAGGACAGCAGGCCGTCGACTGGAATCGGGAGTGTGAGGTAGTGAGGTGAGGGCGAGGACAGCAGGCCGTCGACTGGAATCGGGAGTGTGAGGTAGTGAGGTGAGGGCGAGGACAGCAGGCCGTCGACTGGAATCGGGAGTGTGAGGTAGTGAAGTGAGGGCGAGGACAGCAGGCCGTCGACTGGAATCGGGAGTGTGAGGTAGTGAGGTGAGGGCGAGGACAGCAGGCCGTCGACTGGAATCGGGAGTGTGAGGTAGTGAGGTGAGGGCGAGGACAGCAGGCCGTCGACTGGAATCGGGAGTGTGAGGTAGTGAGGTGAGGGCGAGGACAGCAGGCCGTCGACTGGAATCGGGAGTGTGAGGTAGTGAGGTGAGGGCGAGGACAGCAGGCCGTCGACTGGAATCGGGAGTGTGAGGTAGTGAGGTGAGGGCGAGGACAGCAGGCCGTCGACTGGAATCGGGAGTGTGAGGTAGTGAGGTGAGGGCGAGGACAGCAGGCCGTCGACTGGAATCGGGAGTGTGAGGTAGTGAGGTGAGGGCGAGGACAGCAGGCCGTCGACTGGAATCGGGAGTGTGAGGTAGTGAGGTGAGGGCGAGGACAGCAGGCCGTCGACTGGAATCGGGAGTGTGAGGTAGTGAAGTGAGGGCGAGGACAGCAGGCCGTCGACTGGAATCGGGAGTGTGAGGTAGTGAGGTGAGGGCGAGGACAGCAGGCCGTCGACTGGAATCGGGAGTGTGAGGTAGTGAGGTGAGGGCGAGGACAGCAGGCCGTCGACTGGAATCGGGAGTGTGAGGTAGTGAGGTGAGGGCGAGGACAGCAGGCCGTCGACTGGAATCGCGAGTGTGAGATAGTGAGGTGAGGGCGACTCTTGGTTAGGAGAACAGCGAGGACTGCGGTCAAGCAACCTTTTGACTGAGAAGAAATGTAAAGTGATTATTTAATGTCTAAAAGGATTAACAGTTTCATGATTGAGTGACAGCTTAAAAAGGAATGGTTTAACGTTGCTTTCATTGAGAGCTTACTGCAATCGGGAATCTCGCACAAAGTTTTCACATTCGTGGCAGCATCGTAGCATACCACCTCGCCGGAGTCTGTAAAATTGTTTTTGCAGCATGGCATTGTTCCTTTTGCAAGTTCGCAAACCATATAGTATGAGCGTATGATACAAGCTCTATGAAATGTGATTGCGTCACCTGGTCTGCAAGCGTCGGTGGCAGCGGGATAAACTGGCTTTGTCTGGCAAACGCGGCCAGCGATGTTCACATTCAGGTCACCGTAGTACTCGTGGTACAGTCGACAGATGCGGTGCTCTGATAATTTAGGGTTTTCAAAGGGCCGTTTTCACTTTGCAGGGTTCAAGGGTGCATCCGATGTCAGCTATCAAGGCATTATGAGCGTGTCTGATGTCAGCTATCAAGGCATTATGAGCGTGTTTGATGTCAGCTATCAAGGTATTGGGAGCGTGTTTGATGTCAGCTATCAAGGCATTGGGAGCGTGTCTGATGTCAGCTATCGAGGCATTATGAGCGTGTTTGATGTCAGCTATCGAGGCATTATGAGCGTGTCTGATGTCAACTATCAAGGCAATATGAGCGTGTTTGATGTCAGCTATCAAGGCATTATGAGCGTGTTTGATGTCAGCTATCAAGGCATTGGGAGCGTGTTTGATGTCAGCTATCAAGGCATTGGGAGCGTGTTTGATATCAGCTATCAAGGCATTGGGAGCGTGTTTGATGTCAGCTATCAAGGCATTGGGAGCGTGTTTGATATCAGCTATCAAGGCATTGGGAGCGTGTTTGATGTCAGCTATCAAGGCATTGGGAGCGTGTTTGATATCAGCTATCAAGGCATTGGGAGCGTGTCTGATGTCAGCTATCAAGGCATTGGGAGCGTGTTTGATGTCAGCTATTAGGCTTGAAGCCTAACACACAGACCTACCTAAAAAGATTCAACAAACCTGGCAAAGTTGACGTGCTGTCCAACAGAGCGTACTCCGGCCCAGCGTAGTTGATGAAGCTGGAGGCTGTAAAATTGACTGACCACAGCTGTCCAGGTGAGTTGTATAGCAATTGTTTACGCTCGTTTTGGGCTGAAGATGCGTAATTTGGGTAATTATGAGTCAAGATCCAACTTATGCCTCACTCACTTACCAACCTACTAACCACAGGTCCAACTCGCCCTTCAACCAACCAAACAGGCCTCACTCACCCAAGCAGA
The DNA here is from genome assembly GCA_002269645.1 of Macrostomum lignano. Taxonomy (NCBI): domain Eukaryota; kingdom Metazoa; phylum Platyhelminthes; family Macrostomidae; genus Macrostomum; species Macrostomum lignano. Next base: position 173,630 of record NIVC01000946.1, on the reverse strand, counting down.
CATACTCCCAGCTGTACCACTGGCCGTCACTATCCAGCTGTCGACGTAAGGCCGAGCTGGCCGAGCTGTAGTAGTAGACGGACTGGGCATAGGCAGAGCAGCTGGAACTCTGTTTAATGTGTGGAAGCATTTAATGGTACAATTAAATTTTAACATCCGGTAATCCAGAAAGTTCTTGCCCTTTTTCACGAACTAGAGCTAGTCTTGAGCTGAAAAACATGCAATATTTACTGAACAAAAGTCACCCCAAGCTGTTAAATTGACTGGTGTGCTGAGTAAAAAGTCTGAACAATGCGCAAGTAACACTAGCGCGTAGATACGTACGCAGTCATACGCACAGGCACAGGAGTATGGAATATAATCCCGGGATCCCGGGCTTCAATTAGGCCTAAATCCTTAGATCACAATTGTCCGGGATTCGAAAATCCCGGCATTAACCATCAGGATCCCGATCCCGCTTTGCTGGCTTCGTAAACCAAAATCGCATCAACAAATATTAGAAACGTTTTCGATCCCGGGATGGGCAAAACTTGGGATTTTTTATTCCCTACACAGGAGTGTGCAGCGGCCCTAACTTTATTTATCACTAGGCATGTACACTTCACTGTGCCATGGGGGTTGGCCCTCAAGGGCGTTAATTGCACGAGCAGAGCCAAGCCGAGATTCCAATTCAGCTCAAAATTAATGTGACTGCACTGGGAATCGAGCCTGGGCCGCTGGCACATCAGGGCGGCTCGCTGGACCACTGGGCTACGGTCCCCCTAGAAAATAGCATACTAGGCCAAAATAGTGTGTAAATAGATATAGAAACTGTCTACTGAACCACTATTAAAATAACCTTCAATTGTGTTTTACAAATGTCTGCTAAATTAATAACCATAAAGAGATGAGTCACGAGAATAATAAATTTCGTGACTGCACGATAATTGTCCAATTAAAACAGTTGGCTGGACAGTTTTTGGGGTTGAATGCACAAAAATTTCAGCCCATCCCTAAGGTTAGAGATGTACTTGTAAATTTGTAATTAATGACGCACCTTAACTGATAAACAGACTAGTTTTTACACGTAACAGCTATCATACTTTGCGGCCGCGCTCATTTTAAATTACCCTATGAATCAACCAATGGACAAATAAAGTACGAGACGTAAGGATGCCACAGGGGGGGAGTAGCCCAGTGATCCGCGTGTGCAGCGCCCTTCCAATGTACTCATAGTTGTCAATGCTAGGTTTACTCAGTGGGTCTGAAGGTCTGTGAGCTTGTGCAGATGAATATCAGACAAGCGCACTGTGAATAGCATTGATGATTTTTGTCACAGCGTTTATGCTAACAATTGAACTCTTGCTCAAGTCTAACATTTAGCGAGAAAATGGATGCTACTTGACAGTTTCAAATTCAATGCTTGATTACTGCGCCTAAGATGGCTACGAGGTCACCGGTGACGCCAGCAGAAATTCGGGTTTGTTGACGCGACCGCTGCAGCAGCTGCGACAGCGGCTCTGAAGCATTGTTTGCCTTGAAGACTTGCAAACACTTCACTCAATGCAAAGCTATGAGTATCAACTTAAGAGGAGTGCATTGACATTCATTTCATTTTGCCTTGCAATTGGAATTGATCTTCAGAGAAGTGGAATAATTCATTGTAATTCAAAATTTTTCACCAGTCCTACATTTATGTAACATAGTGGCTTTATATTTCTTGAGTGCAACATACGATATGCATTCAACTGTTGTAAGAGGGCTGTCCCAAAAGAAGTGTTACTTTTCATTACATCTTTTCTTCTGTTGATCCAAATAACATAATTTCACACAGTTTTATAGCGGTAACTTTCTTCTCCATGTTAATTTCAACATCTTTAAAAACTGACAATTTAAACAAAATTTATGGGAACAAAAGGACTCGACCATAGGCTTACAGCAAGTCAACAAGCTAGCAAAATTCTAAGTGGTAGTGGACAAACGGGTAACTGGCTGCAGTAAATGTGTAATTTTTTAACAAAAAGATGTGTAAAAAAACTTGCAAAGCCGATGAAAGACATGAATCTCGGCTACACTGTGCCCTGTTCTCCAAGGGTGTAAATCAGTCTCCTCTGAGCAACACTTGAATGCAATCCATGATTTTTGGCGTAGCGAAAAGAGGGAACAAAAAGCAATGGATAAATAATCAGCGGTCGCAGCACGTGACAACGATTTGTCTATGTCTATGCCTACCGGCGCTCGCCAGACAATCGTTGTCACGCACTGGGACCGCTGATTCTTTGCATTGTTTTTCTGTTTGACGATCCTACAGACAATGCATTGTTTGTACGAGGTAGTAATGGATTGTTCTGCATTAAAAATGTGAATAATGATCGTCAAATTGCTAAACAATGAACCTGAAGCTCAGAGGGGAAATATTCTGCTGCTTTAAAAGTTCTATGATTCTTCAAGTTTTTCCATAGATATTTCTTTGTCACAGCAGCCTAACAAAGATATATGATCAAAAGTACTTTCGCTACTTTCCGCTATCTTGTTGTTGACTTACTGTAGTTCCTATATGGTCGAGTTCGTGCTACATTTTTGTTCATAACTTTTGTTTCCATTGCTTGTTTTTAATGATGTTAAAGTTAATTAATATGGACAGAGGCGTCGCCATGGATTTTATGGTGTGGGGGTGGCAAAGCCAAGAATTCAACATGTACATGACTAAATTCCTACCTTTCCATTATTTTGAGAATCATGTTGTCAGGGCTCGTTTTGGTGCCGCAGGTACTCATTTTGGCGCCGCAGGCATTACTTTTGGCGCCGCAGGCATTCTTTTTAGCGCCGCAGGTACTCATTTTAGCGCCGCAGGTACTCATTTTAGCACCAAATGCGCTATATTTTGGCGTCTTGAAGAAAAAGTATTGGTTACCACAACGAGTCACAAGGTGGCTTGGGGGGACAAAGCATTGGCATGTCTCCCCCATAGTTTTTACTGGAGGGGACATGTCCCCCCTGTCCCCCCTGTCCCCCTGTCCCCCCCTATCCCCCTGTCCCTCCCTGTCCCCTCTGTCCCCCTCCCTGTCCCCCCTGTCCCCCTGTCCCCCTGGTCCCCCTGTCCCCCCCTGTCCCCCCGGTGGCGACGCGCCTGAATATGGAGAAGAGAGTTGCCGCTATAAATGTGTGCGAATTGATGTTATTTGGATCATCAGAACGTGAGATACGAGTGTATGATGAAAAGCAACACTACTTTTTAAAACAACCCTCGAAGATGTGCATAGCAACCCCGATCACTCACTCCGCAGAATACGAATCCAAACGCTTTTGAGTAGTTTCTCTGCATCGCGCCAAACTGTTCAGTTGGGCTCGCAAAGTCGGCAAAAGGACTCGAACCGATTGTGTCCAGGCCGTTAGGCAGTCGCAGTTTGGTCCAAGTTGGCAGGAAGCCCGGCTGGCAGGCTCCTGTGAGATGATGCGGGTAAGCTGATTTCAAATTGAAATAGAAGGTTCGTCACCGTTCCTGTTGGCAACTGTCCATCTGGCAACTGTCCATCTGGCAACTATCCATCTGGCAATTATCCATCTGGCAACTGTCTATCTGGCAACTATCCATCTGGCAACTGTCCATCTGGAAACTGTCCATCTGGCAATTATCCATCTGGCAATTATCCATCTGGCAATTATCCATCTGGCAATTATGCAATCTGGAAACTGTCCGTCTGGCAATTATCCATCTGGCAATTATCCATCTGGCAATTATCCATCTGGCAACTGTCCATCTGGAAACTGTCCATCTGGCAATTATCCATCTGGCAATTATCCATCTGGCAACTATCCATCTTCAAAACTTTGAAATGACAGCACAGAGGACTGGCAGAGACAATTACCCACCATTGGCAATGGCCGGCTGCTCGCACAGGTACGGCAGCGAAGCGGTGCAGTTGGCAACGGCCAGACGCCCGACGGCAACTTGCAAAGACACGCAGTCGCTGCTGGTTGACCTGTAAGCCAGGTGGAACAGGTGCGCTGGCACCTCGGCACCGTCATGTAGGTAGGCTACTCGTCCCAGACTGGCGTTGAAGTGCACACCGGTCCAAAGGTTGTAGCCGGCCCACTGGAACTGGTCCAGCACTGACAGGTCTTGTCGCGACCTGGGCTGGTACAGACGGCACTGCTGGCTGGCAATCTGCCATGTTGCAGGTTTCAGGCGCAGCTCCAGGCATCGATCGAAGTACTGCACAGAGCCGCTGGGGCAGTCTGCAATGGGATATAACAATGGCATTAGCTTGCTCTAACAGAGTATTGAAATAGTACATATCAGGCATTCGTTACGCACCTCCAATGGCCTGCAAGTCGGCATTCCTCGGCCAGCAGGCCAAGAGTGTAAAGGCTATTGAGATTGCCCACATCAGGGATTTTCGCATTGATCGCCGAGTGCTGAGGCAATTCGTGCCTTCAGAAGCTGACAATTAGTAAGCTATTACAGACGGTAATTAGTTGAAAAAATGAGATCCGAGCGAGTTGCTAGGGATATGGGACCTGGGGATTGAGATAGAAAACTTTACCCTACGAGGGAATATATGTGAATTTACAAATTTTAGCATGCTCATTGGATGGATCCGAGATTACAAGACCTCCTCCCTCCTTTAATCCAGTTCTCCAGCTAGTTTTACATCGTACTCAGGCCTGGTATATTTTTATTTTATTTTTCTGTCGCCATGGCAATGCAAGAGAGAATGAGTCTGTCGGCTTTAAACCAATGAGTTTAAGCTCTTGCAATGAACTCTCATAAGCTTCTCGTTCAGATTGATGTTTTACGCTTATGCATGGCTGTGTCTGGTGGCTTGCGGATATTTTCCCTCAGGTGTTTTCCCTCAGGTGTTTTCTCTCAGGTGTTTTCCCTCAGGTGTTTTCCCTCAGGTGTTTTCCCTCAGGTGTTTTCCCTCAGGTGTTTTCCCTCAGGTGTTTTCCCTCAGGTGTTTTCCCTCAGGTGTTTTCCCTCAGGTGTTTTCCCTCAGGTGTTTTCCCTCAGGTGTTTTCCCTCAGGTGTTTTCCCTCATGTGTTTTCCCTCAGGTGTTTCCCCTCCGGCGTTTCCCCTCCGGTGTTTCCCCTCTGGCGTTTCCCCTCCACGGTTTCCTCCGTGTTCAACAAGGACTACTAGGAATAGTAGACTTTAGTAGTCCTTGCACATTGTCATTTACGTGCTATTGAAATTAATTTAGCCCCCATTAGCTTCTCGTCCCATTTTTTAAATTAGCCACTCAGCAAGACAAGTTGTGCAGCAATGTAAGCGACGCATAAATTATACTCACAACCTGATACCTCCCCAAACAGGCTGCAGAGCTAGCCTAGGGTAGCATGCATTGTGAGTAGTGATCTTTTGAACAGGTGAGCAGGTAGGCAGGAGGACGTTGGGCAGACAATCTTGCGTTGATTGTAAAATTTTAATTGTGGGTATAGGGATTCATAAAAGGGATCTGCTCTTAAATATGGATTCTAATTGGTTTATTTATGCCTTTCAGAGCGCCGCTAGAAGTTGTTGATGCTTTTTCGACCGAGCAAAGCTACATGTAATAGCTAGTATATGTGATCCTGAGAAAATAACTGTTATAGTCAATAACTAATAACTACACAGTATTTTTTCTTGGATAGCCTTCATACATTTCATATTGAACAAAAAATAGTCCTTCATTTCTGGCCTATTCCTCATTTCTCAAAGCAGCAACAACAACAACAGCTTGGATGCCTTGGCTGCCCAAAACGAGATAGGAGGAGTTGGACCGGGCCCAGCGTGAGGCCCTGAGACTTGTTACCGGTCTGCCGAAGTAAACTCCCTGTGAGGCCGTCTATAAGGAAGCAAATTGCGACCCCATTAGTGTCGAGGCTAAACGGAGAGCCCTCATCGCCGTTGAAAAGGCCAAAAGAAGAAAGGCCAGCGACCCTTGGCGCCAGATCTGTGAGCGCGAAGCCGACGTCCGTCTCAAGGCCAACCGAGGACTCCGGGAGCAAGCTGATAGAATTCTAACCAACCTCCTCCCGTTTGAGAGACTGTTGAACTCATGGATTCGCGCGCCTCCCTGGGAAGCGCTGAACGGCCAGGAGCGTCTTCGCCTCTTCCCTAATCTCCTCAGTCCCTGCAAAAAGTACGATGACATCCAGGTCAGGCGCGACCTCTTTGAGGAGACCTGCAGAGTGCGCCTTCCTGACACTTGCTACTATACCGATGGATCGGCCACCGGCGGCACCCAGCTGGGCGGAGCGGCCTGGATACTGTACTGTAGCAGCCAGGACCTGATCATCCGTTCAGGGCGTGCAGCGGCCGGCAGATGGTGCAGCTCCTTTGAGGCCGAGCTCCGCGCCCTCTCCCTGGCCCTGGACGACATCTTGATGGAGGGACCACCAAATGCCGCTATCCTGACCGACAGCCAGGCCGCCATATGAGCCATCCAAGCCGACTCTACCACCACCAACAGCCTGCTCGAGGAGCTCAAAGACCTCATTCGATGCGCTATCCGTGCCACAGCCATCACCATCCAGTGGATCCCGGGGCACGTGGGCGTCGATGGAAATGAGCTGGCCGACCGGGAGGCCAAGCGGGCCGCGAGCCTGCCGCAGCAGCACATCCCGCTGGCGCTCGCTGCCGCCAAGAACTTGCTGCGCAGGTCCGTCCAGTACCAGCCCGTCCTGGAGGGTCACCTGGGGGAAGTCTACTCGGGGCGCCTCACCTTCCACGACGGCCCAAGAAATCAGAAGGTCCTCGTCTCGCAGACCCGCGCAGGCCACTGTCCGACGTCGGTTTACTATAAGAAGCGTATTGGGACGACCGACGAGGCCACCTGCAGGCTCTGCAAGGACGAGGTGGACCAATTTCACCTACTGACATGTCCCGCCTTGGATTCGACACGCCGCTTGTTTGGAGTTCACAACCTTAGCGACCTTGCCGATGGTCACTTGGTGGCGCGGCTCCTGGGTGCCCTCAATTGGGTCCCCATCTGAAGGAGCCGCACTCCGCAATCAACAACAACAACAACAACAACAACAGAATACGCAGGTTAGCGTCACAGGGCGCGCTTTAAGGCCAGGTCGTGGATGAACGCCACGCCGCCGCGAATCCGGGGCACCGGCGTCAGTCAGCAGGCCGTCGACGAAACGCCAAGTGCGCGACTGCCCCCGCCGGTAGGGTGCCTGCAGCGTTAGCAGCAGCACCTCCTGCACCGGCTCTGGGCAGTACGACTCGGCGCGGATGATGTGGCCTGCGAGCTGGAGTCGCCGACGGCGCAGCAGGTCGCTTGGACGGACCAGACCAGCGAGGCGATACAGAGCCGCGTTGGTCACTCGCTTGTAGCCGATCTTGAAGGCGGCGCGCAGCAGGCCAGCATGCGCCGCGTCAACTTGTTGCTCGAGCGACTCCGTCAGCGTCCAGGTTTCGTCGTTGTACAGCAGGACGGTCTCGAACACCGCCTGGAACAACGCCGCCCTCTGGCGGTCAGGTAAGGCCTCGGACTGCAGGACTGCCCTCACAGAACGAAAGGCAGCCCAGGCAAGCCCGTGGCGACGCCGCAAATCCACGCGGACGCCGGGAACCAGACCGCCGAGGTAGACGAACTGCCGACAACGCGGAAGCTCTGTCGCCTGTTCATCAGCGCCTCGGCAAAAAATCGCTGCCTCGATGTCGTCCGGCACGCAGAGCACGACGGTCTTTTGCGTGTTGACCACCAGGCCGACACTCGCCGCAACAGCAAATAGCTTGTCCAGTTGTCGTTGGGCGCCCTCAACAGTTAAGGACAGCAGGGCGAGGTCGTCAGCGTAGCCAAGCACGCTGAGCCGCCTCTCCGGTTGACGTCGACCCACGCGTCGCCGCAACAGAAAGCCGTCGTCGTTTGTAGGAAGAGCAGTCCGCAGTTCCCAGTCAAGCACCAGAACGAACAGGAACGGCGCAAGCGTATCTCCCTGGATGTCTCAAAGAAGTCCGATAGGCTGTCCGGTGTTAAAATAGCAGCTTTCGTATCACGGTAGATCGCCATGATGGCGGAAATCAGCTGCTCTGGTACGTTGTACGCACGGTGCACCTTTGGAAGCACAGACCTGACGACCGAGTCGAATGCCTTCTTGAAATCTATGAAGATAACAATCAGGATCGACTGGCGTATCCGTGCTTCCTCGATGACTCGACGAAGAGCTAGGATCAGCGTCACTGTGCCGCGATGGGGCCGGAAGCCGTTCTGCTCATGGCGCAGGTACGGATCCAACACGGGCTGCAACCGCGATAACAGCATCCGGTTGAACAACTTCGCAGCGCAGGACTGAAGGCAGATACCTCGATGCTCCTCAAGCCTCGTGGTGCCCGGCTTCTTAGGAACTGCGACGATGTGCGCCGTGGTCCATTCGTTGGGTGCCTCCTCACCGAAGAGCACGCGATTCATCACTCTGGCGGCCCCACTAGCCACACAGTGGATGCGTAGCGCCTCGATGGGCACCTCGTCCGGACCCAGCGCTTTCCCGCCCGGTAACTGTTGGGCGAGCCTCACAACGTTGGCTGTGCTGACTGGTGCTAGGCTGAAGCTCTCCTCTGCCGGCAATGGCATCTCCGGCGGCAGCGTTAGGCTGTCTGGCAGCGGGGGTGGCGGCGCGTTGACAATGGCGGTGAAGAACTCACGCAGCGCGTTCCTGCGCTCGTCCGCAGAGTCACCTGACAGGTTGAGTGGAATGCGCCGCTTTCGCCCCGTCAGAGCATTGATAGCCGACCAGGCCACGCGGCCTCTGGCATCGGGCCCAGCGGCAGAGACGGCCCGAATGGCGTCATTAACAGCAGCCTGCTGGCGCTGCAGATAGACAGCCGCCAAGGCCTCCTCTGCCTCGCGGGTTGGTCGCCTGCTCAAACGGAGTCTTTCGCGCGGTCGTCTTGCCATACCGGCTGCTCCCGCTGAGCCGGTCGTGTTGTATTTTCTGCTTCCGTCCGTGCGGACCGCAGATGGGGCGATCAAGGGTTCGGGTACTGGACTGTCCAGAGCTTGCCGGGTGCGATAGGCGAGAGAGTGGCGACCCCTGAGGCGCACGGACACTTCGAGGTGGAAGTGGAGAGGCTGGGAGCGTACAGACACTCGGCCAGCCCCACGGAGAGAGGGGGATGCAGATGAGGAGGCTGTGAGCAGGTAACCACTCAGCAGCGGCAGAGGTGAGCACGGGTCTGGAGGCGTATAGATACTTCGCAAACCCGAAGGAAGACGGTGGCGACGGAAGTGAGTAATGGAGACGATACAAACTAACGAAAGCGAACACTGCGTCTTACCGGGCTGGGTCACTTGTCGCGCTCATGCAGGCGTGGCCTCTAATATTTTCAGCTTCAGTTGAATGTACTTCTAGTTGAATCTTCACTTTCACTTAAGCACGCGTAGGGCTAGAGTGAGAGAGAGAGAGCAGGGAGGGCGAGAGCCGCGCGCGCATATAAATACTGGGTGAGCACTGTGCAGGGGACTGGGTGGGCTTAGCCACGCAGGGCTGGGGGTGGGGGCAAAAATCACAGAGTTGAAGGGCGAGAGAGAAGAAAGGGAATGCTAGTCAATCAGGTGCCTCAGCGGCGAGACACATGATTGGACTAGCCCACGCGAGAGAGAGATGAAAAGACGCCAGCCAATGAAAATGTGGGCAGATGAAAATGAGAAAAATAAAATGAATGGCAGCTTTAGACGGAGGGGGCAAGCCAGAAAAAACAGGATTTTCAACCTGGTTGTCACCAACAACAAGAAGGGCAACATTTGTGTCTGCATCGACGTGTGTGTGCGAGTCGAACGAGGCGCTCATCATCGACCGACATCCGATATCTCAGCTGGACGAGATCTCGGAAAATATCAGTACAGCCGGCGGTCGCGTGTTCTCCAAGATCGAACTCAAGGTGGGCTACATGAAGATACAGCTGCAGACTTGGCGGCATTCATTACGACGCACCAGAGCATCTACTGCGTTCTGCCGGGTGCCGTTCGGCCCAATTTCTGCCTTTCAGAGGATGCTGGATGACCTCATATCCAGTCTGCGCGGAGTGGAGTTCATCGTCTTCACAATTCAAGGCTGCGAGCCCTGCTGAAGCGAATGAAGGACGTCGGCCTAACGGCCAACAAGGAAAAATACCACTTGTGGAGGACTGAGATCGAATTATTCGGTTACGTCTTTTCGGCTGACGTCATGGACCCCTCCGAGTCTCAGACCAAGGTATTTAGGGAGCTGGTAAATAGCTAGGAAGGAGCTTCAGGCGTTTTTGGGGTTACCAACTACCTGACGCGATTAGCGCCCAACTTTTCCCAGGGTGCCTCTGAGGCCTCTTTTCAAGGCTGCCGCCGAGTTTAATTGGATGACCGAATGCGAACGAGCGTTCCAGGAGCCGAATCTGCAATCCACCGGTCCTGGCGCACTTCGACCCGAGCGCGAACACGATTATCACCAGAGACACTCTACACTCTGATGGACGGCATCCGAGCAGCCAGGGCGGAGCACAATGCCAAAGCGTGCTGCTGCAGTTCCTGGAGGCTTATCGCAGCATGTCTCACGCCCTGACTGGCAAGAGCCCGTCCAAGCTGATGCATGGCAGAAGTTAAAGCACTGCGCATTGTCTTTTGCTGACTCCGCTCAAAAGACGCCACCTCTGCATAGCCAGATAATCGCCCAGTGGATCTAGGAAAGGCAGGACGGCGGCCTACACTGACTAGCGGCGAGGAGAGCGAGCGCCAGCGTATGAGCCTCTGATGCGGCACTTCAGCTCGGCTCTTAGCGCCACTGCAATGGTCACCTGACGTTACGATCAGCACATGGAATCAGAAGGCACTTGTAACAACTGCGTCGCGACCAGCTCCGAGCATTGAGGTTAAAGAGCGTCAAGTAATCGAGGACTTCCGCAGCCCACTCCGCAACCAGTTGAGACACAAACCGCGCCACCGCTGCAATGATCCAATCGATCAAACGACTAGTACAAAGAGGGGGAGCCGGGAGAAGACATTGTACTGTTTGGGACATAGTAAAAACGTATATACACTTAGTAAAGTTTTTATTTTATACATTACGTGTAATTTTTGCTTTTACTATCTAACCATTTTCTTATATACTAAAAGTTGGTAATCGGCTCAATTTCGTTCATGAAACTTGACACATTCGATCAGAAATTTTCCAGTGACGGTACAGTATGTGCCATGGCTAAGAAATTGCTCAATGTAAAGGGGATTGAAATTCCACTGAAAAAAAGGTCAAGAGAATTATTTCAAGGTCAAATAGGAAGCCGAGGTTTCGCTTGAAATTTTTTTTCTATATTTATACTATCAGTAGAATATCGAATAAAAGCTCACTATTATTTATCCAGTCTCCTATTTATTAATTGCAAGATATAAAAATGCAAGGTCTGGAAAATTGCATTTGTATCTATTTTTAAATTTATCGATTCTGCACCTTTTTTAGAAGAGAATAGAATCTATAGGCGTTTCAGTCTAGAATCTATAAATATAAATATATGTTTGCATGTACATATGCATGGAGAGTTTATTAGTTATTACTCCTTAAGTTTTTGCCTCTGCAAGGACTAATATTATCTACTCACACATCAATAATTATTATGTCAGTAGTCATTTCAAATTACTATACTTTTAGCAAAAGCAAATTAAGAAGTCCACGGATAGGCGAGTCAGCTATCGTGTATTTTGTTATCGATGACGATGAAGAGGATACCTTTACATGTCGTTGGAAACGTGAGAAATTTGGCATTCTGTAGGTATCGGAAAATTTTAGCTGCTGCGCAAAGGTAATCTATACTTCTTATTACAATTTAACTAACTTATTCCTTGCAGCTTACGTCTCATAACCTTATTAAAGATTTGGTTCTGAATGGTCGACGCCTCGACGGAGTTATTCCTGCAAAAAGTACAACAGCTGATAAATATAAACAAATTATTTCAGAAAAGCGAAAAAGGTTTGTCATAGCAATTTCTGAAAATCCTTAAATTTGTGGAAAGTTTCTAAAAAGCTTAATCATTTAAATAAACTGTTAAATCTGTTAAATCTACCGTAAACTTTGTAAGACCCAAACATTTCTAACAGCCTTTGACCTAGCCTTTCAGAAGAAGTAGTTCTAGTGAAAGAAATGTCTTGCCCTCAGAAAGAGCAGTCTTCCTTTAAATTCATTTTACAAGTTTAAGGCTCTATTAAAAAGACTGCGTGCTCTTTTTAATAAAGGCTAGGCTAGGCTTAATAAAGGCTAATAATAGGCCCTATATGCCTAAAACCTGAAGACTCAATGCCAAAAATGAGTCCAGATGTGAATGAAATTGGCATCAAAAATAGATTTAAAAAATTAACTAGACTTACTGATACAGCATGACAGGTAGTAGAAATGATTGATTGTATGGGACAATTGTTTGCCAAGGCAGAACTGGGAAATACCCTGGCTAGCCACAGGTAAAGCCTGGCTGGCTAGTTTCAGTTATAATAGCCTATTTTAAATTCAATAGGGTCTTGCCCTAATGTGGGCCTAGCATTGTTAGTAAAAATGGGAGTGGAGTTTACCCAAGGTGAAAAGGTCAAGGTGTATTTCATATATCAAACAAAAATCCCCAATCATATAGGCCTAACCAATATGGCAATGGCTAGAGTTCTGGCACTAGAACCCATTTTCTAATGGCTACAGATCCGGCAGTGCCATTATAATGTAGATGGAACATTATATTTTTCTTTCTACAGGTGGCTGATATTGAGATTTTGTTCTAGATTAAAATTTAAGACAATATGATAAGATTTGGGACGAGATGCTTCTAATATTCAGACTAAGAACATATTCAGATATGTTCTTAGCAGTCTTTATTTGCTTCTATATGGCATTGCCAGATCCCTAGCTGTTAGAAAATAGGTTCTGGTGCTAGAACCCTAGCCAAGGGCATTAAAACAAGTAGGCCTAAATTTTTAACTGGTTAGGCCATTTTTTTCTAATATGTTCATTAAATTAGATAGCTTTTAGCTGAGCTTCTAGGCCTACTAACCTTAAAATGACAATTAAGCCTAATTTTTTCATATTGGCTAATTAAATAATGAATATCCTTCATTGAATTTTGTCCAAAAACAAAAAAGATAGGCATTAATCATAGGCATCAAATCAAAGATTAATTTGGTTTTAACTTTTTAATGGCACTTATTTTCTTTTTCAATTACTTTTATGCAAAATCAAGCATCTTTTTCTATAAATTATGACGAAGCCTGTTGCCCTGCATATGGAAAGCAATATCTTTTTATTAGGCCTATGATTTGCTAAGAAGGGCTCAATCTAATTTTAACTTGTATAAATACTTTTTAGGCTATTACTACTTAGGCCATAAGCCTAGGCAAGGCTAAAAAGCAAAAAGTAGGTACCTAAAATAACTTGATTTAAATAATAAAATACTTTAAGTTTAATATTATCTAGGGCCTATCTTAAATAATAAATATAAATGTAAATCTTTAATTTTTTTGTTTTTGGTTATTCTAATAGGCCCCTAATATGCTATAATAAGGCAGTATTTATCTCTATAAGAAAAATTTAAGAATAATTTCTGTTTTATTCCTATAATAACATGGGAATAATTTTCTGCTTATCTATACATGTATACTAACTTGGCATATTGGCAAGATAGCTACTTTATCTATATATATCATATGAATAATTTTTATTATATCTGCATAGTACTTGTTGTGTAGCTACTAGTATATATATGCACTTAGTGTGAGCATTGATTTGTATTTGTACTTTCTTATTATTCATTTCTTTCTTATTATCTATGCTAGCTTGTCATATTATGTTTGAGTTATTATCAATTGAGTTATGGGCAATTTGTCTACTTTTAAATTATTTCATTGCTCACGCATACGTAGCATCATTTTACAATAAAAATATAGATATTAGAGCTTTAATAGCTCTCATATATTTTTCTACCACTTTAAACAAGCAACCTAGCTGAAGCTGATTCACCATAGTATTTTGATTGATATAAATGATAAAGTAGCTATCTTATCAATGTGCCATGCAAAGAAGTAGAAAAGTATTCTTTTATAGGAGTAAGACATTAAATTATTTCTATATACTATGGGGCTAAGTTGGCTAATGATAATGTCAGTAGATTTTCATAAAAAAGTTGCGTTTTTCTTTAACCTTAGATTTAACAATTTAGTTTTATAATAATATATTTTACCTTGTCCTTAGCTTTATGGATAAATTGACTATATCCTTTTTGAGTTTATCTTAGATTTTGAAATTTATTAGTTAGCTAACCTCTAGCTTATATTTAAGACCTAATAATTAGGCTAGCTATATTTAATTAGATTGCTTATATAGCTATCAATTATTCTTTAAAGCTTTCTAAGATTAAAATTCATTTAGTAGCTTCTTAAACTTTATAGAAGGGACTTTAGTTTAAAAAACATATTTTTATTATTGGGCATCTAGGCCAAAACAAGCAAAAAGAAAGCCTATAGTAGCAAATAAATATTCAGTTGTTAAGAATGTTCTTGCAATTTCCAGAACTTTCTTCCATATCAAGGAAGTTTTTAAAAGAATATGTGGAAAGACTTTAAAAAAACAAACTAATTGCTCCAAATTAGTTACCATTTTTTAGGCAGAATTATAATATTATTAGTATAGAATTTTTTAGGTTTAAGACAAAAAATTGTTGAGCCAGTTATCTGGGGTTTCTTTATTAGCAAAACTTTTGCTCTTCAAGGCATTAAGCAAGGCCAAGAATAGATAGTAGTTGCTAGGTACTAAGTTGGGGGAGTATGGGAAGTAAAGCACTAGTTCTTAGCTTTGGCAAGTCAGTTTGGCAATGTGAAGTGAATATTATTATGCAAGAATTGGACCATATCATGATTTGGTTGCTTTTATGCAATTATAGCAGCCAATCTATCTAGCTACTAATAATACAGGTCAGCCATAATCAATGTTGGGTGGCAGCAGCTTGTAGAAGATTATACCTTTAGTCCCACCAAATGCATGACCTTGCAGAGGTACGAGCTAGAGTCTGGCTTTAGGCTGTGGCTTAGGGGTTGCATCAGCATTTACTATGGCTAGCAACACTTGATTTTCATGTATAAGCAATAAGCATCATTTTTCATTGCTTGTAACAATAGACCTTAGCCAGTTATGTATATATATATACCTAAAGGAGAAAAGAGGAATAGCTGCCTCTGCCCTACATCTGTGGCCCTAATTGTACAATTTAAAGGGTACCCATTGAGCCAACTTGTGCACCTTGCCCAGTTGATGCAAGTGAGTGGCAATTGTTTGGTCTATCCTAATGACTTGCACCAACTCACATGAGGTTTGTCAGAGGTCTTACTTGACTTAGCTTGACTTAGCTGTAGGGGGCTCCATGGGTCCAGAAATAGCAAGGAGGCATTGCCACCCATTTCACTAACCCTTGGCAACTATGGGCAGCTAGTGTTGTGTGTGTGTAGTGTTTGCAGAGTTCCGGTGGTGTCGGTGTCTGCAGCGCCCCCCCCTCTGGAGAGTCTAGGAGGTAGATTGTCACTTGCCTGGTAGCCCTTAGGTAGCGGACGAGCTGGCAGAGATTCTCGGACCTGAAAATGTTGGAGAGGTCCGGGTTTAGGCCGAGGTAAGTGAGACTGTCCTGATGGGCATTCACAGATGACGCATTCTAGACACTGGAGAGGCAGAATGGGCATTTCTCACTGTGGATTTTTTCCCTGGAGGTGGCGATGCCTGGGAAAACAGCCCGTCCCAAGAGGACAATGGTCACCGCCCTGATGTCTCTGCAGTTGAGTCCAAGCAAGGCCCTAGGCAGAGCAGAGGAAAGACAAGGGACAACCACACGGGATTGCCGGTAGTTGGGGGCGTTAGCCCACCTCTCCCTGTGCTTTGAAGCCACCCACTGGTTGATCCGAGTGGTGACCTATGGTGGTGGGGGTGGGGGCCAAGGGCAGTGGACTATTAAGTGAATGGCAATTGTTTGTTGGTCTATCCCAAAGACTTGCACCAACTCACATGTGATTTGTCAAAGGTCAGCCTCAATGAATATGCACAGGTAGTCATCATTATCATCAACTTTAGAAGGATTTCTTGACTAGGGCAAATCCTTGAGGCTGAAATCTCCTTGGCAACATTAATCACAGTCACATTAATTTCATTTGCACAAGATCCACAAGCTGTCTTGGTAAAGGCTAATTACCACCAAAGTTAGAGTTAATGCACGCATAGTCGACGTTGAGAGTCGAATTGTTGAATATCTGAATCATTTGGAGGGCTGGCGACTTGATTCTTGTTTTAAAATGGGCGCTTGGGTCGCTCCATTACGGTGCTCCTCTTTTGGTTTAAAAGCAGGCGGAGAAACGGCTTGCTATTCCTACTGTTAAATACCAAAATCTAGTCTTATAAATTGATAAGGCCATTCTTTGCACCAAGCACGTTATCCTTGTCACGCGTAGAGTTGCGCTTGGTTCAGTAATGACGGCATTGGTGCTTTGAGAGCCTGATTTCTCCTTGGTTTGTCTTTTTTAAACAGAAAACGCCAACCTCCCCCCCCGGTAATTGTGATTGCCCTGGATGATTGGCTACCAGCTAGCTGACGCAAACTGTGTAAAAGTGGGAAAAGTAACTCGATCCAGAAATATTAATGTGTTTCACCCTTGCCGAACCATTTTTAAATCCTTTGAATTGTAGAAGCAACCATAATAATTGATGCAGCGCAATCATTTTCCCAGAATTCCGAAAGTATAAAACAGCGTTGAGGGGGATAAAAAGGGAGCAATTAATGGACTTTGTGCCATTCCTTTTTCCCTTGAAAAGCCGCTTTGCACTTTATTAGTGCCCGATAGATCACTGGGCAGGTCCCGGTGCGGGCGCATATATATCAGACCCGTTTGTCTCCAGCTCAGTCAGCCCCGGCCACGCTTTCCAGTCAGTCGACTCCGTCACGGATGTACTGCTACGGCCAGCAACACTCGGGCGGCTTAGCGGATTACGGCGTTTTAGCCTCGTACAGACAGCAGCAGTTCACACCTCCGCGGCCGCCGCCTTCCTCTATGCCGCATCATTCGATACGATCCGTTGAGCAGAGCCGGCGTCAAGACAGCTACAGCGACGAGTCCCGATCTAAGTCTCGGTCCCGGTCCCGATTCCGGTCGCCGTCCCGGTCCGATGGCCGGTCGCGCTACCGCTCCCGGTCGAGCCGGCGGTCGCGCCGTAATCCCGCCTATCGCGGCCGTTCAGCCCAGCGCGAGTCCGCCGCCAGGCACAGAAGGCGCTCCACCTCCTCGCCTTCGTCGTCTACTCAGTCAGGCTGTTCGGCAAGGCAGTCATTGGCGACTTCGCGAGATCGAAGCCGGCGAGAGCGCAGCTCCTCGCGGTACCGACGTCGGCAGCGAAGCCGGCACCAGAGCTACAGCCGGCAGCGTCGGCAGCGTAAGCGGTCGCCGCATCGACGTAGAGCAAAATCGAGAGCATCCAGATCCCGGTCCCGATCTAGAGGCGGATCGTCGCGTCGCATTCAAGATGGGTACAGCTCGCGCACTGAGTCCGTGGCAACTAGGTCGCATTACAGGTGAATTGCAGGGAGTATGGCTTATCAATAATTTAGTGTTCCGTTAGTATGTAGCTGCCAGTCATTACTTTAGTAGATAGCTACCAGTCATTACTTCAGTAGATAGCTACCAGTCATTACTTCAGTAGATAGCTATCAGTCCACTTCTTTGCTATAAGTCATTTTTTGTAATTTATTTCACAGTACTGTCAGTACATATAAATACTGTTCAATTCAATTACCTTGTATGCTTTAAGCCAATCTGATCACCTTTAAAATTTTAGAAGTCGACGCCGTTATTATCAGCCGCCACTGCAGCAGCATCAGTCGCGTCACGACTCGCCGGCTAGCAGCAGTCGCAGATCCCGGTCCCGGTCCCGGTCCTTTGTACAGCAGGACCGCGACGGCCATTTGGTAGTGCAGCCAGGCGCCAGCATGCGCTCCGGCCAGTACACCCTGGTACGCCTGCTTGGCGAGGGCACCTTCGGTCGGGTGCTGGAGGCCGCCGACAGGCGCGCGGGCAATGAACGAGTGGCTATTAAGGTAAGGCTCAGCACACCAGCCTCTCAGATCCTCAGTTGCTGGGGAAACCCGGCAGCCTCTCAGATCCTCAGTTGCTGGGAAAACCCGGCAGCCTCTCAGATCCTCAGTTGCTGGGGAAACCCGGCAGCCTCTCAGATCCTCAGTTGCTGAAGGGCAACCCGGCAGCCTCTCAGATCCTCAGTTGCTGAAGGGCAACCCGGCAGCCTCCCAGATCCTCAGTTGCTGAAGGGCAACCCGGCAGCCTCTCAGATCCTCAGTTGCTGAAGGGCAACCCGGCAGCCTCCCAGATCCTCAGTTGCTGAAGGGCAACCCGCCGGCCTCCCAGATCATCAGTTGCTGGGCCAGCTTCCCAGAATCATTTAGTTTAATATTAATAACCTTCCTGGTTTTTTAGGACGTCGTATGCTTATAATCGTAATGCCCATACTCAGCTACTATCAGTAGTCAGTCTGAAACAGTTTTTTTTATTTTTTAGAAATTGCCTTCACGGGCTCGCCCGCTACTTTCCAGGTGGTTCGCAACGTGCCGAAGTACCGGGACGCCGCCATGCTGGAGGTGAAGGTGCTGCAAACGCTGGAGCGCCGCGATCCGCACGGCCGATTTCACTGCGTACAGCTGCGACAGCACTTTAACTACCATGGCCACGTCTGTTTGGTGTTCGACATGCTCGGCGAGTCAGTGTTCGACTTTCAAAAGCGAAACGACTACGCGCCGTATCCGTTTGAACAGGTGCGCAGCATGGCCTATCAGCTGTCTTACGCTGTGAAATTTTTGCACGACTGCGGACTGACGCACACAGATTTGAAGCCCGAGAATATTTTGTTCTGCAACTCCAACGATTGCGTTCGCGATGTCTGCCCCAAGACTGGACGAGTGGTGAGTTATTGGCGCTAGAGTGTTGGTCTTTTGGTCCATCAGCGGTGCCCCATATGAGTCATTTAGTCCATCACCATTTCCTCTTATCAGTGATTTTTTCCACCATCATGTCCTCATATGAGTCATTTGGTCTATCAGCATGTCCTAATACTCGTATGAGTCATTTGGTCCATCAACATGTCCTCAAATGAGTCATTTGGTCCGTCACCATGTCCTCAAATGAGTCATTTGGTCCGTCACCATGTCCTCAAATGAGTCATTTGGTCCGTCACCATGTCCTCATATGAGTCATTTGGTCCATCGTCAGGTCCTCATATGAATCATTTGGTCTATCAGCATGTCCTCTTGAGTCATTTGGTCCATCGTCAGGTCCTCATATGAGTCATTTGGTCCATCGTCAGGTGCTCATATGAGTCATTTGACGCATTCTTACTGTTTTGTTTTAGTTATTAATATTACTCGCAAGTGCTTTGAACACTGGCCCGGTTTAAAGAGACAGTTGTAATTCCCGTAATCGAATTCCCAGTTGTAAGCGCAATCTTGCTATCCCCCATCCCCTACCTAGCGCACCGTGCTCCGCGATCCCACAATTCGTCTTATCGACTTCGGCTCGGCCACATTCGATCACGAGCACCACACCAAGATCGTGTCCACCCGGCACTACCGCGCCCCCGAAGTGGTGCTGGAACTAGGCTGGTCGCATCCGTGCGACGTCTGGTCCATCGCCTGCATAGTGTTCGAGCTGTACACCGGCGAGTGCCTGTTCATGACGCACGACAATTTAGAGCACCTGGCCATGATGGAGCGCTGCTTTGGCCGGCTGCCAACTCGCATGATTGAAGCGTCGCCAAAGACAAAATATTTTCATAGGGGCCGGCTGGCCTGGAAATGGGGCGGCGCCGAGACGGCCGTGCAACCGTTGCGGCGCTACACCCAGCTGCCGGATAGTCGGGAGCATCGGCTGCTATTCGATCTGCTGGAGGATCTGTTCGAGTACGAGCCAAGGCGTCGGGCACCACTAGGCGAAGCTATTCATCATCCGTTCTTTGAGGCCCTGCCGCAGCACCTGCGGTCGCATCGGTAAATCTTTCTGCTAATATCTGTTCCTGGGCTTGGGCTGAGGTATGCGGTGAATTTCAAAGGACAAATATTAGGCTGGGTTAGCGGCGAACATCAAAGGACTGAGATTGTGCTGGGGTAGCGGCGAACATCAAAGGACTGAGATTGTGCTGGTGTAGCGGCGAACATCAAAGGACTGAGATTGTGCTGGGGTAGCGGCGAACATCAAAGGACTGAGATTGTGCTGGGGTAGCGGCGAACATCAAAGGACTGAGATTGTGCTGGGGTAGCGGCGAACATCAAAGGACTGAGATTGTGCTGGGGTAGCGGCGAACATCAAATGACTGAGATTCTGCTGGGGTAGCGGCGAACATCAAAGAACTGAGATTGTGCTGGGGTAGCGGCGAACATCAAAGGACTGAGATTGTGCTGGGGTAGCGGCGAACATCAAAGGACTGAGATTGTGCTGGGGTAGCGGCGAACATCAAAGGACTGAGATTGTGCTGGGGTAGCGGCGAACATCAAATGACTGAGATTCTGCTGGGGTAGCGGCGAACATCAAAGAACTGAGATTGTGCTGGGGTAGCGGCGAACATCAAAGGACTGAGATTGTGCTGGGCTAGCGGCGAACATCAAAGAACTGAGATTGTGCTGGGGTAGCGGCGAACATCAAAGGACTGAGATTGTGCTGGGCTAGCGGCGAACATCAAAGAACTGAGATTGTGCTGGGGTAGCGGCGAACATCAAAGGACTGAGATTGTGCTGGGGTTAGCGGCAAAGATCAAAGGACTGAGATTGTGCTGGGGTAGCGGCAAACATCAAATGGCTGGGATGTGCATTCTAACGACATCCTAGCGATACAAGCAGGCCATACAATCATAAGCTAACGGGGACCGACTATTCGTACGCTTTATTTGCAGATATCATTCCAGCTCTCCATACAAGAGGTGACACGGCGACTTTGTCAGACTGCTGATTCTAGTTGCATTGTATGTCATTTTTCAAACCAATTATCGTCTAATTTATTTTAAGTTTTACATATGCTATCTTATGCTATTTCCCTGCGTTAAATTTTTTGTTTGTGTGTTGTATTTAAGTTTATTTATTGCCATAAATAAATGAGACTAAAAAGGCTTTGATTAACTTAGACTATATAGGGATGAGAGGTTGGGACAGCAGCTCACTGAATGAATGGGAGGCTGAGACAGCAGCTCACTGAATGAATGGGAGGTTGGGACAGCAGCTCACTGAATGAATGGGAGGCTGAGACAGCAGCTCACTGAATGAATGGGAGGTTGGGACAGCAGCTCACTGAATGAATGGGAGGCTGAGACAGCAGCTCACTGAATGAATGGGAGGCTGAGACAGCAGCTCACTGAATGAATGGGAGGCTGAGACAGCAGCTCACTGAATGAATGGGAGGCTGAGACAGCAGCTCACTGAATGAATGGGAGGCTGGGACAGCAGCTCACTGAATGAATGGGAGGCTGAGACAGCAGCTCACTGAATGAATGGGAGGCTGAGACAGCAGCTCACTGAATGAATGGGAGGTTGAGACAGCAGCTCACGGAATGAATGGGAGGCTGAGACAGCAGCTCACTGAATGAATGGGAGGCTGGGGCAGCAGCTCACTGAATGAATGGGAGGCTGGGGCAGCAGCTCACTGAATGAATGGGAGGTTGAGACAGCAGCTCACTGAATGAATGGGAGGCTGGGGCAGCAGCTCACTGGATGAATGGGAGGTTGAGACAGCAGCTCACTGAATGAATGGGAGGCTGGGGCAGCAGCTCACTGAATGAATGGGAGGCTGGGGCAGCAGCTCACTGAATGAATGGGAGGTTGAGACAGCAGCTCACTGAATGAATGGGAGGCTGAGACAGCAGCTCACTGAATGAATGGGAGGCTGGGGCAGCAGCTCACTGGATGAATGGGAGGTTGAGACAGCAGCTCACTGAATGAATGGGAGGCTGGGGCAGCAGCTCACTGAATGAATGGGAGGCTGGAGCAGCTGGTTAAGATGGAGTCTAAAAGCCAATAATTAATCATAAGATTTCGGCCTGTCCAGTGCTCAGTTCGCATTTCCAGTGTCAGTTGCTTGTATAAGTTGTGCGTACCAAATCAATTTCTCTTGTCAGTTTCTATGCTTGCTCCTGTTTTATTCAGTAGAATTTTGGGATTTGTTCGCCTAGCTGTGCTGATCTGCTCTGGTCATTATGTCTTACATATTTTGCTAATGTTTGCATGTCTGCTTTCTTTCGGCGTAAAAAGCGATATTCGACGGTTGAATTGCTAGCTGTCAAAAAGAATTACCTAAGCAATTAATTATCAGGCGCACACCTAGGGTCGTTCATTACCTATAATTGGGCTCTTCCTGCTCGAGTGTCACCAGTACTTCTAGCGCTAGATTTATCCAATGCTTTTTCTGCTCGATAACGATATATAATACTTGTATTATTACTGTTTGAAGTTGCATACCTGGATGCCGCATAGCCGCATACAGATTTGCTTGTAACCGAGCTGAAATGCAACCAGTCTGCCCTCCATTTTTGCCTTTCTAATGCTGCGCTTATGAAGCTGGGGTTCAGATGCTGTCTCCCACTCTCCATCCCCCTCCCTCCCTCTTCCCTCTCCTCTCTATCTCCCCATTCTCTCATCTCCGCATTTATCTCTCCTCTCTTCTCTTCATCTTACCCTCTTTATCTCCTCCTTTTCATCCCCTCTTCATATCCCCTTCTTCATCTTCCCTTCCCCCTTCATCTTCCCCTCTTCATTCTCTCTCCCTCTTCATCTACTCCTCTTTATCCCCTCTCCCCTCTTCATCTCCCCTCCCCTCTCCATCTCCCTGCTCTTCATCTCCCCTCGCCTTCCCTCTCTGTCTCCCTCTTGTTGATGCTTGTAAGTCCCAGAAGCCAGGCAGTGAGCAGTATGCCTGCCTTCCACTTGATTGCTCTTATTAAAAATTAATTTGCTTCACATATATGCTTGCCTATAATTCGTCTAGCTATTGCTGTTACATAACGCGAATCGCATACTTAGATCTCCAGGTATTGAACTGTGAGATTACATTTACCCAAACCTACTGTGTTTCTTTCTTCAAAGCTATAATTAACTAGGCTTAATATGCTGTTAATTAGTTATGAATACAAATTTTATTTGTACTTTTACGTAAGTGGCTATAATTAAAAAAAGAATACTTGTGCGTCCGTATCCGAGTTGATTTGTTGCGCTCTAATGTCGTTTTCAAATATTATTTTAAAGATTTTAGATACTCAATACTCACATAATAGGTTTCTATTGTATAGCAAGAGAGATAAGTAATCTAGGATTGAACACGCCTACTTCTGGGATTATAATAAATGTCTGCAGTTCAGTGCATTCTCCCTGAATTATTATTGATTTGTGCGCCTGTTTAAAGACGAAAGCAGTATGGAATTGTCGCTCCCGTGGCTGGCTGATTGGGACGCACTTTTTTGTCCCCCCCCCCTGTTATTGGCGCTGTTTGGTTTGGAAGGGGGGGTTGTGTGCGCTGCACTGTTCAAGCAGGGCTACAAAATGGGGCTTGGGCGTGTCCCCGCCTGCCGTGTGCTGCGGTACATGGAATCCCTTCACCTTAGCGACAGAGTGCCATAATTGGAGGCTATGGGTGACTGCTAGCAATTCGAATGCTGGGTTTGGGTTATGAGAACAGCAAGCAGTTAATGAAAACAGCATACTTTGATTGGGGTAATGTGCACTTAATTCTGTTCGAATGTCTATGTGTAGTTCAATTTCATCTCATAACCACTTTATTCGCTTTTTATATTAACCCCTTTTCGGCTCTTACAGGCCAACTTCTGTGCTCTGATTGTGTCATTGCACCAGCCCCGGATCCTCAAGCTGCTGGGCCACCGTTACCTTACCTTCTAGATCTTCAGTTGCTAGGCCAGCTTCTCAGATCCCCAGTTGCTAGGCCAACCTTTTAGATCCCCAGTTGCTAGGCCAACCTTTTAGATCCCCAGTTGCTAGGCTAGCCGCTCAGATCCCAGTTGCTAGGCTAGCCACTCAGATCCCCAGTTGCTAGGCTAGCCGCTCAGATCCCCAGTTGCTAGGCTAGCCGCTCAGATCCCCAGTTGCTAGACCACCGCGAGCCTCCCAGATCCGTGCCAACTGAGTTAACTATTTGTTGCACTTGTAACCTCTGGCTATCGGTCGGAATTGATCAGCAACCTGTGCACTATAATCTCACTTTCTAATACAAGGTGTAAACTTGGTCTGGCTAGGCAGAGGTAGGAGAAGGAGCAGTTTAGCATTTTATAAATGCCTTCCGCAGCCCGACGCCTTTTAACCCAACGAAACGCTTTCAAGTGCCCAGCTGCTATGCCAGACAGAGAAAGAGAGAGGGGAGTGTATGATCTGAACTATCTGAGGAAGAATCAGTCCGGTTGGTAACGGCGGTTTCAAGGAAATGATAGCTACGAAGTGAGAGCAGGGGGGGGGGCGTTTAGTCGAATCGATTCCGGTGCTGCCAACTGCCGCCCACGCTGGCAAGCTCAAAGGCAGTGCTCTCTCTCTCTCTCTCTTCCCTTCTCCCTTATCCGTTTTAGCCATATAGATTTTTCATTGGCTGCTGTTTGGCACTGTTGATCGTTCAGTCTCCTCTTGTGCTGTCTATTCAGTGCGTCCCTAGTGCGCGTCTGCCCCCCCCCCAGTTTTGACTCCCTGTTCCTTTAAATGTTTTTTTCCCTGTCTAGAATTCTAGAGTTGCTTTTATAGATTTCTATTGTTTTATTAATTCTCTATTATTTACCGATAATTTTATTACCGCAGTTGCAGCAGCAGCAGCGATGGGATCTCGCGATGCGGCCGATCAGAACTTTGACTACATGTTCAAATTATTGATTATTGGCAATTCCTCCGTTGGCAAGACGTCGTTTCTGTTTCGCTACGCTGACGACTCTTTCACGTCCGCCTTCGTGTCCACTGTTGGCATCGATTTCAAAGTCAAGACCGTCTTTAGACACGATAAGCGGGTCAAGCTGCAGATCTGGGTGAGTAGCTTCTCTTTATTGCCTCATCTCTCACTGGCTTCTGGTCACATCTCCCACTCCCCCAATAACCGCTTGTCATGACTCGCCGTGTGTACTCAATGACTCCCAGTCTCCTATGACCCTTCTGTGTCTTCTATGACCTATCTGTGTCTCCTATGACCCTTCTGTGTCTTCTATGACCTATCTGTGTCTCCTATGACCCTTCTGTGTCTTCTATGGCCTATATGTTTCTTCTATGACCCATCTGTGTCTTCTATGACCCTTTTGTGTCTTCTATAACCCTTTTGTGTCTTCTATTACCTATCTGTGTCTCCTATGACCCTTCTGTGTCTTCTATGGCCTATCTGTGTCTCCTATGACCATTCTGTTTCTTCTATGACACTCAGGGTCTCCTATGACCCTTTTGTGTCTTCTATGACCTATCTGTGTCTTCTATGACCTATCTGTGTCTTCTATGACTTATCTGTGTCTTCTATGACCTATCTGTGTCTCCTATGACCCTTCTGTGTCTTCTATGGCCTATTTGTTTCTTCTATGACCCATCTGTGTCTCCTATGACCCTTTTGTGTCTTCTATTACCTATATGTGTCTCCTATGACCCTTTTGTGTCTTCTATGGCCTATATGTGTCTCCTATGACCTATCTGTGTCTTCTATGACCCATCTGTGTCTCCTATGACCCTTTTGTGTCTCCTATGACCTATCTGTGTCCTTTATGACCCATCTGTGTCTCCTATGACATTCTGTGTCTCTTATGACCCTTTTGTGTCTCATACGACCTATCTGTGTCCCTCATGACCCATCTGTGTCTCCTATGACTTATCTGTGTCTTCCATGACCCTTTTGTGTCTCCTATGACCTATCTGTGTCTTCTATGACCCATCTGTGTCTCCTATGACCTATCTGTGTCTTCTATGACCCTTTTGTGTCTCCTATGACCTCTCTGTGTCTCCTATGACCCTTTTGTGTCTCATACGACCTATCTGTGTCCCTCATGACCCATCTGTGTCTTCTATGACCCTTCTGTATCTCTTATGACCATTTGTGTCTTCCATGACCCGTTTCTATTTTGTCTCCGATGACCAATTTGTATATCCCTCGACCCTTAGTGTATTCTAAAACTTCTGTATCTTAGAACCCATGTATCACGCCCTCTTTTATACTCTTACATGTTTCCCTTGTTTCTGTCAATCTTCTCCTTATGCCTATCATGAATCTTATATCTCCTCATTTTATCTCGCTCAATCTATTTCCTATATGTTAATTCCACGACTCTAAAAATGATGAGTGAAGTTTATTGATTAGTAACAATCTATTGTATTCATTTTTTCTTAAGGTAATAATTCATACAACTGATAATCAAAACCACTGAAGGTTATTATGCATTCCGTTAGATTAGCTTAAATCCTTTGCGTGTGCGACTGTCGCGTGTTTGATAGAATCGACTATCAACTTGTCCACTAGCGGCAATCAATTTCGCTGCCACTGGGACGCAACTTCCTGTGCGTCTCAACCCGACAAAGTAATTGGCCCTCCGGGACCCGGTCGGTTTATTAATTTATATCGACAGGTCAATTTCAAACTCTGCTTAGCCTTTGCAACTACTTGCATTCTTGCTTTCATGGTGCAGTCAGATCCGGAAGGTCCGTCACATCAAAATCAAAGTTGCAAAGCGCTGTTTCATAATGATTCTTATTTGTACATAACAATCACCCATGATCCGCTCCGAGAATCACCCCTGATCCGCCCCTAGAATCACCCCTGATCCGCCCCTAGAATCACCCCTGATCCGGCCCGAGAATCACCCCTGATCCGGCCCGAGAATCACCCCGATTCGGCCTGAGAATCCCCCCTCATCCGCCCCGAGAATCACCCCTGATCCACGCTGAGAATCACCCCTCATCCGCCATAAAATCACCTGACCTATGATCCACCCTGAGAATCACTCTTGATTCGCCATGAGAATCACCCCTCATCCGCCATAAAATCACCCATGATCCGCCCAGAGAATCACTCCTGATCCGCCATGAGAATCACTCCTGATCCGCCCTGACAATCACCCCTGATCTGCCCCTAGAATCACGCTTGATCTCTCCCTGGGAATCACCTATGATCTCCGCCCACTAAGAACCACTCCTGATTCGCCACGCAATAATCATTCTCGATCCGCCCACTAAGAACCACTCCTGATTCGCCACGCAATAATCATTCTCGATCCGTCCACTGAGAATCACTTCTGATCTTACCTTGATGTTGAGAATCACTCCTAATCCGCCGACCAAGAATCACTCCCGATCTTCCCCTGAGTCTGAGAATCACTACCAATCTATCTACTGAGAATCACTCCTTTATCACTCCGGATCCGCCCCGAAGCATGATCTCCGAACTTGAGCTAAGAATCGTACGAAACTTAAAAATAGCAAAATGGACGCAAATTGCAACAAACTATATTAAAAATCGTTTCAGTAAAAATGAGTAGTATAAATAGCGTTTTCTGTTACTACTTTTTAGGACACAGCTGGTCAAGAGAGGTACCGAACCATCACCACAGCCTATTATAGGGGCGCTATGGGCTTTATTCTAATGTACGACGTTACCAACGAGGATTCGTTTAATGCCGTGCAAGACTGGTAAGTCGCTTGTATTAAAATATGTGAGTACTAAGGTACAATATTTTATTAGTGTCTGTATGCATCTTTTATTGTCGCTCCTGTGCACACCGACCTTTTATATATGTTCAGTGTTGTCATTGCACTTTATTATTACAATTTAAAATTTATAGGAAATATAAAATATAGCAGGAACCATATTAAAGCAACTTATTTTTTGTAACTGATATCACTATTCATATATTTTGAAATTTGTTTCCCTTGTGTCAATCTAAATTTTACCTTTGTTTTCCTTGTATGCAAATTTAGCTGGAGTTAACTTCGTAGCGTCTGATTTCTTTATCTCTTGGCTTTCTTCTCCCTAGTCTCCCTAGCTAAAATTAATAAAATGTACGAGCGTACGTGAAATCTTGTCCCCTTCACGGTATCTATCTATCTGAGGGCCAGGGTGAGGGCTGGCGGTACATATATTCTCGTCCTGGGACAGGGCTGGCGTACATAGAATCTCGTCCCCTTTTATTTGAGGGTAGGGCTGATGTACATAAAATCTCGTCCCCTTTTAAATGGGGTGGGGTAGGGCTAGTGTACATAGCTCGTAGAATCTCGTCCCCTTTTATTTTAATTTGGGGTGGGGGTAGGGCTGGGATACACAGATCTTGCTATGACAAGATAATTGCCAGCTGGTCCACATGAAGTCGGGGCAAGAGTTTGCTTTAGTGTACAGTTTATTTATTAGTTTACTTCAACCCCAACCACTGCGTCTTCTAAAACCGCACACGCACACACAACTAACTAAAGGGTGACGCTGGTGCGCGGTCAGGCCTGGCAAGGTGCCGTTGTTGTATTGGTAGGCAACAAGTGCGACTGCCAGCCAGGTCAGCGCCGAGTCGACACCAAAACGGCGCAAAAGCTGGCAAATGAGCTCGGTGCGAATTTCCAAGCCCTAAAAAATCCCGGTGTTTTTTTGGTTCAAATTACGAGCGTAGTTTTCCTTCTTCGATTAACTTTTTTCTTTATTCCGGTTCGGTGAATTTGTTTGGACTGTTCTTTTTATTAAAGTTTGATAGTCAATAGTTAAGAGTGAAAGTACTAACTACCAAAGCGTGGTTTGAGTGAGGATTCCGCGCTGATGATTTTGATAGACATCCCATTGGAATATCTTAGAATAGCATTTTGAATTCCGAGGAATTGAAACTTGCTGAGTATATGTCGGTATAAACAGTACAAATTGGTATTCCTGCTGTTCAACTGATTATTTCTTTGATGGTTTTTTGCCTTTTTTCTAAAAAACTGGATTCGTCGTTTTAGATTTTATTTCTATTACATGTGTTTTATTTAAAACAAAGGTGCCTCTCATACGCATCGCTACCATGCCCAGGGTGACGGCAATACAGACTCACTCCTGGTCCACAGCCAAAATTGCTCTAATTGGTAACAAGTGCGATTTAGAGGATAGTCGCATTGTCTCCATTGAGCGCGGTGCTAGGCTGGCACATGATCTGGGTATTGTACCGCAGTTCACTTGCTTCATTGCCATCTTTTTATTAGTGATTAATGTTTTTCAATCTTTTGTGCTTCTTCTATTCTACTTTTGTGTAAAAGATACAATTTCTTGCGGAAAATGGCATTGAACACAAGATAAGTGTTTATATACCGTATTTGTGTTTTCTTATTATATATTGTACGGTGGCGATTCGAGAAAAACATTTGAAAAGTTCTTTATTTGCGATTCCCCTGCTAAGGTCTCTTATCCGGATATATGGAAATTCCTGTGGAGAAAATCCTTAGAGATTTTTAGTTAGGACTCCACTTTATAGATTCCCCTTTGGATTCCCCCTTTCTGATTTTGATTTAAAAATGTCCCTCTAGCGATTCCCCTTTAGGGATTCCCATTTAGGGATTCCCCTTTAGAGATTCCCCTTTAGGGATTCCCCTTTAGGGATTCCCCTTTAGGGATTCCCCTTTAGGGATTCCCCTTTAGGGATTCCCCTTTAGGGATTCCCCTTTAGGGATTCCCCTTTAGGGATTCCCCTTTAGGGATTCCCCTTTAGGGATTCCCCTTTAGGGATTCCCCTTTAGGGATTCCCCTTTAGGGATTCCCCTTTAGGGATTCCCCTTTAGGGATTCCCCTTTAGGGATTCCCCTTTAGGGATTCCCCTTTAGGGATTCCCCTTTAGGGATTCCACTTTAAGGATTCCACTTTAGGGATTCCCCTTTAGGGATTCCCCTTTAGGGATTCCCCTTTAGGGATTCCCCTTTAGGGATTCCCCTTTAGGGATTCCCCTTTAAGGATTCCACTTTAAGGATTCCACTTTAGGGATTCCCTTTTAGAATTCCCCTTTCGGGATTCCCCTTTTAGGGAGTCTCCTGTAGAGATTCCTCTTTAGGGATTCCTCCTCCGGGATTCTCCCAACTGTGATCTCCCTCTCGGAGCTGCCACGCTTGAACTCTGTTCCACTGAAATCCATTGTTAAATAAGTCTTATTCTGTCGATTTATATGCTAGGAGCAAAATTAAATGTCACTCCTATGCAACTGATGCATGAAATGAGTTAGGAGTAAGTGCTGTGCATTTCCTATATTGCTTAGTGAATTTAATGCATTTGTTTTCTAATATCCCTAAGCGTATTTTTCTATTTCTCTTGGAATGTTATCTGTTGTTAAAAGATACTTATTACTGACTATTATTCTAAAGGTGTACTCAGATCAGAGCCCACGCTTGGCACGATGCCACCATAGTTCTGGTTGGCAACAAGTGCGATCTAGCTGACTATCGAGTTATTAGCGAATTAAGCGGCCAGCGATTGGCTGAAGAGATTGGTAAATGCTGAAATTCTTATATTTGAGATCCTCCTCGTAACTGCTAATGTGGCCTAAAATGTCGGAACTATTTAGTGTGAATTAATATTATAACATTTCTTAAATTTTTAATCAGCAGTGTTTTTCTGATAAACTATCTAGTAAAAATATTCCGACATTTCAATTAAAAGTGAGTATATTTTATCATTGCTGAAATATCTGCAGGCCTCGAGTTCTTTGAGACTTCCGCTAAAGAGAATATCAACGTCAAAGCCGTATTCGAACGACTGGTTGACGTCATCTGCGACAAGATGGCCGAATCGCTGGAGTGCGATCCTAATTTGGCTGCCGGGGCCGGTGAGTAAGATTTAGTTTAGCATCTGCACTTTTAGCTATCATCAGCAGGCTAGTTTACTTTTAGATTGAAGTTCATTCTCTCGCGCACTTTTAGCTATAATCAGCAAGCTTATATACTTTTAGATGAATTTAATTTTCTCGTGCACTTTTAGCTTATCACCGTCAGTCTAGTGTACTTTTAGATGGAATTAATCCTCTTGTACTTTTAGATATCATCAATAGGCTTGTGTACTTTGAGTTTGAGACACGATTCAACATAAATTGTACTTTTAGCTAACACCAATAAGCGCTAACTATAGTGCACATTGATGCATAAATCCAACAGTTTTTTGTTTTAGTTAACATCATCGGGCTAGTGAATTGCAAACTCAAGATTCAGCATATATCTAGTACTCATAGTAGCCACATGCAAACAAGTGTGCATAGTTTTAGAATCAACTCTTGTGCTTTTATTCTGTTGTTCGCAGGCACTCGTCTGCAGGAAGGCCGCGACAAGCAGGCAAACGGCTGCAACTGTTAATAACTTGGCAATAAATATAGCAGAAGCAAGCAGTAACAATGGAGTGCGAGAAGGGAGATGTAGCTGTGCCCTTCTTGCTTGCAATATTGTGAACCAGAGAGTCCTTACCTGTAATAGCAACACCATCCGTCTCGTGCTATTAATTTAGTTATGTATATAGTGTCCAAAGGATACTACTGCTATTAGTCAGAGTTCATCAGATATTGGATTAAAACTATCCTATAACTCATGTTGTATGGCTTTTACGTGCTCATGTAGTAGCATACGTGAATATTAATTTTAATTATTTCAGTACGAAAGACACTGTGTTACTGTTGCTTTCATTTTGCTTCTGTGTACCCAAAAATACTTCCGTGCATCGTCTGTCAGCCCATAACTGCATTGCATTCGACACCCATTTTTTGTTGCTCTTTTCGCTACTGTAAGTCATCTTCGCGTCATTTTTTATTTATTACTATTATTATTATTACTATTATTACTAATATATGTACTGTGATAATCTTTTTTCTGGATTTTTCTTCTACTAAAAGCGTCCCAGGAAATGTTGTCAGTCCATGGCCTCTGTAGATGGAAACAGCTGTGGCTTGTATTGCTTATAATATTATTTAGTACCAACAGTAACCAATTTTCTTAACCTCGCGCGCGATCAGTTTTGTCACACAGTCCAAGCCAAAGTACAATTTATTTATCTACTAATTATTTTATTGCTGGTGCAGTCTCTTCGTAACCCGTAATTCTATATTTATTAATTTCTTACCTGGGACATAACTAACTAATTGTCAGTCTTTGCAAGCAAAGTTTATATAGCTAACAAACAGCTCACTTGTGTGAATATCATAATGCGTGTGCATATGATAATTTTTTGTGTATGGGTACTTTTTCTTCTCGTGTACTAAACTGCGGGATTATTAGCCTGTAAGTTATATATATATCCTCATTTCTTATCTACGAGTTTTTCTTTAAATAGAATGAGAAATAATTGTAGTGTCGTGAATTTGACTTTTGTGTTTGGCTTTCGAATAGTTATTTATGAATATTTTGTCCTCTAAAATATTGAGTAAGTTGTTAGTGTCATAAAATTGGCTTATAATAATCCAGATAATTAATAGTTGGCTGATTCAATTTTAAGTTAAGCAGTTAAATCCTTGATCCTTTGGCATCTCAGCATTCTCCCCTTGAGCTTGAGCCTTGCACTTTATAACCATTTTGAGCTTCGAGCTCTGATCATTAACGTCTTGACAAGCCTAAGCTTACTTGACCCTAACCTTAATGATCCCACTAGGGTAACACTTCCTTGTGCTTTTATCAAAGCTTTGGGTCCATCCCATGGTCTTGTACTTTTGATATTTAGTAAAATTAGTAAAAGGAGCGGCGGAATGGGGTGGGTGGTTTTACGACCAGCTCTTGTTTATAACACTCACTCAGACTGGTTAGACTGGCGTAAACTAAGTTAACTGATAAAACAGAAGTCTATCCGCCATGTACAGTCTACGATAGGGGTAGGAATGCATGACCAGGCTAGGGGTTTGACTTTAGATAAGATTAGATTAGATTGGATGTACGCATATTACCATTTTAGGCGAAGAAGCTAGTGTACATTCTTTATTCACTCAGATAGATGTACACTGAACTGATTTTATTATTTTATCGTTTGAGAGGTCTCTATTTAAAAAGGGTCACGCAAACAACAACAAGCTAATTGCTAAACTCATTGTTTTTCGCTTCAACACGAATTCAGCCGCCTTCCCAGCGAAAGCCAAATAAATGCAGCCCTGTTCGCCGCGATGCCCTATAAACCTATTAAAGAACGAGACCGATAGTTTGCGCGATCAAGTTGCCACATTGCGTCGAGAGAATGACGCTCTGCGACAACAACGCGACGCGTTTTCGTTGGCCTGCGCCGAGTCTGCTGAAGCCTCTAAAGAATTTAAAAGCGAGGTAGTCGATCTGCACTATCTGCTAGCTATGAGCATGGTTAAGGAGCGAGAAAATGACGCCAGAGCTGTTATAGCATCGTTAAATGAGGCGGCGGCTGGAGCTATTCATACGGCTGCGCTAACAGCGGCTGAGCAAATCTGGGTTGAGTTTTGCACCGAACTAGATCAGAGCCGGATCGCGCTAAAACAGCTGCGCACCGACTGCCGGTAAGTGTTTGGCCCAGAAATCTTAGTATTGAGTTATTTCGCGCTTAGAAAATACTTATTTTCTAGAATACTTCGCTGAGACTTCGGCAAGACCACTTCGCTGAGTCACCTGACTCAGTCATGCCGCCAGCGATGGCACTATTAAGTAACAGCCATGCCAATAAAGGGGGTTCATGTCCCCGAAACTTCATATCTCCGTTAGAGTTAAAGCTTAAGCTTGGATTAGGGTTAAGCTTGTCGGAGATACGACTACTGCACGAAGGATCCTGCTCAATACTATCTTTTTTGTTGTTATTTTTCTTTGTTTATTCTCATACACTTTTCTTAAATATCTGAGCATTTTTAACACTTTGTACATTATTAATCCAGCCACAACTTGTGCCCATAGGCGAAAAACGTAGTGACCGGATGGGATGGGTGAATAAAGAATGGCTTTAACTTTTATGCGGCCAAATTAAAAGCAGTTGTTCTGATTGTGCACTGAAATATCAAATAGCTTCAAATCTTCTTTTTCTGTTTGCGCCCAGGTCCAAACTTGACACGCAAGAAGAATTCAAGGCGGCCAACGTGAAGACTCAATTCCAAAAATTGGTGCCTCGCTCGCCGCGAAAGCCAGACCTCAAAGCGCTGAAGCTCGAGGCGGAAACTGCTAAACAGCAGCAGCAGCAGCAGCAGATGCCGCCGCCGCCACCGCCTTCATTGCAGCCGCCGCAGGCCGCGACTCCGGCTGCTCGGCCGAGATCAGTTAACGTCAGCTTGCCTTGCAACAGCCTGCCTGGTCCAATTGGTCCGCGAGCCGGCACGACTGCCAGCGCTCATGGAGATCTGACCGAGCAGCAGAGAGGCGCACTAAAGTACATGCCTGTGGTGCAAAAGGTAGGAAAATATTTAGCACCGAGGCTAGCAATCTGCGCCCTCCCCCCTCTTTGTAGAGGCAACAAATAAAGAAAGAATTTTTTGTATTAACTAAATTTAGGTTTTGACCTTGTACAGTCACTATAGCATTTCCTCTGAAACTTGAGAATATTTTCGTGAGTTAAGACCACAGATACTAAGATAACTATAGATATGCCACTCAGGCATATATACTTGGTAAAATTGCTTTCTACTTTCAGTTCAGTAGCAAAGAAGAATACATAAGCTATTTTATAAAAATAAAGGCAGCTGACTTTGATAAGTTTAGAAGCCCAAGCTTCTAGGCGTAAACAACTTGCTAATTGGTTCAGCAATAATGTACATTTATTAGCCAGTTCACTGAAATGTACATAGCAGCTTTAGGCTGGAATTCCGAGAAAGGCAATAAAAATTGGGGGTTGGGGGTAGTGTGGAAAGGCCGCGGTTAGAGGGTTTAAGCTTGGGGGGATGTAAGAGCCAATAAATGAGCTCTAAGTAATAAAATACATTAAAATGCTTCTGTTTAACTTACTACTGAACTGAAAGTAGCTTACACGCAAATGTGCTGAGTGGCCCATCTTATCTAGTTATTCTAGTATCTGCGGTAAAGACCCAAAGTTAAATTCTTGGTGATGCTAGTGGATTGCTTCACAAGCAAGCGAAATTCGTGGCAAAGCTGTTTTCTACATTACGAAATTTGTAGTTTTTAAGAATTGCTAGGAATGATATTGAGGCTTTGATAGCGTGGTGGAACAATGTGTACCCAAGGAACAGCCAGTAAAATTCGAAATTGGGGCTGAGCCACGTTTTTTAATGTCAATAATTTTTTAATTATTAGAATTCAAGACCTCTAACAATAGTCAAATTTGAGCACCCTGTAAACATGGAGTCTGGAGAGTTCTGCAGCTTCTGCTGCAGAGAGGCTCAGCGATGTTAAAGATATTTTATTTGATTTCGAACTTTTTGACTGATGCCAGCTGTCCAAACCTCGGTGATTTTCAATTTGGCATAATAAATTTGAGCATCTTACTACGATATGATGGAGTACATGTCGGAGAGCTTCGACATTGAAAAACTTTTGAACGATTTAAAAATTTGCTTCATTTCAGATACTGCCGTACGTGACAGTTGATCAGGTTAGTCAGGCCTTAGCCAGCATGACCGTCAGGCCTGGTGCTCAAATTGAGCAACAATTAATTAATATTCTGATCGATAAGCATCAGGCTAAGCAGCAGCACCTTCGGCATAGACAGCAGCAACAGTCCAATGGCGGTGCTGCCTACAAGTTAAACGGAAGCAATGCCAGCAGAACTTCAGCAACTGTTTCTGGCAGCGCCGAAGAGGACACGTGCATTGTCTGTCTGGACAGCTTGAACCCGCAGAAGGAACAGGTGCGCCGGCTAGACTGTGATCACCTGTTTCACGACGCCTGTATTCGTCGCTGGTTTCAGGAGTGCTCAGTGTGTCCCACCTGTCGGAATTATTCTTTGCTACCGGACGAATATCCCAAATTGTGGTAGTGGGAAATGTTGGCTATTTTTTTCAGGTGCAATTTAGATCGACGAATATGTAATACTGACTTTCTCTCGATGTTATTTTCTTAAAACTATACATCAAGTGTTTTTTTCGTATATTTACAAGAACTGGTGCTTCCATTGCTTCTCTGTGTAGAAGTTTGGTTTCACTACCTATATCTTTGTGTCGGTTTGTCACAACTTTTGTAAAAAATATCAGCGTATAAATTTAAAACTTAAATTGATCAATGTAAGACTAATATGATAGGTAATCTTACATTCGATTCGGACCATGCAGTCCCCCTCCCCCCAGCAGTCGCAATGCAATGCAAAATTTTAGCCAATTTTAACCTCATGGTTTTGCAGGTGAGGCTTTTGGCTGAGCCTTTGACAAAATAGCGAACTAGCGAGGTATTCGATAACAATTTATGACGAATATTTACAGCTGGTGCTTTTGAACTTCTCCATTCATTTAACCTCTTCCCCGTGTCTCTTTTCAGGTGTGTAATAAACATAAATTTGTAAAATTCTACTAAACTTGCTTCTTTTGCACCGGGAAATGATTCTGTGTATGTTGTTGTTGTTGAGCAGTTAATCTGTCTGTCTGTCTGTTTTTTTCTTCTGTGTTATTTTTTTAGATAATCTCTAACAATGCATCGTGCATTTGCGACTTCGCTGTGTCCACCATAATTTTCTCCCAGGTACAGGTAACCATTTCAGTTGCCAGCGGATTAAGCTACTGGTCCCCTGTTACTACTCTGAGTTTGAATTTTTTCCTGTATACGAGGGTTGTCCGGCGAAACCTAGGGCTGATGCTAAATTTCTAAAACAGAGCAACGAAATTTGACAAAACCGCTCTTGCATCTCAACATAGTCTTCAGTTCTCTCACTTGTTGGAGGCCTCAGCAAAAGATTAGGTGAGCATGCCCGTTGAAAACGTTACCGTGACAATAATCTTTAGAGTCATATTGCATACAACTCACTGGTGACTCTAGCGACTCTTGAGACTTTTTAAACGACTCAAACGACTGTAATTCGATGGAGAGGTGACTGTTGCGTCACGAGCGCATAACGTGAGTTGGAAGTCTTCGCGACTCGTACGACACTACAAGAGTCGTGTTAGTTAAAGATGCACTTTAGACGCAATTCGGTGATTCAAGCATGCAGCGACTCTATCGCGCCTCAAATTAACTCTTGGGCAACTTTGACGACCTTGGTGACTTGTACCGTGACATCTCGTCGTTTGAGAGTCGTCGTCTAGAGGCGCTTATTTTATAATAAGCGACCTCCCTCTAAGCTAAGGCAGTCTTCACCTGCTGCTTCGTGTCAAGCCTGCAACCGGCGATGCTAGTGTTGACTTTCAGGACCGCCAAAGTCCACCGGTGCCAAATCAGACTGGGGTGCGGCGCCACCTGGATGTCGGTCCTGGCCAGGTGCTTCTTATTCCTGACCCACACTTTTGGAGCCAATTTTGTCCTGGTGTGTGACCTTACTTAGCAGACACATGCTTCAGCTAAAGATTATGTACCCGGATCTTACTCAAAGGTGGTTTTGAATGTTCCCGTGTCTTCTGCACTACAAGCTCTTTCATGTTACATTCGTCCTCCTCAGTCACCTTTGCCACTATCGCAATCGCCGCGACCGCAAGTGCTTTAGTGTCTCCCAATGTCGATTTTCCTACCTTGAAGAAGTCTGCAACGGCTTCTTAGCGTAGGGATAACCTCGAGGGGTGTCTGAAAGCTAATAGCGAGCTGCAAAGATATGGTTTGAGATAGAAAGTTTAGAGTGATAATCCGGTGAGTAGATGTGTCGCTATTTTAGTGTATGGCTATATTTCGCTGGGCAGTCCTCTTAGTTTTATAGTGTGCTATCTCAGCTGCACTTTCTGATGACGGCTTGAATACTATTTTATTTAGACAGACTATCGTGTGTTCTTGGCATTCGGAAGGCATTCTTGTAGGTTTACTGTTAAACCAATATGCAACTTTTCGCTGCTCTTGTGTACAATGAGTGAAGTGCGTTTCTTTTAATTAATTGACTAATGTAGCTTGTAGTTCACACTCTGCCTTTACACGTGAAATAAATAAACAAGTGCTTGTGTTTCCTCGTTGTGTTTTTTTAGTGTGTGACCTTGTCAATTATTTATCGTCTAGTGACCTTCCATTGTTAGTCATTATTTGTGGCGCTCTTAAAGCTAATAAGATTAATATCATATAGTTTTCTGGTAGCCTACCTACCAGGTCTTACTGTTCAGTTCGGTCAGCTGGGCTAAGCTACCCACCAGTCCTTACTGTACAGTTCGGTCAGCTGGGCTAAGCTACCCACCAGTCCTTACTGTACAGTTCGGTCAGCTGGGCTAAGCTACCCACCAGTCCTTACTGTACAGTTCGGTCAGCTGGGCTAAGCTACCTAACCAGTCCTTACTGTACAGTTCGGTCAGCTGGGCTAAGCTACCCACCAGTCCTTACTGTTCAGTTCGGTCAGCTGGGCTAAGCTACTCAACAGTCCTTACTGTTCAGTTCGGTCAGCTGGGCTAAGCTACTCAACAGTCCTTACTGTTCAGTTCGGTCAGCTGGGCTAAGCTACTCAACAGTCCTTACTGTTCAGTTCGATAAGCTGGGCTAAGCTACTCAACAGTCCTTACTGTTCAGTTCGGTCAGCTGGGCTAAGCTACTCAACAGTCCTTACTGTTCAGTTCGGTCAGCTGGGCTAAGCTACTCAACAGTCCTTACTGTTCAGTTCGGTCAGCTGGGCTAAGCT
This sequence comes from Macrostomum lignano, assembly GCA_002269645.1. Classification (NCBI taxonomy): domain Eukaryota; kingdom Metazoa; phylum Platyhelminthes; family Macrostomidae; genus Macrostomum; species Macrostomum lignano. Next base: position 135,034 of record NIVC01000946.1, on the reverse strand, counting down.
ACTCAACAGTCCTTACTGTTCAGTTCGGTCAGCTGGGCTAAGCTACTCAACAGTCCTTACTGTTCAGTTCGATAAGCTGGGCTAAGCTACTCAACAGTCCTTACTGTTCAGTTCGATAAGCTGGGCTAAGCTACCCACCAGTCCTTACTGTACAGTTCGGTCAGCTGGGCTAAGCTACTCAACAGTCCTTACTGTTCAGTTCGATAAGCTGGGCTAAGCTACTCAACAGTCCTTACTGTTCAGTTCGGTCAGCTGGGCTAAGCTACTCAACAGTCCTTACTGTTCAGTTCGATAAGCTGGGCTAAGCTACTCAACAGTCCTTACTGTTCAGTTCGGTCAGCTGGGCTAAGCTACTCAACAGTCCTTACTGTACAGTTCGGTAAGCTGGGCTAAGCTACTCAACAGTCCTTACTGTTCAGTTCGATAAGCTGGGCTAAGCTACTCAACAGTCCTTACTGTTCAGTTCGGTCAGCTGGGCTAAGCTACTCAACAGTCCTTACTGTTCAGTTCGATAAGCTGGGCTAAGCTACTCAACAGTCCTTACTGTTCAGTTCGATAAGCTGGGCTAAGCTACTCAACAGTCCTTACTGTTCAGTTCGATAAGCTGGGCTAAGCTACCCAACAGTCCTTACTGTTCAGTTCGATAAGCTGGGCTAAGCTACTCAACAGTCCTTACTGTTCAGTTCGATAAGCTGGGCTAAGCTACCCACCAGTCCTTACTGTTCAGTTCGATAAGCTGGGCTAAGCTACTCAACAGTCCTTACTGTTCAGTTCGGTAAGCTGGGCTAAGCTACTCAACAGTCCTTACTGTTCAGTTCGGTAAGCTGGGCTAAGCTACTCAACAGTCCTTACTGTTCAGTTCGGTAAGCTGGGCTAAGCTACCCACCAGTCCTTACTGTACTGCAGTATCGCAGAACTGCAAGCATACATTTTATGAAGCGCTACTTCCAACGATATGTTGTTCTATGTTTCAGAGACGCCGATCAATTGGTATATTGAATTAAAAAGACTGTTAACAAAGGGAGAGAGAACACACTGGACAGTGTCATGCTGCCCGGGCCGCTGTTCGATTACCAGTTCAGGGTGATCATCATTGGCGACACCATGGTTGGCAAGTCGTCCCTAGTTCGCTATTTTGTCGAAGGCTCAGCCGACACGGCCTGCGAAGCCACGGTCGGTGTTGATTTCTTTGCTCGCCTAGTTCAACTGCCGGACGGCAGCCGGATCAAGCTGACCCTGTGGGACACGGCCGGCCACGAGAAGTTCCGGTCCATCACTCGCTCTTATTATCGCAATGCAGTAGCCGCTCTCATTGTCTTTGACGTCACTAATCGGGATAGTTTTAGTAGCGTGTCAGCCTGGCTTAAGGAGGCCCGTTTGAATATGACTTGTCCGGATCCGGGCCTGCTGCTAGTTGGCCAGAAGGCGGACATGTCCGGCCAGCGGACGGTTAGCCTGGACGAAGCGTCCGGATTGGCCGAGCAGCTTGGGTTGGCTTATATTGAGACCAGCGCGATCAGCGGCCACAATGTTGAGGCCTGTTTCCGCAGCCTGGCCGAGCGGGTCTACTGCCTGCTCATGGCCGGCCGTTACACCGGCATGTCGCCAGCCTGGGACGGTGTCCGGGTTGGACGGGGAGTGAACTCGTCTGCGTCAGCAGCAGCTGTCCGCCTGACCGCAAACGGGACTGGTGAAACTGAAGGCGGCAGCGGCTGCTGCTCGTGACGTGACGCCACCGGCTCAGCCAACTAACGGTGCTTAGTGTTGTGTTTAAGAATCAAGACTCCTCAAACAGAACTCAAGTCGCCCAGCGAGATATTCTGCGTAAAAATGATTCTAAGAAAGTTTGGTATTTCTGCTGCTAAGCGAATCTTTTTTATTGTGTGCAAAGAAGTTTAACAGAAAATTTTCATGCTTCACTGACATGACAGTCTGTTAGAGACGTTGGGGCGTTTTATAAGGTCTAAATTTCATAAGCTCATAACTTCACAATCTAGCTTGAATCTTCACTAGCTTGAACGTCATTATCTCGCATCTTCACAAGCTCGAATCTTCCCAAGCTCGAATCTTCATAATCTCGAATCTTCACAAGCTCGAATCTTCACAAGCTCGAATCTTCATAATCTCGAATCTTCACAAGCTCGAATCTTCACAAGCTCGAATCTTCCCAAGCTCGAATCTTCACAAGCTTGAATCTTCATAATCTCGAATCTTCACTAGCTTGAATCTTCATAATCTCGAATCTTCACTAGCTTGAATCTTCATAATCTTGCATCTTCACAAGCTCGAATCTTCACAAGCTCGAATCTTCACAAGCTCGAATCTTCACAAGCTTGAATCTTCATAATCTTGCATCTTCACAAGCTCGAATCTTCCCAAGCTCGAATCTTCACAAGCTTGAATCTTCATAATCTCGAATCTTCACTAGCTTGAATCTTCATAATCTCGAATCTTCACTAGCTTGAATCTTCATAATCTTGCATCTTCACAAGCTCGAATCTTCACAAGCTCGAATCTTCCCAAGCTCGAATCTTCACAAGCTCGAATCTTCACAAGCTCGAATCTTCCCAAGCTCGAATCTTCACTAGCTTGAATCTTTATAATCTCGAATCTCACTAGCTTGAATCTTCATAATCTCGAATCTTCACAAGCTCAAATCTTCACAAGCTCGAATCTTCACAAGCTCGAATCTTCACAAGCTCGAATCTTCACAAGCTCGAATCTTCACAAGCTCGAATCTTCACAAGCTCGAATCTTCACAAGCTCGAATCTTCACAAGCTCGAATCTTCACAAGCTCAAAATTGCATAAGTTCGAATATTCATAAGCTCAAATCTTCATAAGCTTGAAAAGAACTTAAAAACCAGTTGGGCAGCAATTCCTGATAGAAAAATCGTCAATCCTCTCCTTTGCGACAAATTGCGTCAATTTTTAACAACTGTTGTGTCAAGAATCCGGGGGGGGGCTTGCCAACAATATCCGCTTATTTCTCCTGTGCCGCATCGGATTGTCAATGTTTCAATGCCATTTGCTTAATCTGCCTGCCAGTCCTGCACACAATTCATGCTTTAGTTATTACACTGTGTAGTATTGATTGACATGGAACAGAATTGGTTTTATTTTTATAAGCCATCATGCTTTCTACATTTTTAATCATAAAATCTCATTTATGCACGAATTATTAATTATATTCCAGCGGTTTAGTATTTTCTACTATGGTTTTCGCATCAGGACTGCTCATATTGATCTCCAACTCCGTATGAAAATGAGTGATGTTGTAAATGTCCATCCATCTGTCTCGTGTTTCGAATAGTTTGTGTGTTTTATTTTCTTTTTGGTGTTCTTTTTGCACCTGGCTTTTCTTGGGAACAGTCAGTTTATTGTTATAGCTTCTTTAGTTTGCTGCGCGCCAATTATTGCTGCTGCTGCTGCTGCGGTTTCTTTTGCTTGTATAATAATCCATATTTGCTATGGAATGCTTTTCTGACTTGTTTTCAATTGATAATTCCCTGGTTTTTTGACTGTTTATAACAAATTTATTTCTATTTAGCCAGAGATTAATTGACTTGTTTTTTTGTTTGTTTGTTTTTTAAGTTATTGCACTGCTACTGATAGTAGAAAATCATGCAAGTCGTGGCAATTTCGCTGAGGCGCTGGTTTTAGCTGCAAAATGAATCAATTAGCAAGATGGAAAGTTTTCAGTGTTTATTCTCAGCACTTGGATTTATCACAATGTCTCACCCTCTAGACTTTCGAATCACAATCATTGCAGCAAGTGCTTCAATGAGTACCGAGCTAACATGGGGAGCCAATATTGCTATTAATCCTCTGGACTCTTGCTTTCCGACCATAGACAAATCTGCAGCTAAAATTAAACTGGAACGCTCATTAAACAGCTGGTTGATTTCACCGATAGAGCAGGACAACATCTGTGTGTTTATATTCAGTACGAGGGGCGTCTTAAAAGATTCCGGACTGAGGTCACCATTTTTACTGGAATGCTCAAGCCAAAGATCGCAGATACACAAGATGGGCCACTCATTAACTAATGGTTCTGTCTATGGATTTGAGGGCAGGAACGAGCGAAATCCGAGGTCTGCGAAGCAGACCGAGGATTCCGTCTCATTTCTGCCCGAAAATGCATAGACAGAACTGTGTTGTCTCATCATTTCGAGGGCGCCACTAAGCATTAACCATAGACGAAACTAGCGGGCACGGAATTCATTCCTGCCCGCCACTTTAGTCTGTGGTAATACTCAGGCTTTTTAAACTGTATTTTTGCAACAGCTGGTAGAATCCTGAAGAAAAGAGCGAATATATATATGGAAGTCAACAAGCACGAGCACAAATTATTGAGCACGAGGCATGATCAATTTGCAAAGAATCGCCACTGGCGATATTAGTGGCTTGGTCCGCTTGGATAGTGCTGAATTGGAATTCATGTCCAAACTGCGTCCATGAGCGCGAAGACGTCTGTCGATCAGTGGTCGGGATTGCCAATCCTGAACCTCAATGACGTGGAAACGTTTTTGGCGGAACTACGGACTCAGGAAGATTCGTATCGCGACTTAGATGTACAAGAACTAGAGGACATCAAACGACTTGAACAGTCGTCAAAGTCGGCATCCACCTTAGCAACCACTAAGAATCAAATTAATCGGTTCAAGAAATTTCTTCGAGAGAAAAACCTGCCTGATGACATTGAAAGCTACTTAGACGGCTATCTGCGCCTCTGGTACGTAAGTCTGCGAGCTAATCCTGCGCTTGGAACGAAGACCTATGCACCGGATACGATTCGTGGCTTTCGGGCTAGTATCCATCGATTTGTAAAGGAGACAAACAGTGCTTGAGAAAGACGGTGTAAGACTCAGCTTCTACATCTTTAACGCTGCATGGCTTTTGATGAAGCATTGATGAACTATTCTGCTATTGACGTATTGTTTATAAATGTACTTTTGTTATGCTGGCTAGCATGTACTGTTACTTCGATAAATTTATCTTTTTCTACGCTTAATAATAAATGCCATAGACTAAAATCGCGGGCACACATTGACGATTCCGTGGGCCGTGCGGCCCGCAAAATCATGGGACAACTGCTTATGTGGCCTCGCGACCAAAATTTTGCATCTCGCGACCAAATCGCAAATATCTCAGTATCTCGCAAATACTGAGCTAATACATAGAATGCGAAATCAAATTCTCAAAAAATAGCGTCAATGTCCCTAAGCTACTGAACTCAAAATTAAAGCAACCCATGTCGACTTTTTCGCACAAGTGACGAAAAGCAGCGGTAGCACTTCCCTATTGCCGCCATACAAAGTGGCCTATCTAGGGGATATAAAGATCTATGGCTCAAGACAGCTAAAATTATTATAGCATTTTGCAGTCAAGTTTGAACTGCGGGCATTCAAATTAGACAAGAAGGGAAGAGCCAAATTTCAGAATCCGTCCCCAAGTCAAGCAGAACTTTATGTCTGTGGCACAAACTGAAACACACTGACGGGCACTCAATTTAGACAAGCAGCGGAAAGTCTATGTGTGCCAGAGAGAAAGACCATGGACAATCCGATTCGTCGCTATGCAAGAATTTCCAGAGAGAAGCGTGACCTCATTATTGGGGCATGCCAACGTGGTGACTCTGTGGCTGAAATTGCCAACATGTTGGATGTCAAGAGATCATCAGTGTACAACATCTGGAACAAGTTTGTTCAGGATGGCCAGCGATACGCGCTACCAAGGGGAGGAGCCAGGCACCGTCGAATGAATCCTGCAATGAAGGACCATCTGGCCGCCTTGTTGAATGCCAACCCTCTGATGACACTCGGGCAAATGCGGGAATCGCTTCTTGTTCATTGATGTGCTGAGCACCCTGTTTTGTTTGTTCACACATGCTTACTTTGTTATAACTTGTTCTTATCTTCATAGTTCAGGGTTCACAGAATGGTTGTCTGACAACAGACGCAACACGATCTTGAATTGCCCAGCCAATGCGCCTGAGAACTTGTCTAATTTGAATGCCCCTTGTCTAAATTGAGTGCCCACCAGTGTGATTTTGTCTAGGCCATAGATAGCATTTGTGCCAGCAGTGAGATCTGGTCAAGCGTCTAATTTGAATGCCCGCAGTTCAAACTTGACTGCAAAATGCTATATAAAACTATAAACTAGGTTTTCTATGACATCATGTGTTCGTCTAATCCATAGATCTTATATTCCCAGGGTAGTGCGACCGCTGTTTTTTGTGACTTGTGCAAAAAGCCGACATGGGCTGCTTAAGTTTTGAGTTCAGTAGTTTAGGGACATAGACGCTATTTTTTGAGAATTTGATAGATTTTCTTATGAATTAAATAAAAAGCTGCTAAGAATGACGCATGTAATTACAGAGACTACTGACGAAATTGAGTATATAGGTTCTATATGCCCATATTCTGCACCGATTTAAGGCTTAAGAACTTCCTGGCTAATACGAGTGTAGCGACGCGTCCATGATGCTTCCCAGCCGATCGATGCTCATTCGTAATAAATCAAACCTTCTTTTACTGCGATACCTATTGTTGTTGGCCAGCCATTCCCCCCAGCAGTCTGATTGGCAAACTGATTGGCAGTCGCTAATTGACAATTGATTAAGACCGAACGCCGGCTCAAGTATGCTTATACTGTTATATTGTTTATAGGCACAGTGGTAATTGGCAGGTTAAAGTGCAATGTCTTCCCCGCACGCAGAATCATGGCCATAATGTGCATACAGAGCACCGCTGAGTTTTTACAACCTTGACATTCAGCTGAAGAGCTTGGGCGCGCGCGTATTGCATATTATATTGTAATTAACATTGGCAGGTAACAATCTGAGCACCGCTACTACAAACAAAATAGGAATTAAGCAATGGAGTACTGTACAGGGACTAAAAGTTTTTGTTTGGCGTAAGCTAAACATCCGTACCTTGCGCAAATTTTTCAATCCAACATGCTGTTTCGCTGGATCACAACTTAGACTACATGTAATGTTAAACCAACCCCTTCCCCGAGTTTTCTGAGGTATAACCGGGCTAGTGATGATTCGTGATAGCTCAAATGATACTCCCAGTCCAGATTAGAGTTTTGAGGATGAGATTCGAGATGTTTCAGGGGTGAGATTCTAGAGATTTGATGGGAGGGATAAAAGATTTCAAAGGTAAAGTTTAAAAAGATTCCTGCGTTAAGATTTTAGAGATTTAAGATTTTAGTTTTCTAAATAATTTATGGGTAAGACTTGAGAGATTTTAAAAAGGGATATTTGACAGATTTCAGGGGTTAGATTTGAGAGATATTGGAGGAGAGGTTTGAGTGCTATCAGGGGTGAGATTTGAGAGCTATCAGGGTGAGATTTGAGAGCTATCAGGGGTGAGATTTGAGAGCTATCAGAGGAGAGGTTTGAGAGCTATCAGGGGTGACATTTGAGAGCTATCAGAGGAGAGGTTTGTGAGCTATCAGGGAAGAGATTCCAAAAATTTTGGAGATGAGATTTGAGAGCTATCGGGGTTGAGATTTAAGAGACTTTGGAGGTGAGATTTGAGAGATTTTGGAGGTGAGATTTGATAGATTTTAAAGGTGAGATTTGAGAGCTATCAGAGGTGAAATTTGATAGATTTTGTGGGTGAGAATTGAGAGATTTTGTAGGTGAGATTTGAGAGCCATCGCGGGTGAGATTCGAAAGATTTTGGAGATGAGATTTAAGAGCTATCGGGGGTGAGATTAAAGAGAGCTATCGGGAGTGAGATTTAAGAGAGATATCGGGGGTGAGATTTAGAGATTTTGGAGGTGAGATATGATAGATTTCGGAGGTGAGATTCAAGAGCTATCAGGGGTGAGATTTGTGAGCTATCAGGGGTGAGATTTGAGAGCTATCAGAGGTGAGATTTAAAAGATTTTGTAAGGTGAGATTTGAGAACAATTGCGGGTAAGATTTGAAAGATTTTGGAGAAGAGATTTAAGAGCTATCGGGGGTCAGATTTAAGAGATTTTGGAAGGGAGATTTGAGAGATTTTGAAGGTGAGATTTAAGAGATTTTGGAGGTGAGATTTGAGAGATTTTGGAGGTGAGATTTGAGAGCTATCAGGGGTGAGATTTGAGAGATTTGAGAGATGAGATTTGAGAGCTATCAGGTGTGAGATTTGAGGGTTTATAGGCAGATAATAATGGTGAGCGTATTCTCAGGATCAGAGATTTTGCTTATTAAACAGTTACATCGAGCTATACAGATATGTACACATGCAGCATTGATTATCTTTCGCTAATGAAAGTTCGCTGTTCAGCAGTTGCCGCGTCATAAATCTGTCACTTTTTCCGGCAGTTTCTGCACCGCCTGCGAGCGGGAAGCCTGGTGCAGCAATTGGAGAAGCTCCGCCTTCTCTTGCGCCATCCGCTGCAGCTCCGTTCGGCTGGTTTTCTCCTGCTGAATCAGCTTCTTGATGTCCTGTAAGATGACAGGTGATGCAGGCGGTCACAGATTTTCAGGTCATTACTTGTGATTGTCTTGCATGCGTCATTGCAAATGAAACACTGCATGGCGCCCCCTATTTAGCTGGCACCCCCTCTGTAGCCGGTGCCCCCTCTGTAGCCGGTGCCCCCTCTGTAGCCGGTGCCCCCTCTGTAGCCGGTGCCCCCTCTGTAGCCTGTGCCCCCTCTGTAGCCGGTGCCCCCTCTGTAGCCGGTGCCCCCTCTGTAGCCGGTGCCCCCTCTGTAGCTTGTGCCCCCTCTGTAGCCGGTCCCTCTGTAGCCTGTGCCCCCTCTGTAGCCTGTGCCCTCTCTGTAGCTTGTGCCCCCTCTGTAGCCGGCGCCCCCTCTGTAGCTGGCGCCCCCTCTGTAGCTTCTGGTGCCCCTCTGTAGCCGGCGCCCCCTCTGTAGCTGGCGCCTCCTCTGTAGCTTCTGGCGACCCCTCTGTAGCCGGTTCCCCTCTGTAGCCGGTGCCCCCTCTGTAGCTTCTGGTGCCCCTCTGTAGCCGGCGCCCCCTCTGTAGCTGGCGCCTCCTCTGTAGCTTCTGGCGACCCCTCTGTAGCCGGTTCCCCTCTGTAGCTGGCGCCCCCTCTGTGGCTGGCGCCCCTCTGTAGCTGGCGCCCCCTGCCCCCTCTCTAGCTTCTGGCGCCCCCTCTGTAGCCGGCGCCCCCTCTGTAACTTCTGGCGCCCCCTCTGTAGCTGGCGCCCCCTCTATAGCCGGCGCCCCCTCTGTAGCTTCTGGCGCCCCCTCTGTAGCTGGCGCCCCCTCTGTAGCCGGTGCCATCTCTGTAGCCGGTGCCCCCTCTGTAGCCGGCGCCCCCTCTGTAGCTGGCGCCCCCTCTGTAGCCTGTGCCCCTCTGTAGCCGGTGCCCCCTCTGTAGCTGGCGCCCCCTCTGTAGCCGGTGCCCCCTCTGTAGCCGGTGCCTCCTCTGTAGCCGGTGCCCCCTCTGTAGCCGGTCCCTCTGTAGCCTGTGCCCCCTCTGTAGCCTGTGCCCCCTCTGTAGCCGGTGCCCCCTCTGTAGCTGGCGCCCCCTCTGTAGCCGGTGCCCCCTCTGTAGCGGGTGCCCCCTCTGTAGCCGGTGCCCCCTCTGTAGCCTGTGCCCCCTCTGTAGCTTCTGGTGCCCCCTCTGTAGCTTGTGCCCCCTCTGTAGCTTGTGCCCCCTCTGTAGCCTGTGCCCCTCTATAGCTTCTGGTGCCCCCTCTGTAGCTTGTGCCCCCTCTGTAGCCTGTGCCCCCTCTGTAGCCTGTGCCCCCTCTGTAGCCTGTGCCCCCTCTGTAGCTTGTGCCCCCTCTGTAGCCGGTGCCCCCTCTGTAGCTTCTGGCGCCCCCTCTGTAGCTTCTGGTGCCCCTCTGTAGCCGGCGCCCCTTCTGTAGCCGGTGCCCCCTCTGTAGCCTGTGCCCCCTCTGTAGCCGGTGCCCCCTCTGTAGCTGGCGCCCCCTCTGTAGCCGGTGCCCCTCTGTAGCCGGTGCCTCCTCTGTAGCTGGCGCCCCCTCTGTAGCCGGTGCCCCCTCTGTATTTGGTGCCTCCTCTGTAGCTGGCGCCCCCTCTGTAGCCGGTGCCCCCTCTGTATTTGGTGCCTCCTCTGTAGCTGGCGCCCCCTGTGCCCCCTCTGTAGCTTTTGGCGCCCCCTCTGTAGCCGGCGCCCCCTCTGTAACTTCTGGCGCCCCCTCTGTAGCTTGTGCCCCCTCTGTAGCCGGTGCCCCCTCTGTAGCCTGTGCCCCCTCTGTAGCTTGTGCCCCCTCTGTAGCTGGTGCCCCCTCTGTAGGCTGTGCCCCCTCTGTAGCCTGTGCCCCCTCTGTAGCCGGCGCCCCCTCTGTAGCCGGTGCCCCCTCTGTAGCCGGTGCCCCTCTGTAGCCTGTGCCCCATCTGTAGCCGGTGCCCCCTCTGTAGCCGGTGCCCCCTCTGTAGCCGGCGCCCCCTCTGTAGCTGGCGCCCCCTCTGTAGCTTCTGGTGCCCCTCTGTAAACGGCGCCCCCTCTGTAGCTGGCGCCTCCTCTGTAGCTTCTGGCGACCCCTCTGTAGCCGGTTCCCCTCTGTAGCCGGTGCCCCCTCTGTAGCTTCTGGCGCCCCCTCTGTAGCTTCTGGTGCCCCTCTGTAGCTGGCGCCCCCTCTGTAGCCGGTTCCCCTCTGTAGCTGGCGCCCCCTCTGTAGCCGGTGCCCCGCCCGTTCTTATCGCCCCTTAGATTAGAAGACAGTCAAGTCAGGCGGGTAATCCTCGCAGAGCCGGCCTGAAAGCTAAAAGCCAGAGTTGCTCATGCCCAACCAGATCAGTAGGGAGAAACTGACCTCGCTGAGCCGCGCGTAGAGCCGCCGCATCTCCTCCAGCTGCTCCTGCAGGCAGTGCTCCCGTTGCACCAGGTGCCGCCGCTGCGCGTCGAGTCTCAGGTCCATCTCGAGCTTCTGCTCGGCCAGCTTGGTCATGAAGTCCTGCCTGGCCGCCTCCAGCTCGGATCGCATGTCCTCCAACAGTCTGGCAACGTCAGCTGCTGGCACCACGGCTGAGGTGCGCAGGGTGCAGATCTGCAGGTGGCGGGCCATCTCGCCGCGGCTGGTGTCCGCCCGGCAGGCTGGGCAGCGCATCGGCTCGCTGGGACAGGCGGACTCGTGCTGGTGCAGCGTCTCCAGCGGCACCTTCTCCCGGCAGCCGTGCTGCCAGTACTGGCAGCGGATCTGCAGATTGTTGAGGTCGTTCCGCATGTAGCGGTGCAGCTGGCGGAGCTCGCTGGCTAGCAGAATCTGCCGGTCAACCGGGCAGGAGTTGTCCTCGAGCAGCCAGGCCTGGATGCAGGCCGAGCAGAAAGCGTGCTCACACGGGGCCTGGACGGCGTCTTCGAGCACGTCGTGGCAAATGGCGCACAAGAGGCCTTCGTTGACTTCCTCTTCGAATCGGTCGACATCGAAGCCCATGGCTCTTGTTGCAACTTGGACTGCTGCTGCAACTGCGCTGGATATTCGAAACCTTCAGTGCTGCGTCTGTTCGTGTGCTATATATGAGCAGCCACTGTCCCACTCAGCCTCTGTATTCGCCAAAGATGGCCACACGGAGTGGCCGTGCGCCCCCCCTCTCCGCAACAGCGATAGGGGGGTGGGCCAGTGCTGTCTCCACAATAGCCCACTAGCTAGCGCATATTCTACTCGAGTCTTGCTAAGACAATAAAACATTGGAAGCTGCACTGCAGGTAAACGAGCAGTCTGAGTTAGAAGGAGAAGAGAATTCTCGCCCCATTTGCTTGACTGGCTCCACCCAATGCGCCGTGTGTGATTGTGCTTTGCCTTGGCAACTTGCAGTGCAGCTGCTCACTGCTCCTGGCTAAGAGGCTGGCAGCGGGCAGGGGCGCCGCAATGCACCCGGCGCTCTGCGCGTGAGACCCAAAGATGGCAGCTAAGGCAGGCAGGAAAGAAGTCGTTTAGACTTTCTAGAGAGCAGCGTCTAATTTGAAGGGCAGTTTTGAGTGAGACAAATGCGAAACGAAGTATGGCGCCTCTGTCTCTGTGTTTTCTTTTCATGCACCGGGGCCCACCCCTGGAACAATTGGCTAATTATGGAAGCCCCACTGTTGGCGGGATAATATCGACTTCAAGCAGGTTCAAGCAGCCGGAAACAATGGGGAATACAGAGGCTGGGAGACAATGGAGTAGATAGTTTCTACTGATGCACCTGTAGAAATTATTTAGAATTTAGAGATGCTGGGCCTGACAGAGAGATGAGGGATGCGAGAACTGCAAGAAGTGGAAGGAATTTCATCCGAAAATCTCATCCCCTGCTGCCACTTCAACGACTGTCGTACGGACGAAGTGGCAGCAGCGTTGAAGGCGCGAGTCTTCTTACAATCTGAGTGAAGAGCATTCTTCCTAATCCTGCTGTAAATAGTCAGTAAAAACTGATTAGTCAGGATGTTGCACTTTCTCAAGCCTGCCAACACACTTAGGATGAGCAGTTTTAAACTATGCGAGCTAGACAGAGAGCCTAATCAATCTCCCCATAAAAGCTTCCTTTGAATGAAATTCTACCAAATCGTCAAACGATGCAGTTGATCGATCAAGCTGAGGCCTGAAGTTGGCTATCTTTAGTCACAGGCCAGTCACCACCGCACAGCGGCCAGGCAGGCAGATGCCGCCGCGCAGACCAAAACTGCAAGAGAGTTTGGTTAAACTGGGAATTCCAGTGCTGGACATGACTGTGGCAGTGGCTACGCGGTGCACTGGGTGGCGGGGGGGGCTACTGAGCAGTAGCTTCTAGAAACACATGAGGAATATGCCTGGCCTATTCTCCACTAACCCCATCTCACCCTTAGCACCGGCCCTCCCAAACCAGTGACAAGTGGGAAACGGGAAACCAGACTTGCCGGCATTCAGTTTGAAAGAGTGAGCTAGGGAGAGAAACAACACACGGGGGACCAACGGGAACCAGCGGCCATTGGGGAGAGGCGGTCCGGAGAGATGAGAGAAAAGGCGACTGGGAATTGGAGGACGCGTTTGAGGACTAATCCACGGGCCAGTGAGGAGGAGGCGTCACCCCCCTCCTCTTCCAGATTCCGCGTCGAAGCGAACAGCAGCAGAGCAGATCCCCTTATCTTGTCTCTGTCTCCCCCCCCCCACTCACAAACATCGACAGACTCTTCCTTCTGCATCAAACTTGGCTCCCGACACCGAGTGATCCAGTTTCACTTTGCGCTGCCCATCCAAGCGGCTCGCTGAAGGAGCAGAAGAGGGAGGGGTCTCACCTTTCCGAGAATTCCACAATTTTCACAACCCGGAAGCCTCTCCTCTTCTCTTTTAAAAGAACAACCAGAGATTGCTCTTTTCCTTCAGTCCTCGGCCAACACAGCAACTTCCGGGTTTTTCGGCCTCCCAAAGTATCCGGTTACTGCTCGGCAGCATAAATAGCTGGGCCCGGGACGAGCAGTTTCTAAGTTTCGAATCGCGCGGCTATCGGACATCATGGACAATTCATCCCACTGGATTTCAACCGCTCTGCTGCTTGCTGTTCTGATCGGCTCCGGCTGCGCTGTGTACGGTGAGTTACAGTCACTGCAACTTTGATCATTTCAGTTGGCTTCATTGTAGGCATTGTAGGTTAATCTGCAAGTGCGTTGGATCAATTTGTGCGAGATGGAAAAAGCGGTTTTCTCACTCAAATTTTGCGCGTTTAACAGACTCGCCAGTAGCATAATTTTCATTAATTCAAGTCCACAAAATGATGAAGCCGCATCGAGCTGAACACATGCCCAGCTTCAAGCCATAGTCATGATAACAGAAGGCTTAGAGATAATTATATTTGATTACACCTGCCCTAATGGGCAGGTGTGCAACCGACAGGTCAGACGCAGCTATTGCGCGGCGCATCTGAAGGCTGCGTACGGCTGTTCAGTCCAAGGACTGGGGGGTCGCCACACACACCCTCAATTACCCCAGCTAATGCTGGCACCCATTTTACAGCTGGGTGAACTGAAGCAATGCAGAGTTAAGTGTCTTGCTCAAGGACACAAATTGTTCTAGTGGGATCAGGAATCGAACCCCCGACCTTCCAAGTCATGAGTCCGACGCTCCAACCACTAGGCTACAACCCGTTCACCTGTACAAATTTATGTAAACACACGAGTAAATGGCAAATTCGGTTGGTAATTATTCGATTTCTCAATAGAGCATACTACGCTGGTAACCCCAACAACTCTCTATGGCCCAACCTACGTGCGTGGCCTTCTGTCAACTCTATCCAAGGTAAAGCTGCTTTGTTTGCCCGTGAATCTGCCGCGAGGACCCCGCCGCAGCAACAGAGGAGCCAGAATTAGATGTCCTGAATAATGCATGAATAATTTATGAGCCTGGGACGTCGGCTGGAAATTATCTTGACTTGACAGGCCTCTCAGCACTGTAGCGGGTGCAGCTGTGCCGACTGCGCGCTCATTCTCAGCCGGCGGTATAAAACATATTTATGACCCACAAGCGAGCCTATCGACTGATCTGAGATGCCTTGGCGGCCTTTCAATCCGTGTAAATTATAACCGGGTGGGCAATTTACAATTTTTCATAACCAGCGTCAAAATAATCTGGTGCAATGTCGTAACCTATTCGTGACGAATAGTTCCTGAATCCGCTATTTGCCATTCTTCCGCCCCTGGAATCCGCTATTTCCCATTCTTCCGCCCCTGGAATCCGCTCCTTTCCCATTCTTCCGCCCCTGGAATCCGCTATTTCCCATTCTTCCGCCCCTGGAATCCGCTATTTCCCATTCTTCCGCCCCTGGACTCCGCTCCTTTCCCATTCTTCCGCCCCTGGAATCCGCTATTTCCCATTCTTCCGCCCCTGGAATCCTCTCTTTTGCATTTTTCCGCCCCTGGACTCCGCTCTTTCGCATTCTTCCTCCCCTGGAATCCGCTCTTCCCCATTATATCTCCACTTTAATCCGCTCTTTCTCATTCTTCTGCCCCTGAATCCGCTCTTTCCCATTCTCCCCCCCCCCTGGAATCCGCTCTTTCTCATTCGTCCGCCCCTGGAATCCGCTCTTTCTCATTCGTCCGCCCTGGAATCCGCTCTTTCTCATTCTTCCGCCCCTAAAATCCGCTCTTTCTCATTCTTCTGCCCCTGGAATCCGCTCTTTTGCATTCGTCCGCCCCCCCCCCCTTAAAATCACTCTAGTTCATCCCTACCTTCCATTTCTGCTTTCCACCACGTTATCTCGTATCTTTGGGAACTTCACCGACAGGACTGAATCAATTAGCCTCGAACGATAAATTCAATTCGTTTCAAACCCTTTTGATTGAAACGAGTTTTCCC
The DNA here is from genome assembly GCA_002269645.1 of Macrostomum lignano. Classification (NCBI taxonomy): domain Eukaryota; kingdom Metazoa; phylum Platyhelminthes; family Macrostomidae; genus Macrostomum; species Macrostomum lignano. Next base: position 119,789 of record NIVC01000946.1, on the reverse strand, counting down.
ACAGCGAGAAGCAGCCTCTGTCTCTGTCTTCTGTCTCCCACCCAACTGTTTAGACTCCGATCCCAGTTTCCCACGTGAATCGTTAATTACCCAGCCGGATTCACATCAAAGCGAAAGAACCACCACGAAAACGATTTCCCGAATCGGCCGGTGCGCCAGGCGATGTTGCTTCAATAGAAAAAACAGCAAGAGCAAAAAATGACCAAGCAGATGGCAACAGTTTTTCTTGAGCACGAATTAATGAATGAATAATGCGGTGTATTGCTATGTTAGGATTCGGGAGTCTCAAGCTACGAACTGACCGAATATTTCCATCCCTCCTGCTCAGATTTCTATTAGCCAGCAGGATCTGCTGCTCAATCCTTGCTTCTGCTTTTTTTCATCTTCCCTCGAATTCCTGGGACGCAATCCAGCTGCTTCTTCTTGGCAAAAGAAACTTCAAATTTCCCGACCGTCCCTGTGTATCGCTTATCCTTGAAACTAGGAGAGGGGGGAGGTCTTCTCAGCCGACCCTCCTCCGTGTCCGTCTGTCTTTGAAGATGGCCCGCAGTCTAATTCTCTCTATCTGTCCATCTCTGCTGGTTCCTGTGCCTGCTGGCACCCGTGTGACACAAGCAGATTGGCCAGAAAATCTGTGTGGCTCGCGCGGGCTTCGATCTGCTTTCGCAGTCTGCGCCAGTCGCCAAGTTTTTTTTTCTGTTCGAAGTAGGTGGTTTTTTCTCCAGAAAAAAATATTTTTTTTGCGAGGCCTGCAAGTGCTCACTTACTCGAGCGAAGTGATGAGAGATAGGGCGTGCGTGTGTGTGCAAAGGACGCAAGATGCATTAGTGGGGTACTCTAGACAACTCTAAGGAGAAAGGTGCGCGGCTGTCTGTCAGTCTATTTTATCCATTGGCGAAACATCTTCCACCTTTGCCAAGGCGCTGCACTTTGTTTGCTGAGCTGCCTCTCAGATGACAGCGGCTTGGGTCAATACAAGAAGGCTAGAATGTGTTTGGAACATCCAGCCGTGTGAGGTCTGTAGGGTTTAGTGATTGATTGATGATTCCGCACGAGGGTCACTGATGGCGATGTCACTGATATGTCAATCGTTTTTAACCAGCATTGATTAATTTTTAATGTGACATTTGTGTCTGCATGCACAGTGTGCAAATGTTTTTCTATGGCATTTTGCGTGATAAGCTACTGTTAGCGACCCAAGACAGTCGCGCGAAAATGACCGGCTCAATTTGTACAAAAGGTCATCTATCTATCATGGCGAAAGTATCTGTCTATCTATCTATCTATCTATCTATCTATCTATCTATCTATCTATCTATCTATCTATCTATCTATCTATCTATCTATCTATCTATCTATCTATCTATCTATCTATCTATCTATCTATCTATCTATCTATCTATCTATCTATCTATCTATCTATCTATCTATCTATCTATCTATCTATCTATCTATCTATCTATCTATCTATCTATCTATCTATCTATCTATCTATCTATCTATCTATCTATCTATCTATCTATCTATCTATCTATCTATCTATCTATCTATCTATCTATCTATCTATCTATCTATCTATCTATCTATCTATCTATCTATCTATCTATCCTACATAGGCACTTTTCCAAACGATTGCTGTTTACCTGGGTTCTGCACTTGCTCTGCACTACGAAGTGCTGTTCAGACAATGCGAATCCCAGCAACGAGAGCGTAAATTAGCTCGAGTTCGCTGGGCCATAAAATGCCATCTCATTAAGAGGCATGCGCCAGGCAGTGGGAATGGAAGCCAGAGAAACAATGGATTTCCTACGACTTCTGCGACTCAAATAAACCCCGTTATTCGTGTTGCCATGGAACTGGGCTCAGAGTCATATAACGGTTAATTTGGGATAATCACACAAATCAAGGCCTACTTTTGTGATTCTGGCTTGCAGGTAAATTGAGACTTTTTGGTTAAAAGGTTGACGTGACTGGTAAATTGTTCATACTGGTTTCATGCAGTGTGAGAAGTGGGGAGAGAGATCTCAGTGTGAGAAGGGGAGAGAGATCTCAGTGTGAGAATGGGAGAGAGATCTCAGTGTGAGAAGGAGAGATCGCAGTGTGAGAAGGGGAGAGAGATCTCAGTGTGAGAAGGGGAGAGAGATCTCAGTGTGAGAAGGGGAGAAAGGGCGAGAGATATATCAGTGTGAGAAGGGGAGAAAGGGCGAGAGATATATCAGTGTGAGAAGGGGAGAAAGGGCGAGAGATATATCAGTGTGAGAAGGGGAGAAAGGGCGAGAGATATATCAGTGTGAGAAGGGGAGAAAGGGCGAGAGATATATCAGTGTGAGAAGGGGAGAAAGGGCGAGAGATATATCAGTGTGAGAAGGGGAGAAAGGGCGAGAGATATATCAGTGTGAGAAGGGGAGAAAGGGCGAGAGAGATATATCAGTGTGAGAAGGGGAGAAAGGGCGAGAGATATATCAGTGTGAGAAGGGGAGAAAGGGCGAGAGAGATATATCAGTGTGAGAAGGGGAGAAAGGGCGAGAGATATATCAGTGTGAGAAGGGGAGAAAGGGCGAGAGATATATCAGTGTGAGAAGGGGAGAAAGGGCGAGAGATATATCAGTGTGAGAAGGGGAGAAAGGGCGAGAGATATCTCAGTGTGAGAAGGGGAGCAGGGGAGAGAAAGAATGATATGTGGTTGAGAGTGGTTGATTGAGAGAGCTTGGGGTAGCCTTGTACAATATTTCCCTGGAAAAGAGAAGCAGTCTCAGAAAGTCCTTAAGCTGCTCCTAGAAGAAGCGCATTAAGGCAGAGAGCAGCAGGGCAGAAGCGCCAGCCAATTCCGTTGCTGAGTGCACTGGTACGACAGGTGCCTTTGAATTCAAGCGCTTGAAGACAGGAAGACAGTTGGAAGTGCTTTTTTGCAGAGGTAGAGTTTTTTAGTTGGCCCACCAATTGTTCCAGCAGCAGGAATGGCATTGTTTCTGCTTTGCGCACTTGAAGAAAGGTGAGAGGGAGGGAGAGAGGGAGAGCTGGGAAAGAAGCCGTTTGCTTTTTGATTAGATGAATTTCTATCTACAAATATTTTTTAACTGCATCTGCTTCCTGCTGCAGAGCTGATCGATGTCTGAAATTATTAATACAAAGTAAATAAACGAATGATTGGCTTGAGTTCATTGAATTGATGAGCCACTCTGCGAGAGTCTCGTGCGAGCTCACCATTTCGCGGCGCTTGTCAAGTCAGGGGGGGGGGCAAATGCCAAGCGATGATTGGCTATAAGCGGTTAGGGGCGAGAGGGCGAAAGCTGAAGACGGCCTGGGAAGACTCTGCCCGGCACCCCAACCAAGGGCCAGTTTTGCGTCAGAACTTCACGGTTATTGGGGAGGGGGCAGGGGGCAGGGGCAAGGGGGGGGCAGACAGCCTGCACCCCTCCTGCTGGAAGGGGCTCCAGGCTGGTGGCAGCGGCGGCGGCGACCCTCCCTTGTTAGTCCGCTCCGAGAGCTGAAGCAGAGGGGAGGAGAGGGTAGCTGCAGAAGTGGAGTGGGGCGGCTGCTCCCCGGGAGTGAATGTTTTGCAAGCGAAGGAATTGTGAATGGGAAAAAATTCTCCCGGCAACTGTTTCAGCTCCTCAGGACCTCCCAACCTCCCCTGGCATAAGGCCGCGGGCTCGTCCTTTCCTTCCGCCGCTCAAGCCTCTTGCTGAGCTGACGTGGAATTTCTGCCGTCATAGAGAAAGAGAGGCGGAAACAATAGACGGATACAGACAGAGGGAGGTCACGTGACTGAAATCGTTGCAGATGGTCTTCGTGCCTTCATCGCCAGTCCTGTTGGCGCTGCTGCTCACAGCTGCAGCAGCAGACAGTCGGGCAGCTCAGCGAAGCCCCCCAGACCCCACTCGTCCTGTCGCCTCCGAGTTGGGGGCCTTTTCGCCTCCGCACGTGATCAAAATCGGTGAACTGTACTACAGTATTTTACAGATAGCGGCCGCTGCACCCGGCCTGGCGAGACCTGCTCAGATCCTCAGGGCGGAGTCTGCGTTGCCAGCGGCTCCAACCTCATCTGCGAGTGTCCCTCGTCGCACACCGTTGTCAGGCATAAGGACCGCCGGGCCTGCCAGACAAGTAAGTCGGGGCATTTGGGAGCACCGCTGTCACTCTGCCTTCACTCTGCCTTCACTCTGCCTTCACTCTGCCTTCACTCTGCCTTCACTCTGCCTTCACTCTGCCTTCACTCTGCCTTCACTCTGCCTTCACTCTGCCTTCACTCTGCCTTCACTCTGCCTTCACTCTCCCTTCACTCTCCCTTCACTCTCCTTTCACTCTCCCTTCACTCTCCCTTCTCTCTCCCTCCACTCCCCTTCACTCTCTCCCCAAATTCTCCCTTCACTCTTTATCATCTCTCTCCCTTCACTCTCTCCCCAAACTCTCCCTTCACTCTCTGTCTTCGCTCTCTCCCTTCTCTCTCCCTACCATCTCTGTCGCTGCCCGCCTCCGTCAATCTGCACTCCCCTCGTACTCTACGCGCCTTCCTTTATGAAATTTTGCATTTCCCGTCTCCCCTGGTTCCCCTTCACTTCATCAAATGTGAATAGCTGCTCGGTCTACTCCCTCCCCTTCATCCCAGACCGCCAGATTCTCCGCTTCTGTCTTCCAGTTTCTCCTTTCTCAGCCAGACTATAACAAAAGCTTCTCTGAAATCAGCTGCTCATGGAGTGCCGCAGGCGTATTCAAATCCATGAGCAACTCGATCGGAATTCATTGTGGATTTGCTTGAATCTTTAATTACGCAAGAAAGCATTAAGCAGCTCGCTCAAGATTTCTTAATGCATTTTTGAATCCAAATTCTGACTGATCAGGTTGAGCTCGGATTGCGCAGATACATTTTTTAATCCTCAATTTTTTCAATAGGGCAGAAGACTTGAGTAGCTCTTGAGTAGGGAGAGCCGGGGCTAGCTACCCTCCCCCCTCCTCCATATTCCCCATCAGAGAGTTATCCCCGCTGGTCCGCTTCAATCTATACAAACTCACTTGTACTTTACTCAAAGCAAAATACAAGTTCTCAACTTTTCAGTGCTAGCATTGTTAAAAGGTTTGATGTTGGCCAATAAGTGCTGGCTATCAATAAACAGCAGCCATCCAGTCTCCGAATGCATTGTTGTCCAACTGCACAGGGGCTTGGGAGATCATCCATCATCGTCTCAGACTCATATCGATGTGATCAGTTAGTTACCTGACACTAATGCTTTGCTTACTTATAGAGTGTATGGCCAGAGTGTATGCACAGCTGTAGTTGACCAATATTAGCGGTTAGTGCATATCAGCGCTATATGCATATCAGTGCATATAGAAGTAGCTTTGCAGACTATAATTGCAGACTAGAGTTTGCGGTCTTTCAGTTGACAATATTTTAATTTTTTACTGGGAGAAGGTGAAGAGGGATGGGGGGAGGAGGAATAGGGGAGATGAGGAGAGTGAGGAGTAGAGGGAGATGCGAAGAGAGGGAGGTAGAGGGAGATGAGGAGAGTGAGGAGTAGAGGGAGATGCGAAGAGAGGGAGGTAGAGGGAGATGAGGAGAGAGAGGGGTAGAGGGAGATGAGGAGAGAGAGGGGTAGAGGGAGATGAGGAGAGAGAGGGGTAGAGGGAGATGAGGAGAGAGAGGGGTAGAGGGAGATGAGGAGAGAGAGTGGTAGAGGGAGATGAGGAGAGATAGGGGTAGAGGGAGATGAGGAGAGAGAGGGGTAGAGGGAGATGAGGAGAGAGAGGGGTAGAGGGAGATGAGGAGAGATAGGGGTAGAGGGAGATGAGGAGAGAGAGTGGTAGAGGGAGATGAGGAGAGATAGGGGTAGAGGGAGATGAGGAGAGAGAGGGGGTAGAGGAAGATGAGGAGAGTGAGGAGTAGAGGGAGATGAGGAGAGAGAAGAGGTAGAGAGAGATGAGGGGGAGAGGGGTAGAGGGAGATGAGGAAGGAAAAGGGTAGAGGGAGATGAGGAATTTAAAAAAAGTTTAAGTTAAAATTCCAACGCCTCTCGTTCCAATGGAAAAAGTGGGCAGAATGGCCACCCACAGTGCCCCCGGCCATATATTTAGAAATACGAGAAATAGGCTCGTGAGAAAATATTGGGTGGAAATGTTATACGAATCCAAACTGCTGCTCTGAGTGCAGTTAGGCAGGTTGAGGCAGCAACTGCCCCTGTTTCTCCTAGAGGCTACTGCCCAAGGAGCAGGAGAAGTGGAACCTGGATGCTGAATAAATGATTTTGCCGCTAAAGGTGGGCCAAAGGCCATGCAGGCTTGGGTTTTTAATTGAATAAGCTGGGCAGCTGTGAGAGCTTTGAGGAGTTCCGCCTGCGTCACAGTTTTAGGCGCTAATGCAACTCTCAGTGGAATTGGGGGCTGTGTGTGACTGGCGGGGTCTGTGTGTGACTTGCGGGGTCTGTGTGTGACTTGCGGGGTCTGTGTGTGACTTGCGGGGTCTGTGTGTGACTTGCGGGGTTTGTGTGTGACTTGCGGGGTCTGTGTGTGACTTGCGGGGTCTGTGTGTGACTTGCGGGGTCTGTGTGTGAACTGAGGGGTCTGTGTGTGACTTGCGGGGTCTGTGTGTGAACTGAGGGGTCTGTGTGTGAACTGAGGGGTCTGTGTGTGAACTGAGGGGTCTGTGTGTGAACTGAGGGGTCTGTGTGTGAACTGAGGGGTCTGTGTGTGAACTGAGGGGTCTGTGTGTGAACTGAGGGGTCTGTGTGTGAACTGAGGGGTCTGTGTGTGAACTGAGGGGTCTGTGTGTGAACTGAGGGGTCTGTGTGTGAACTGAGGGGTCTGTGTGTGAACTGAGGGGTCTGTGTGTGAACTGAGGGGTCTGTGTGTGAACTGAGGGGTCTGTGTGTGAACTGAGGGGTCTGTGTGTGAACTGAGGGGTCTGTGTGTGAACTGAGGGGTCTGTGTGTGAACTGCGGGGTCTTTGTATGAACTGCGGGGTCTGTGTGTGACCTGCGGGGTCTGTATGTGAACTGCGGGGTCTTTGTGTGAACTGCGTGGTCTGTGTGTGAACTGAGGGGTCTGTGTGTGAACTGAGGGGTCTGTGTGTGAACTGAGGGGTCTGTGTGTGAACTGAGGGGTCTGTGTGTGAACTGAGGGGTCTGTGTGTGAACTGAGGGGTCTGTGTGTGAACTGCGGGGTCTGTGGGTGAACTGCGTGGTCTGTGTGTGAACTGAGGGTCTGTGTGTGAACTGCGGGGTCTGTGTGTGAACTGAGGGGTCTGTGTGTGAACTGAGGGTCTGTGTGTGAACTGCGGGGTCTGTGTGTGACCTGCGGGGTCTGTATGTGAACTGCGGGGTCTTTGTGTGAACTGCGTGGTCTGTGTGTGAACTGAGGGGTCTGTGTGTGAACTGAGGGGTCTGTGTGTGAACTGAGGGTCTGTGTGTGAACTGCGGGGTCTGTGGGTGACCTGCGGGGTCTGTGTGTGAACTGAGGGGTCTGTGTGTGAACTGCGGGGTCAGTGTGTGACCTGCGGTGTCTGTTTGTGAAATACAGAGATTGAGATTCCAGAAGCTGTGTGAACTGCCGGTACCAAGAGTTATGCACATTAACAAAAAGGAACCAATTTTGAAACAATAAAATTTCCGTTTTAAAGACAATTGAGAACTGTCAAAACTTGCAAATCTGATGAAGCTCTCGTGACTCGGTACTTAGTGGTGCATGTCAGATTAACAGAACTCAGGATGAGAAATCGTTATAGCTCAGAGTCTCTGGCCCTGCGGAAGTTATGCCCCCAGCATCCATCCAGAGTGGGCTCCAGCTGCCCCAACCCAGATGGCAGGCAGTGACTGACTGGGAGCCCCCAGATCGATGCAATATGTGGGCCCGGCTCTCCCTGCCCCGGGGGCTCCTTACCAGTTTTGCTGTTCTTATATTTTCTGCTTTTTCTGCAGCTTCCATCACTGCCGCTGCTCCTCCTAGTCTCCCGGAGAAGATTCTATTTTACTTTCTGCTCCAACTCCATGTCGAAGAGAGTCGATATCTGTGCAGCGATGGGGAACTCCCTGGTTGGCCTTTAGCCATCCCAGCGGATCAATGGGTAACACTGCGGCAGCGCCGCTTAGAAATATCAAAGCAGCTTTCAATGGGAGGAGGGTACTGAAGGCGGGATTAAAGCAGCGCTTGGGATAAAAATGGAGAATGGGAGGATTTTATCTCGTAGATGTACTGCCACTAGTGCACACTGCAACCTTTCAATTACAGGTTACAGTAGTTACAGCGCCTTTAACCCATGTGCCATTCAATAAGTAAAAAATGTACTTTAATTGCTTTGAAACACTTGCTTGTAGTTTTCCACCTGCAACATCCTCCAGAACTTTTCCCTTATCACTTCTGGAACTGCTGAGTGCTAAGGCTACACGCCTCGCTGCATTGAGCATGATAAGCAGCTGCCGAGGAGAGTCTTGAGACGCTGCCTAGAATAATTGCCTCAACCACCTGAACTTCTGTTTGCTCTAGGCATGCTATATTTCTTCAGCTGATGCAGAGAGTTGCAGTGCAGTGAGAAGTGCTGGTACAGCGCTTGCCTTTCAACCTGTCCTGTCAATCAGCGGGGTGAACTTCCCCGAAAATTCCCTGAGCGAACGAGACTGTTTCTGGTAAATATTTTTCTCCCGCAGAAGTTTTGACGAGAAAAACTGAGACATGGATAAGCTGCTCGAGTGAAATTTACTACAGAATCCATTCCTACACTCTCAATGCCTCCTGCTACCATTCCCATGGGCGATGGCTTAAGCTCCTCCTGTCTACAAAGTTTGGGAAGAGGGGAGGATATTTGTTGCATGACGTGGCGGATTTTTGCTCAGATTTTTCAGAGTTGGCCCCGATGGATTTAGAATTAAACAAATGTAATAACATAATTGTTCTCTGTTGCCAAGGGAAACTCGACTCAATCTTACTTGGGCCCGAGAGCGATTCACGATCAAGAGCCTCACCCTGCAATCCAGAGCGTCACCCTCCAATCGAGAGCCTCACCCTCCAATCGAGAGCCTCACCCTCCAATTCAGAGCCTCACCCTCCAATTCAGAGCCTCACCCTTCGATTGTCTTACACCCTCCGAGAGTCTCACCCTCCGAGAGTCTCACACCCTCCGAGAGTCTCACCCTCCGAGAGTCTAACCCTCATTGAGTCTAACCCTCCGTGAATCTCACCCTCCGAGAGTCTTACCCTCCAATAGAGAGTCTCACCTTCCAATAGTGAGTCTCACCCTCCGAGAGTCTCACATCCTCCGAGAGTCTCATACCCTCCGAGAGTCTCACCCTCCGAGAGTTTCATACCCTCCGAGAGTCTCACCTCTGAGAGTCTCACCTCCGAGAGTCTCACCCTCCGAGAGTCTCACACCCTCCGAGAGTCTCACCTCCGAGAGTCTCACCTCCGAGAGTCTCACCCTCCGAGAGTCTCACACCCTCCGAGAGTCTCACCTCCGAGAGTCTCACCTCCGAGAGTCTCACCCTCCGAGAGTCTCACCTCCGAGAGTCTCACCCTCCGAGAGTCTCACACCCTCCGAGAGTCTCAGCCTCCGAGAGTCTCACACCCTCCGAGAGTCTCACCCTCCGAGAGTCTAACCCTCCAATAGAGAGTCTCACCTTCCAATAGTGAGTCTCACCCTCCGAGAGTCTCACATCCTCCGAGAGTCTCATACCCTCCGAGAGTCTCACCCTCCGAGAGTCTCACCCTCCGAGAGTCTCACCTTGGCGATTCCGTTCCCCCTCGAACCGCAGAGCTGCTCGACGTGCCCTGCAGGCGTGACAATGACTACGCCTGCGCCCAGGTGAAGGACAGCGTGTGCGCTCCTAACGAGGCCAGGTGCGTCTGTCCGACAGACACAGTGTACGCGGCACATCGGCATCAGTGCAGTGAGTGGCCTCGTTATCTACTGCTAATTTTCTGCGTAAGACTGTAATGTTCCATAGCCTAGATGCTGGCGACTGTGTAAGAGCCTGTAGTGACTGTGTAAGCATGTCTGTAATGACTGTGTAAGCATGTCTGTAATGACTGTGTAAGCATGTCTGTAGTGACTGTGTAAGCATGTCTGTAATGACTGTGTAAGCATGTCTGTAATGACTGTGTAAGCATGTCTGTAATGACTGTGTAAGCATGTCTGTAATGACTGTGTAAGCATGTCTGTAATGACTGTGTAAGCATGTCTGTAATGACTGTGTAAGTAAGTCTGTAATGACTGTGTAAGCATGTCTGTAATGACTGTGTAAGCATGTCTGTAATGACTGTGTAAGCATGTCTGTAATGACTGTGTAAGCATGTCTGTAGTGACTGTGTAAGCATGTCTGTAATGACTGTGTAAGCATGTCTGTAATGACTGTGTAAGCATGTCTGTAATGACTGTGTAATCATGTCTGTAATGACTGTGTAAGCATGTCTGTAATGACTGTGTAAGCATGTCTGTAATGACTGTGTAAGTAAGTCTGTAATGACTGTGTAAGCATGTCTGTAATGACTGTGTAAGCATGTCTGTAATGACTGTGTAAGCATGTCTGTAATGACTGTGTAAGTATGTCTGTAATGAATTTGTAATCATGTCTGTAATGACTGTGTAAGTAAGTCTGTAATGACTGTGTAAGCATGTCTGTAATAACTGTGTAAGTAAGCCTGTAATGACTGTGTAAGCATGTCTGTAATGACTGTGTAAGTAAGTCTGTAATGAATTTGTAATCATGTCTGTAATGACTGTGTAAGTAAGTCTGTAATGACTGTGTAAGTATGTCTGTAATGACTGTGTAAGTAAGTCTGTAATGACTGTGTAAGCATGTCTGTAATGACTGTGTAAGTAAGTCTGTAATGAATTTGTAATCATGTCCGTAATGACTGTGTAAGCATGTCTGTAATGACTGTGTAAGCATGTCTGTAATGACTGTGTAAGCATGTCTGTAATGACTGTGTAAGCATGTCTGTAATGACTGTGTAAGCATGTCTGTAATGACTGTGTAAGCATGTCTGTAATGACTGTGTAAGCATGTCTGTAATGACTGTGTAAGCATGTCTGTAATGACTGTGTAAGCATGTCTGTAATGACTGTGTAAGCATGTCTGTAATGACTGTGTAAGCATGTCTGTAATGACTGTGTAAGTAAGTCTGTAATGACTGTGTAAGCATGTCTGTAATGACTGTGTAATCATGTCTGTAATGACTGTGTAATCATGTCTGTAATGACTGTGTAAGCATGTCTGTAATGACTGTGTAAGCATGTCTGTAATGACTGTGTAAGCATGTCTGTAATGACTGTGTAATCATGTCTGTAATGACTGTGTAAGCATGTCTGTAATGACTGTGTAAGCATGTAATGACTGTGTAAGCATGTCTGTAATGACTGTGTAAGTATGTCTGTAATGAATTTGTAATCATGTCTGTAATGACTGTGTAAGTAAGTCTGTAATGACTGTGTAAGCATGTCTGTAATAACTGTGTAAGTAAGCCTGTAATGACTGTGTAAGCATGTCTGTAATGACTGTGTAAGTAAGTCTGTAATGAATTTGTAATCATGTCTGTAATGACTGTGTAAGTAAGTCTGTAATGACTGTGTAAGCATGTCTGTAATGACTGTGTAAGTAAGTCTGTAATGACTGTGTAAGCATGTCTGTAATGACTGTGTAAGTAAGTCTGTAATGAATTTGTAATCATGTCCGTAATGACTGTGTAAGCATGTCTGTAATGACTGTGTAAGCATGTCTGTAATGACTGTGTAAGCATGTCTGTAATGACTGTGTAAGCATGTCTGTAATGACTGTGTAAGTAAGTCTGTAATGAATTTGTAATCATGTCTGTAATGACTGTGTAAGCATGTCTGTAATGACTGTGTAAGCATGTCTGTAATGACTGTGTAAGCATGTCTGTAATGACTGTGTAAGCATGTCTGTAATGACTGTGTAAGCATGTCTGTAATGACTGTGTAAGTAAGTCTGTAATGAATTTGTAATCATGTCTGTAATGACTGTGTAAGCATGTCTGTAATGACTGTGTAAGCATGTCTGTAATGACTGTGTAAGCATGTCTGTAATGACTGTGTAAGCATGTCTGTAATGACTGTGTAAGCATGTCTGTAATGACTGTGTAAGTAAGTCTAATGAATTTGTAAGTCCGCAATGCCTGTAAAACAGTCCGTAATGACCTTGAGAGTCTACGGTACTAGGTAAGAGCCTGTATCATTGTCTGCTGCATGCCTTAGAGCAATAAATCTGGACTCAAATAAAAGCTTGAGCTGCCTGCCACCCCCGCAGAGCACCGCTACTCCAACAGCCCGCAGCCGCAGTACTGCAAGTCCTGCGAATCCGAAGGCGGTGTCTGCTTCAAGGAGGACGAGGTGGCCGAGTGAGTGCTTCCGGGAAATCCGGGCCCATCTTCTACGCTTAGCTCCGTTGCCGAGGGCCGCAGCAAGCAGCCGTCAGCCACCTGTTCTCCAATGCCCCCCTCCAATCTCCCCGGGGAGTCATTGATCCCCCTGGGGAAAATTCATTCGGATCCAATTTGGGCAGTCTGAATTAAAGTTCCCCATCGGCTAACCGCTAGCCTCTGTCCCTGGAAGAGCCTGCTCTCCTTCCTCTCCGCGCTTTCTGCTCAGCTTCTTCTTCTTCTAGGAGAGAAGGGAGCCAAGGCAGGAGAAATATCCCCTACATCCGAAACCGCCCCGGCAGCAAGCGGGTCAGTTAATTAGCAGCCTCCTCCTCTTCTGCATCCTTGAACCATCGGCAGTTTCTCAAACTTTGGATGGCACGCAAAATCTGGTGAAGTTTTGTGGCGGCTTGATGGAGCCTGGGATGCTGCTGCAGATGAGTGGCATGTTTTATAGCCGCCTAATTCCATCTGATGGCGCCTGTAAATCATCTTTTAGAACTGATGCTCCGGCCCAGCCTTTAGATATTGTATTGCTGTCTGTGATGGACTGGCTGTAGACTGCGGAGCTGGCCTGCCGTGCGTTGCACAGAAAAGTTACTGAAGGCAGAAACACTGCGTTTTTTGCTCCCCTCTCTGCCCGCCTCTTTGCCCCTCTCTGCCCGCCTCTTTTCCCCTCCATGCCCCCCTCTCTTCCCCTCTCTGCCCGCCTCTCTTCCCCTCTCTGCTCGCCTCTTTTCCCCTCTCTGCCCGCCTCTTTTCCCCTCTCTGCCCGCCTATCTTCCTCTCTCTGCCCGCCTCTCTTCCCCTCTCTGCCCGACTCTCTTCCCCTCTCTGCCCGCCTCTTTTCCCCTCTCTGCCCGCCTATCTTCCCCTCTCTGCCCGCCTCTTTTCCTCTCTCTGCCCGCCTCTTTTCCCCTCTCTGCCCGCCTCTCTTCCCCTCTCTGCCCGCCTCTCTTCCCCTCTCTGCCCACCTCTTTTCCCCTCTCTGCCCGCCTCTTTTCCTCTCTCTGCCCGCCTGTCTTCCCCTCTCTGCCCGCCTATCTTCCCCTCTCTGTCCGCCTCTCTTCCGCTCCATGCCCGCCTCTCTTCCCCTCTCTGCTCGCCTCTCTTTCCCTCCATGCCCCCCTCTCTTCCCCTCTCTGCCCGCCTCTCTTTCCCTCCATGCCCCCCTCTCTTCCCCTCTCTGCCCGCCTCTCTTCCCCTCTCTGCCCGCCTCTTTTCCCCTCTCTGCCCGCCTATCTTCCTCTCTCTGCCCGCCTATCTTCCCCTCTCTGCCCGCCTATCTTCCCCTCTCTGTCCGCCTCTCTTCCGCTCCATGCCCGCCTGTCTTCCCCTCTCTGCTCGCCTCTCTTTCCCTCCATGCCCGCCTGTCTTCCCCTCTCTGCTCGCCTCTCTTCCCCTCTCTGCCCGCCTCTTTTCCCCTCTCTGCTCGCCTCTTTTCCCCTCTCTGCCCGCCTCTCTTCCCCTCTCTGCCCGCCTATCTTCCTCTCTCTGCCCGCCTCTCTTCCCCTCTCTGCCCGACTCTCTTCCCCTCTCTGCCCGCCTCTTTTCCCCTCTCTGCCCGCCTATCTTCCCCTCTCTGCCCGCCTCTTTTCCTCTCTCTGCCCGCCTCTTTTCCCCTCTCTGCCCGCCTCTCTTCCCCTCTCTGCCCGCCTCTCTTCCCCTCTCTGCCCACCTCTTTTCCCCTCTCTGCCCGCCTCTTTTCCTCTCTCTGCCCGCCTCTTTTCCTCTCTCTGCCCGCCTCTCTTCCCCTCTCTGCCCGCCTATCTTCCCCTCTCTGTCCGCCTCTCTTCCGCTCCATGCCCGCCTGTCTTCCCCTCTCTGCCCGCCTCTCTTCCCCTCTCTGTCCGCCTCTCTTCCGCTCCATGCCCGCCTCTCTTCCCCTCTCTGCCCGCCTCTCTTCCCCTCTCTGCTCGCCTCTCTTCCCCTCTCTGCCCGCCTCTCTTCCCCTCTCTGTCCGCCTCTCTTCCGCTCCATGCCCGCCTCTCTTCCCCTCTCTGCTCGCCTCTCTTCCCCTCTCTGTCCGCCTCTCTTCCGCTCCATGCCCGCCTCTCTTCCCCTCTCTGCCCGCCTCTCTTCCCCTCTCTGTCCGCCTCTCTTCCGCTCCATGCCCGCCTGTCTTCCCCTCTCTGCCCGCCTGTCTTCCCCTCTCTGCTCGCCTCTCTTTCCCTCCATGCCCCCCTCTCTTCCCCTCTCTGCTCGCCTCTCTTCCCTGTATTTTCGATTCCCCTCCAATTTCGTCAGATTTCGCACCCGACAGCTGCAGCAACCGCCCTCTCGCCTCCCCGCCCACTCGCAGGAGCTCCGGGCCCGTGCTGACGAGGGCGGCTTGACCTTCCGTCTCGGCTGCGCCTGTCCCGGAAACCGCGGCACCGCCCGAATTGGCAAGGTGGACACCTGGGTTGAGCCGATCTGCTCAACAAGACTCCGTGAGTTCAAGTCGCGCTCCTTCTTACGCTTCCTTTGCTTCAAGTCAAACTCATGAGCGAGCAGCGAATGCTGCCGGGCGGGGTCGCCAGAAATCGAGGGGGTGGGGGAATTGCCAGCATCCGATTCTAATCAGTTCTGCACGCAACTTCATCGATCCCCGGCCGGGACTCGTTCCCGCATATCCGCTCTCGGACAGCTTGGCTTCGGGCAGCCGTGAGGCAACAGCTTGAGCAGGCTAATTTCATTGCGATCTCTGTTTGTAGACAGGATTTGAGTATTTCTGAGATTTTCATGAGTATTTCTGGGATTTGAGTATCTCTGAGATTTCATGAGTATCTCTGGGATTTGAGTATCTCTGGGATTTGAGTATTTCTGGGATTTGAGTATTTCTGGGATTTGAGTATTTCTGGGATTTGAGTATCTCTGGGATTTGAGTATTTCTGGGATTTGAGTATCTCTGAGATTTCATGAGTATCTCTGGGATTTGAGTATCTCTGGGATTAGAGTATTTCTGGGATTTGAGTATTTATGGGATTTGAGTATCTCTGAGATTTGAGTATCTCTGAGATTTGAGTATCTCTGAGATTTCATGAGTATCTCTGGGATTTGAGTATCTCTGGGATTTGAGTATTTCTGGGATTTGAGTATCTCTGGGATTTGAGTATTTCTGGGATTTGAGTATCTCTGAGATTTGAGTATCTCTGAGATTTCATGAGTATCTCTGGGATTTGAGTATCTGTGGGATTTGAGTATTTCTGGGATTTGAGTATTTCTGGGATTCGAGTATCTCTGAGATTTGAGTATCTCTGAGATTTGATTATCTCTGAGATTTGAGTATCTCTGAGATTTGAGTATCTCTGGGATTTTCATGAGTATCTCTGAGATTTGATTATCTCTGAGATTTGAGTATCTCTGGGATTTTCATGAGTATCTCTGGGATTTGAGTATCTCTGGGATTTTCATGAGTATCTCTGGGATTTGAGTATCTCTGGGATTTTCATGAGTATCTCTGGGATTTGAGTATCTCTGGGATTTTCATGAGTATCTCTAGGATTTTCATGAGTATCTCTGGGATTTTCATGAGTATCTCTGGGATTTTCATGAGTATCTCTGGGATTTTCATGAGTATCTCTGGGATTTAAATATCTCTGGGATTTAAATATCTCTGGGATTATAGTATCATTGAGATCTGAGTATCTGTGGGATTTGAGTATCTCTGGGATTTGAGTATCACTGAGATTTGAGTATCTCTGGGATTTGAGTATCACTGAGATTTGAGTATCTCTGGGATTTGAGAATCTTTGGCCTGGAGACTTTTCGAGTTGGAATTTTCGACATAAAACTTCCGAATAAAATATTCCAAAACTTTTCTCAAGACAATTTTCTTTCCTTTGTTTTAACTTCTTACAAGGCGACATCGGCGACCCGTGCGACGACAGCCAGTTGCTCTGCCGGAGCAAGCGGGCCATCTGCGGCAAGCCCAGAGACACCGAGACCGACATTAGAAAGTGCCGCTGCCCGGACAGATACGTGGCCGTGTACCAGCAGTGGCTGCACTACTATGAGTGCTGTGAGTAGGCTGCGCGTTTTGCTAGATTTTTTAGAGGTAATTTGCTAAAAAAAGAAAAAATGTACTTAATAGCTTGGCTAGTCTTGCACATTTTGTACAGACACTGTCCATAAGAACACTACAGACACCTTGAGAACACTACAGACACAGTGAGAACACTACAGACACAGTGAGAACACTGCAGACACAGTGAGAACACTGCAGACACAGTGAGAACAATACAGACACAGTGAGAACACTACAGACACCATGAGAACACTACAGACATAGTGAGAACACTACAGACACAGTGAGAACACTACAGACACAGTGAGAACACTACAGACACCGTGAGAACACTACAGACACAGTGAGAACACTACAGACACAGTGAGAACACTACAGACACCGTGAGAACACTACAGACACCGTGAGAACACTACAGACACCATGAGAACAATACAGACACAGTGAGAACAATACAGACACAGTGAGAACACTACAGACACCATGAGAACACTACAGACATAGTGAGAACACTACAGACACAGTGAGAACACTACAGACACAGTGAGAACAATACAGACACAGTGAGAACACTACAGACACCATGAGAACACTACAGACATAGTGAGAACACTACAGACACAGTGAGAACACTACAGACACAGTGAGAACACTACAGACACCATGAGAACACTACAGACATAGTGAGAACACTACAGACACAGTGAGAACACTACAGACACAGTGAGAACACTACAGACACCGTGAGAACACTACAGACACAGTGAGAACACTACAGACACCGTGAGAACACTACAGACACCGTGAGAACACTACAGACACCGTGAGAACACTACAGACACCGTGAGAACACTACAGACACCGTGAAAACACTACAGACACCGTAAGAACACTACAGACACCGTGAGAACACTACAGACACCGTGAGAACACTACAGACACCGTGAAAACACTACAGACACCGTGAGAATACTCCAGACACCGTGAGAACACTACAGACACCGTGAAAACACTACAGACACCGTGAGAACACTACAGACACCGTGACAACACTACAGACACCGTGAGAACACTACAGACACCGTGAAAACACTACAGACACCGTGAGAATACTCCAGACACCGTGAGAACACTACAGACACCGTGAAAACACTACAGACACCGTGAGAACACTACAGACACCGTGACAACACTACAGACACCATGACAACACTACAGACACCGTGACAACACTACAGACACCGTGAGAACACTACAGACACCGTGAGAACACTACAGACACCGTGAGAACACTACAGACACCGTGAAAACACTACAGACACCGTGAGAACACTACAGACACCGTGAGAACACTACAGACACCGTGAGAACACTACAGACACCGTGAGAACACTACAGACACCGTGAAAACACTACAGACACCGTGAGAACACTACAGACACCGTGACAACACTACAGACACCGTGAGAACACTACAGACACCGTGACAACACTACAGACACCGTGAGAACACTGCAGACACAGTGAGAACACTACAGACACCATGAGAACACTACAGACATAGTGAGAACACTACAGACACCGTGGGAACACTGCAGACACCGTGAGAACACTACAGACACCGTGAGAAGACTACAGACACCGTGACAACACTACAGACACCATGACAACACTACAGACACCGTGACAACACTACAGACACCGTGAGAACACTACAGACACCGTGAGAACAATACAGACACAGTGAGAACACTACAGACACAGTGAGAACAGTACAGACACAGTGAGAACACTGCAGACACAGTGAGAACACTACAGACACAGTGAGAACACTACAGACACAGTGAGAACACTGCAGACACAGTGAGAATACTGCAGACACAGTGAGAACACTGCAGACACAGTGAGAACACTGCAGACACAGTGAGAACACTGCAGACACAGTGAGAACACTGCAGACACAGTGAGAACACTGCAGACACCGTGAGAACACTGCAGACACCGTGACAACACTACAGACACAGTGAAAACACTACAGACACAGTGAGAACACTACAGACACAGTGAAAACACTACAGACACCGTAGGAACACTACAGACACAGTGAGAACACTACAGACACCGTAGGAACACTACAGACACAGTGAGAACACTACAGACACCGTAGGAACACTACAGACACCGTGAGAACACTACAGACACCGTGAGAACACTACAGACACCGTGAAAACACTACAGACACCGTGAGAACACTACAGACACCGTGACAACACTACAGACACCGTGAGAACACTACAGACACCGTGACAACACTACAGACACCGTGAGAACACTGCAGACACAGTGAGAACACTACAGACACCATGAGAACACTACAGACATAGTGAGAACACTACAGACACCGTGGGAACACTGCAGACACCGTGAGAACACTACAGACACCGTGAGAAGACTACAGACACCGTGACAACACTACAGACACCATGACAACACTACAGACACCGTGACAACACTACAGACACCGTGAGAACACTACAGACACCGTGAGAACAATACAGACACAGTGAGAACACTACAGACACAGTGAGAACAGTACAGACACAGTGAGAACACTGCAGACACAGTGAGAACACTACAGACACAGTGAGAACACTACAGACACAGTGAGAACACTGCAGACACAGTGAGAACACTGCAGACACAGTGAGAACACTGCAGACACAGTGAGAACACTACAGACACCATGAGAACACTACAGACATAGTGAGAACACTACAGACACCGTGGGAACACTGCAGACACCGTGAGAACACTACAGACACCGTGAGAAGACTACAGACACCGTGACAACACTACAGACACCATGACAACACTACAGACACCGTGACAACACTACAGACACCGTGAGAACACTACAGACACCGTGAGAACAATACAGACACAGTGAGAACACTACAGACACAGTGAGAACAGTACAGACACAGTGAGAACACTGCAGACACAGTGAGAACACTACAGACACAGTGAGAACACTACAGACACAGTGAGAACACTGCAGACACAGTGAGAACACTGCAGACACAGTGAGAACACTGCAGACACAGTGAAAACACTGCAGACACAGTGAGAACACTGCAGACACAGTGAGAACACTGCAGACACAGTGAGAACACTGCAGACACCGTGAGAACACTGCAGACACAGTGAGAACACTGCAGACACAGTGAAAACACTACAGACACAGTGAGAACACTACAGACACAGTAAAAACACTACAGACACCGTGAGAACACTACAGACACCGTGAGAACAATACAGACACAGTGAGAACACTACAGACACAGTGAGAACAGTACAGACACAGTGAGAACACTGCAGACACAGTGAGAACACTACAGACACAGTGAGAACACTACAGAC
>NIVC01000946.1:85000-95000 GCA_002269645.1 Macrostomum lignano | reverse complement strand
CGATTTGGTAGACAGTTTAGTAGACGGTTTGGTAGACAGTTGTAGACGGTTTGGTGGACAGTTTAGTAGACGGTTTGGTGGACAGTTGTAGACGGTTTGGTGGACAGTTTAGTAGACGGTTTGGTAGACAGTTTAGTAGACGATTTGGTGGACAGTTTAGTAGACGGTTTGGTGGACAGTTTAGTAGACGGTTTGGTAGACAGTTTAGTAGACGATTTGGTGGACAGTTTAGTAGACGGTTTGGTAGACAGTATAGTACACGATTTGGTGGACAGTTTAGTAGAGTTTTGCCTAGAATTTTGTGTAGACAGGTGGACAGTTAGGTAGACGTTTAATAGACAATGAGTGGGCAATCAGTAGACAGTTAGGTAGACCGTCTCGTAGACAGTTAAATAGTCGCAGTTCAGTAGGCAATTTTGGTAGACAGTCTGGTAGCCAATCGGGTAGGCGATAGGTAGGCATCAGGGTCGGGTAAGAAGTGAAAGGTTGGGTAAATAGGTAGACAGTTGGGTAGACAGTTAGGTAGACAGTTGGGTAGACAGTTGGGTAGACAGTCGGGTAGATAGTTAGGTAGACAGTTGTGTAGACAGTGGGGTAGACAGTTGGGTAGACAGTCGGGTAGGCAGTTGGGTAGACAGTTGGGTAGACAGTCGGGTGGACAGTCGGGTAGACAGTTGGGTAGGCAGTTGGGTAAGCAGTCCTGTCGCTAACAAAGCATTTCCTGTGCCCGAATTCCAGACATATCAGGTGCTGGAAGCCACTCTGAAGGTCATGTGGGACCGCAACTTTCACACCTACCCGGACATTATCGTCGACATCGAATGCCGGGTGCCCGAGAGCGGTGCCGGCTCGGAGGTCGGCCTGCCGGTGGGCGACCCCGATGGCCAGTTTCACACCGGGTGAGAGCCGTGTCTGGGGGGTCGTATTGGCGCTCAGACAGGTCAGCAGGTACCTCAGACAGGTCAGCAGGTACCTCAGACAGGTCAGCAGGTACCTCAGACAGGTCAACAGGTACCTCAGACAGGTCAGCAGGTACCTCAGACGGGTCAGCAGGTACCTCAGACAGGTCAGCAGGTACCTCAGACGGGTCAACAGGTACCTTAGACAGGTCAGCAGGTACCTCAGACAGGTCAGCAGGTACCTCAGACAGGTCAGCAGGTACCTGATACCGAACTTCACATCCAAGCGAGCTCGATTTGCTTCTGCACCCTCAGGAAGTCCGAGGACAGCCCGCTGCTGTCCCGGGGCCCGCTCTACGGCCTGTCGCTGGACCTGAGGGTGCTGAACGAGTGGAACCGGATGATCGGAGAGGCGGACGAGAACGAAATTATTAAGCTGGACATCCTGCTGCATGACCGAACTGGTGAGTTCGCCTGTCTGGGTGGAAACTTATTACCAGCGAGTGCTGCAGCTCCAGACTGCTCAGGTGACCTCTCGAGACGGGGGATAATGACAGGGTGCAAAGGAGTGCTGGAATTCATTATCTCCAAGTTCCTGCCATGCTCGTCGTTTGCTCATCCGGTCCGGTGCGCAAGCTGAGGCCCCAGCTTCCTTTTCATCCCAGCAAATTGCCGGCTTCCTCCGCTGCGTTTGCCTGGCATTCCTTCCGGGCTGCTCCAGTTTTGTGATTCTGTCCTTTGTCACTCTCTGCTGTCTGCCTGTCTGTCTGTCTGTCTGTCTGTCGCTCTCCAGCTCCAGTTTTGTGATTCTGTCCTTTGTCACTCTCTGCTGTCTGCCTGTCTTTCTGTCTGTCTGTCTGTCTGTCGCTCTCCAGCTCCAGTACTGTGATTCTGTGATTCTGTGAAGCGGTAGTGTCTATCATTTTCCCACTACTGCCTGTCACTCTCCCACTACTGTCTGTCACTCTCTCACTACTGCCTGTCACTCTCCCACTACTGCCTGTCACTCTCCCACTACTGTCTGTCACTCTCCCACTACTGTCTGTCACTTTCTCACTACTGCCTGTCACTCTCCCACTACTGTCTGTCACTCTCTCACTACTGTCTGTCACTCTCTCACTACTGCCTGTCACTCTCTCACTACTGCCTGTCACTCTCCCACTACTGTCTGTCACTCTCTCACTACTGCCTGTCACTCTCCCACTACTGTCTGTCACTCTCTCACTACTGCCTGTCACTCTCGCTACTGTTTGTCTGTTACTTTCCTGCTACAGTGCGTTAGGTCTGTCACTCCTGGTATACAGCCTGTCATTCTAACTACTGTTATTACTGTATCTCTACGCTCTACCAAGCCGCATATCCAACAATCCCCGCAGGTGCCAAAGGCGATCGCGAGTACACAGGCCTTCTAATCCGCCAGTGCTTCGCCGCCAACAAGTCGGCGGCATCGGCTGATGACGGCCGGCCTTCCCGCCGAGGCGCCAACGGCCGCAGCGACAAACTGATCATCGGCTGCGGCGGGTAAGGAATGAATGGATACGACTTTTTATAGCAGTTATTTTTACCGACAAGATGCAAACTGCTCTACTTACAGTAAAAATATTAGCAGTTTAGACGGCCAGTCCACTTACGCAAGACGTCCTTGGTTCTTTAATAACAAACTAACCCTAGCGGTCGCCGCCCGATTGCAGCGATCGAGTCCTGGACTCGGGCTTCACTGCCGACTTCCGCAGCACCCGGCCAAAGGGCGGCCTGCACATGCAGACCGGCGGGTTCCCGGCCTTCCGGTTGGGCAATTCGCCCAACCTCTACTTCCGGTGCACTGTCCGGGTGTGCCGGCATTCGGACGAGAAGCTGTGCGAACCGACCAGCTGCGCGTCGGACAAGATGGCCAAGCGGAGCCCGGACAGCAGTGTCTGGGATATCGAGACGGAGTCCCATGTGGTGGTGGCGCTCAAGCGAGACCAGAAATGGGCGCAGCCGCGTGAGTTGCTGCGGCTGGGGCAGGGCAGAGGGAGCATGGGGAAGGGCAGAGGGAGCATGGGGAAGGGCAGAGGGAGCATGGGGAAGGGCAGAGGGAGCATGGGGAAGGGCAGAGGGAGACTGGGGAAGGGCAGAGGGAGCATGGGGAAGGGCAGAGGGAGACTGGGGAAGGGCAGAGGGAGTATGGGGAAGGGCAGAGGGAGCATGGGGAAGGGCAGAGGGAGTATGGGGCAGGGCAGAGGGAGACTGGGGAAGGGCAGAGGGAGTATGGGGAAGGACAGAGGGAGTATGGGGAAGGGCAGAGGGAGTATGGGGAAGGGCAGAGGGAGCATGGGGAAGGGCAGAGGGAGTATGGGGAAGGGCAGAGGGAGTATGGGGCAGGGCAGAGGGAGATTGGAGAGTGGGGAAGGTAGAGAGAGGAAACCTACAAACCTACAAAAAAGGTTAATAGTGGCATCTCATCCGAACCTGCAGAGTCGAGCTGCCAGGCCAGCATGTGCCTGAGCACCAGACAGGTGATCGTGATCATTCTCATCCTGCTGGTGCTGCTGGCCCTGGTCAGCGGCCTGGTCATCGTGGTCTACCGGCGCCGGCTGCTCATCTCGGCTCAGCGACGTCTTCGCCGAGTCAGCAGCTCCCAGGACGGCGGCCCGAGCTCCTCGGCAGCGATCGCAGCTTCAGCAGCTTGCCGAGGCGGCGGTGCCATCGGCGGCGTCATTGGCGGCAGCGAGGAGGACAACGATTTGGACGATCTAGACGAAGACGTCATAGGAACGCCGCAGCATCGGGGAGGCGACGCGGCTGGGGCGGCGGCGAAGACGATTGTGGATTACCCGGGCTCGCCGCCCAGCAGGCAGCAGCTGGCCCGCCTGGCCGCCTATTCGACCGTGTCCGGCTCCATGTTGGCGTCCCACTCACCCGTGTGCCGGTTTGTCGGCGAGCCGCCCGACGGTGGCATCGTTGGCGGCCCGGTCTCTATGACTCTGGACCGGAACGGCGGCAGCAACAGGCGGCAGGGCAGGCAGCAGCAGCTGCATCAGCAGCAGCACCAGAGGCTGCTGCAGTCGGCCGGGGCGGCGCAGGCGCTGCTGCTGGATAGCGGCAGGCCGGACTTGTGCACCTGCGATAGGCAGCTGCACAGCTCCTATTCCATCGCCTCGTCGCAGGTGTGAAATGACATCTAACAAGCTAACCTACATGTAACTTGCACGGTACTTAGATGTAGATGAGGCGCATTGGCGTCTGGGCCTGCATAAATTAAAATGGTGTATTGATTCCAGTTAATTTATTTAACTGGGGGGGGGGTTAGAGCGGCCAGTGTCTAAAAATAGCAAGCCTCAAACTCTACGTTGAATGTACAATAATGATAGCGCAAACATCACGTGACGACAGGGTACAGTGATGATCACGTGATGTCGTGTGTACACTACACTGATCGCTTAAAATAACGAATAGATTGAATTAGAGACACTGCGTGACCGCAAGTTAAGAGACGCCAATTCAACCCCCTATCACAGGCCACAGCAGGAGCCAGTCGCGTGGTTGGGGGTGGGGGTAGAGGGTTAAGTTAAAGGGCTAGAGTGTCTAAAAATAGCAAACCCTCAAACCCTACGTTCAATGTACAATGATGATTGCAAACATCACGTGATGACGGACGACCGTGGAGGCTCTTGTGTACAGCGATGATCGTGTGATGTCGTGTACACTACAGTGATTGCTTAAAATTACGAATAGATTGAATTAGAGACACTGCGTGACTGCAAGTTAAGAGACGCTAATTCAACCCCTATCACAGGCCACAGCAGCAGGAGCCAGTCGCGTGGTTGGGGGTGGGGGTAGAAGGCTAAGTGTCTAAAAATAGTGTCTCAAACCCTACGTTGAATGTACAATAGTGATAAGTGCAAACATCACGTGACGGTAGTCGGCAGGGAAGGTTTTTTATTTGATAAACCACGTGATCTGTGTGTACACAGACTGTTTTAATATTGAATAGGCCAAGTTGAAGACCGCCTCAGCCTAATTAAACCCAGGTACCGATATTAGTGTAATGAATAGTTCAATTTGCAGCTCTGATAATCCCAATGCGCACACCGAATTATCCCCCACTGCCACAGAGCGCTTCCCATGGCCTAAACTCGGGCCAGATCTGTCCACACACGAATCTGCGCCTCATCCAAACCTGTTGTTACCTGTCACAACTGTCAATCAGCCTAATCATTCTCTTTATTGCTTTGCTAGTGCATATTTTATATGGCTACATGTAATTTTTTACCATATGACACGTTAAACTATAGTAAACTTCTCAGCCGCGCCAATCCATTGAGTACATAGCTATAAATATTGTATATGATAAACAATATACACGGATTGAAGTTATTCCATTTCAAGAAGCCGATTCTGCATACGAAGCTCATTATGCAAGTCTATATCATAAAAAACAATTAAACATAAATACAACGTGATACAGTTTACAGGTTGAAGACAAATTTATTAATCAGATTTATAATCACAAAAATGTCAGCTTTTATTCGTGATCAATGGCCAGTTATCATCAGAGAATTCACCGTCAGCACCGGCAACTTAAGGATGAATATAGGCTGCTCAACTTTGCATCTCAGGTCTCTTCACAGTCAACAGAAAAATCTATTTTTATCAAGTCCTGCATCCTAATCGCACTACTGCTATTACCAAGACCAATTGCAGTAGACAGTTAGGAAAATATCACTATTTTAATTAATTCTAAATTAACAATCAAAACAGATTTCAAATTAGCTACTGGATAAAAGTATGCGCAATCAATACTACTCATCACAAGTAGTCAAAAGACAGTAAAAATGCAACTCAAGCGCTTTCAACGGAAGCAGCCGCTGCGGCCCAGAGGTCCCGGACGATGAGCAGCGCACGGATCAGGCAGAGCCGGCAGCGCAGGCGGAGCCAGTCGCGCCAGTCGGCGGCTGCCCAGCTGGCCTCGGCCAGGGTGCGCAGGCAGGCGTCCGTCAGCAGGGTGAAAGACAGGCCGGGCCCGAACCTCTGCCGGCCCGTCAGGCGGTGCTCGATGCCTCTGAGCAGGTCGTTGGCTTTGAATAGCAGCAGCATCTGCCGGGGCACCGACTCCAGCACCTGCGTCATCTGCGGCAGGAGGCGACCGGCCTCCGACTGAATGGACTGGGTGGGATGGGGCGGCTCTCTAGGTGTGGGATGGGGCGGCTCTCAGGTGTGGGATGGGGCGGCTCTCAGGTGTGGGATAGGGCGGCTCTCAGGTGTGGGATGGGGCGGCTCTCAGGTGTGGGATGGGGCGGCTCTCTAGGTGTGGGATGGGGCGGCTCTCAGGTGTGGGATGGGGCGGCTCTCAGGTGTGGGATGGGGCGGCTCTCAGGTGTGGGATGGGGCGGCTCTCAGGTGTGGGATGGGGCGGCTCTCAGGTGTGGGATAGGGCGGCTCTCAGGTGTGGGATGGGGCGGCTCTCTAGGTGTGGGATGGGGCGGCTCTCAGGTGTGGGATGGGGCGGCTCTCAGGTGTGGGATGGGGCGGCTCTCAGGTGTGGGATAGGGCGGCTCTCAGGTGTGGGATGGGGCGGCTCTCAGGTGTGGGATGGGGCGGCTCTCAGGTGTGGGATGGGGCGGCTTTCAGGTGTGAGATAGAGGAGGCTGTCAGGTGTGGGAGGGGGAGCGATGCTAAGGTGTGGGATGGGGCAGTTCTGAAATATGTTACAGGGAATATTTCAAGCCCAGCCCGCCTACCAGCTCCTCCTCAGTGGAGAACTCGCTCCGGCTGACTCCGGCAGAGACGGCCCGCCAGGAGCGGCCGCTGACCATGCAGGCGAACAGGCCGTAGAGATGGCCGCAGCCCAGGCTGTCAGCGCTGGCCCGGATGCCGGCCAAGTCGCCGTCTATGATGGCGCGCCACAGCCGGCAGTAGCTGAGTCGGAAGTCCGGCGTCAGCTGGTTGTAGAGGCCGTGGTCTAACAGCACTATGCGGACTCCTGCGAATGGTTGAGTTAGAATGGTAGTGTAAGCATTGGTATCAGTAGTATCGTCAGTAGTATCGTCAGTAGTATCGTCAGTAGTATCGTCAGTAGTATTATCAGTAGCATTATCAGTAGTATTAGCAGTAGTGTCATCTCAGTAGCATTATCAGTAGTATCATCAGTAGTATCATCAGTAGTATCATCAGTAGTATCATCAGTAGTATCACCAGTAGTATCATCAGTAGTATCACCAGTAGTATTATCAGTAGTATTATCAGTAGTAATATCAGAAGTATCTTTAGTAGTATTATCAAAGTATTAGCAGTAGTATCAGTAGCAGCAGCAGCCGAGCACTAACCGGAAGGCAGTGCAGGGTCGGGCCGCACCAGGAGATTGCCGGGATGCGGGTCGCTGTGCACGAAGCCGCAGTCGAACATCATGCAGCTGTACAGCTGGTTCACCTGCTTCACAATCTGGCGCCTGTCCAGCCGGTTGGAGCTGATGTACGCCAGGTCGTCAATCTGGCCGCCCCGGCACAGCTCCATGACCAGCACCCGCTTGCTGACCAGGCCGGCCACCGCGCCCGGAACCTCCAGCCAGGGGAAGCGGCCGCAGTACAGCCGCCGGGCCAGTCGCATGTTCTCGGCCTCGGCGGCGAAGTCCAGCTCGCGCGGCAAATTCCGTCGGGTCTCGTCGACCAGCCATTGAAAGTGAAAGTCGACGAATAGGCGGGACACCAGGCCCACCAGCCAGTCCATGGTGGCCATGTCGGCCGCGGACCTGGCCAGCACGTCCGGGTGCTGCACCTTCACCGCCACCGGCGTGCCGTCCAGCAGCTCCGCCCGGTGCACCTGCGCCAGGCTGGCGGCGCCACACGGTGACGGGTCGATGCTGCGGAATATGCTGTGCGCCTGGGGAGCAGCGGGATGGGGCTGAGGGGATCAGGGAATGGGCTGAGGGGATCAGGGAATGGGGCTGAGGGGATCAGGGAATGGGCTGAGGGGATCAGGGAATGGGGCTGAGGGGATCAGGGAATGGGGCTGAAGGGAACAGATAGATGGGATCCTGTGGGGATTGGTAAGTCAGAGTCACAGACGTGAAGTGGAGGTGATAGAACAGAAGCAATAAACGCCCCCCCCCTCTCACCGGCCGGTCGAAGTCCTCCTCGATGACCTGGCGAACCTTTTCAATAGTGGAGGCCGGCGCGTCGCTGTGCAGGCGGCCGAGCACCCGGGTGTAGGGCTCCGGCAGCAGGTAATTAAGTGCGGCCAGGTGCTGCCCGACTTTGACGAAGCAGCCGCGGTTGACGCAGCACAGCCGGTGCAGCCGGTTGGCCGAGCGCTCGTGCACCTCGGCGATGACGGCCGCGTATTCCGGACTGTCCGGAACTAGGCCGGACAGGCTCCATTTGTAGTCGGCGGCGACCCGGGCGACGGTGAGGCCGGCCCGACCAAATCTGAGGACGCCTCGGACACCTTGGCCAGCAACGGGGTCCGAGTTTGAGTAGCTGGCCGCTGCCGCTGCCGCTGCCGCTGCCGCCGTGACCGCGACTGCCACTGCTCTGCGGTGATGCTGCAAGGTGCCGGGTTTCACTCACTCTGGCGGTTAACCAGCGGCTCGCACCTTAACGTTACCTGGTTGGGCCTTGTATGACCCTTCCCTGACCCTGGTGATCGCATCTGAGTAAGGCTTGACCCTGACCTCACCTCACCTGACCCAAGCCCTACCTGACCCAAGTCCAACCTGACCCAAGTCCAACCTGACCCAAGTCCCACCTGACCCAAGTTCCACCTGACCCAAGTTCCACCTGACCCAAGTCCCACCTGACCCAAGTTCCACCTGACCCAAGTCCAACCTGACCCAAGTCCAACCTGACCCAAGTCCAACCTGACCCAAGTCCAACCTAACCCAAGTCCAACCTGACCCAAGTCCAACCTGACCAAAGTCCAACCTGACCAAAGTCTCACTTGACCCAAGTTCCACCTGACCCAAGTTTCACCTGACCCAAGTCCCACGTGACTCAGGCCTGACAAAACTCAGAAAAGACAAAAAACAAAAAACTGGAATTTCTTCAATGATATGCTTGGGTAAATATACTCGTAAAAAACTGAATATATTATAGATAGTTTACTCAAAAGATCCAGCTATGTCATAAGTCAAAAATACTTAATTCGACTTGACAAAACCATTAAGATTAAGCTCTCAATTAACTTTAGACAATTAATTGACCAATTGCCAGCTTTAAAATGAGCCAAAAAAATCAAACATATGATTTATCACGAGATTAACAATAAATTGCACAATTAATCTACATTAATGATCAATTACTTGTGGCACATAGCTTTAGCTAGATTACTTTCACTGGAAGAGTCTGCTTATTAAGATGTCTGTAGCAAAGCAGGAATATCGATAATAATAAAAAAGTTACACAAAGCGACCGGGAATCAGAGGTTGAAATCATAGAAATGACATAGTTCATGAAGCAAGCAATTTAGCTAAGTTGATTATTAATATTAAGACAGCTTATAAAATCAAGTTTAAAACAACTTCAAGAAACAAGTGACTTATATAATAACACAGTGAATATTTTGCGATTAACTGTTGCGTTAGTGGAGACGAGTGAAGCCTGGGATTAACACTGCCTTATAACACTTGATAAGTATGTTAAAATGAACAATTAAAATACTGGCATATTACTTCTGAGTAGCAATATTCGCGCATAGGTTTAAATTTTACAGCAGCCCTGACTTTCTAATCGTCAGGCATGTGCACTCTGTGCACCCGCAGTCTGCTGCTACTCATAGTAATAAAAAATCGGTACACGATTGACAATATTGGAATTAAAAAAGTACAGCTCAACAAACTCGGTCAGGCCAGAGGACTCTGCTGATCCAGCAGCTCTCGCTGCCTGTGCATCAGTTCTTGTTCTACTCGATAAACCCGCCTAGTTAGACGATTATTGCGCAATCGCAGGTAGCCAATTAGGGAGGCCTGCCTAGCCAGGAGCTCGTCCATGGGATGCGGCTGCTGCTGAGAATGCTGACGATTCAGAACTGTACTACTTGAAGAAGACGACAAGCCAACGTCAGCAACTGACAGCTTGCCACCAGTGGATGTGGTGAAGGAGCCGAATGGATCGTCAGGTTCTGTC
>NIVC01000946.1:67500-80000 GCA_002269645.1 Macrostomum lignano | reverse complement strand
TCAATGCAACACAGTGACTCACTCAATGCAACACAGTGACTCACTCAATGCAACACAGTGACTCACTCAATGCAACACAGTGACTCACTCAATGCAACACAGTGACTCACTCAATGCAACACAGTGACTCACTCAGTGCAACACAGTGACTCACTCAATGCAACACAGTGACTCACTCAATGCAACACAGTGACTCACTCAATGCAACACAGTGACTCACTCAGTGCAACACAGTGACTCACTCAATGACCTATTGACTAACTCAGTTATAACGACCCACTAATGACCTACCTACTGATGACTCGATGCATTCAATGACACTGAATGACTCGCTCAATGACTTAATGACCACTCATGACCCGACCCACTCGGTTACCTGCAGATAGTCGCACTTCAACTTGGTCCGCTCAAGCAGGTTTCGTCCCAGCTGCTGAATCAGCGACAAGATAACCTGCTGCTCCAGATTGGGCGACCGGAACAGGTCAAAAGGTTTGACTCTGTTGCACAGATCCAGCACCAGTTCGAGTCTAGTAGACGACAGCGCCTCCTTGAAAGCCCGATTGTAGTCTTGCATAGCCAAAGCCGAGTTCACCGCCTCGCGATAGTCTTCTATGCGGCGTTGCTCCTGCTGCTTCTGCGGCACCGGCGTCACCAGGGTTGAGCGCAGAGCCAGGCGTTGCTGCTGTTGCTGCTGTGTGTCCTGCTGCTGTTGCTGCTGCTGCTGGAACAGCTGTTGCATCTGTTGCTGCATTTGTTGTTGGAACATCTGCTGCTGCTCCTGCATCAGCCGCTGGTGTTGTTCCAGAAATTGGCGCTGCTGCTGCTGCTGCTGCTCGCCCAGACGGGCCAGGGAGTTGTCAACCTGAGAGGGAATATTTAGGGAAGGGGATTATCCATGTAATCCTGGTTGATTATTCTGGCGGTTGAAAGGCCGAGTTGAAGGCGACTATCACGATGGTTCGAGAAGCTACTAAGTAGCTAACTAAGTAGCTAGCTGAGTAGCTGATTGGATAGTTGAGTAGCTGACCAAGTAGCTAGCTGAGTAGCTGACCAAGTAGCTAGCTGAGTAGCTGACTGAGTAGCTGACTAAGTAGCTAGCTGAGTAGCTGACTAAGTAGCTAGCTGAGTAGCTGATTGAATAGTTGAGTAGCTGACCAAGTAGCTAGCTGAGTAGCTGACCAAGTAGCTAGCTGAGTAGCTGACCAAGTAGCTAGCTGAGTAGCTGACCAAGTAGCTAGCTGAGTAGCTGACTGAGTAGCTGACTAAGTAGCTAGCTGCGTAGCTAGCTGAGTAGCTGAGTAGATAGCGATTGTCTAAAAAACGGCATTCTCACCTCCTTCCGAATAGACTCGGCAGTGGAGCGCAGATCAGATTTCACATCGGTGCAGGCAGCTTTCAGACTGCTAATCTCCTTGTTCTTAACCAGAGTCTGCTCTCTGGCAATGGCCTCGGTCTCTTCACGCACCTTAGCTATGAGTTCGTTGAGACCTGCGCTGAAAGCGGTGTTAAGCTGCGTGAACAGCTCCTGGCTCATCTGTTCCAGCCGGGGGAACAACAGGTTGTTGCACATGTCCTTGTAGGCATTCACCAGGGGGCCCTGGATTGCAAATTGGTTGTAGAGAAACAATAAATATCAATGTTCGATTCCGCAGCGCGGGTGACGAACGGAACTAGCTGAGTAGCTGAGTAGCTAACTGAGTAGCTGAGTAGCTAACTGAGTAGCTGAGTAGCTAACTGAGTAGCTGAGTAGCTAACTGAGTAGCTGAGTAGCTAACTGAGTAGCCAACTGAGTAGTTAGCTGAATAGCCAACTGAGTAGCTAGCTGAGTAGCTGACTGAGTAGCTAGCTGAGTAGCTAGCTGAGTAGCCAGTTGAGTAGCAAGCTGAGTAGCTAGCTGAGTAGCTAGTTGAGTAGCCAACTGACCGGCTGACTGAGTAGCTAAGTGACTAATTGACTAACTAACAAGTAGCTAAACTAACAAACTAAGAACTAAAGAAACAGCAATCAAAACATAGAAAGATCTGCTCACCTGCACACACTGAGCAGTGGTTTTGCCAATAGTATCAACGGTGCCTTTCGATCGAATAAACTTAGTGATATTTTCCTGGACGGCGGCATTCGTAGCCGACATCTCCCGGTGCACCTCGTCGCGGACCTCCTGCTGCAGCCGGTCAAGCGAAGTCAGCGCAGCCTGCCGGATACCGGCCAGGGTGTCCTGCTGATCTGATCGAAGCTGCCGCTCTGCCTGCCGGTGCTGATCGGCCAGCAAGGCCAGCTGGGCTGCCTGGCCGGCCACTTGGCGCTGGAGTTCAGCCAGCTGCTGCGACTGCAGCCTGGAAGCCTCGGCCAGCTGGCGAAGGTCGCCAACCGCTGAGCCGACAGCCGACGCAGCGGCCGACGATGCCGCCGACGCGACAGCGGCTGTCAGCGCCGAGTTCGACGACGCGATATTCGTAACTGGGGACTTTTTCGGCGCTGAGCTCGGCCGATCGCCGGCACCCCCGCTGTCCGCCGCCGCAGCCACCGCGGCAGCCGCCAAGTCGGCCACGGCGGCGGCCCGTTCGTCGTCCTCCTCAACGCAGCCGTCCTCCTCGGTGTCCTCATCATCTTCGTCGTTGTCGCCGGCCCGACCGGACTGACGGTCATTATCGTCGTTGTCATCTGGGCTGTCTGGCAGAATCAGCAGGTCGTCTCGCTGCTGACCTCCAGCCTCTCCCTCGTCTTGCTGCCCTTCTTCTTCTTCTTCTTCATCGCCTTCGTCGTCATCTTCGTCTGGCTCGATGGCATTAGTGTCGTCCTCTTCGTCGCCGTTGGTCGGCGGCGGCGGTGGCATGTCGATAGCGTCGTCTCCGGCGTCTGTCGCGCGCTGTGACATCAGCTGCGACACCTCGGCGTCATCGTCAGCAGGCTCAGCGTCATCTACGTCAGCAGCGGCATCGGCAGCGGCGGAAGCGGCGACGGCGGCCACGGCAACGTCCCGACTGCCGACAACTGAGCTGCCAACTGGCGACGCTAGTCCGGTTACTATGGTAACGGTGGAACTATCGACAGCCGTGCCGGCTCGGCCGAAACCGCCGCTACCGGCCGCGCTGCTGCCGGATGCCAACAGCAGATCGACGTCGGTGGAATTGCCCAGACTGCGCGGCGTGGCGGCCGCTGACGCCGGCCCCGACGAGGCAGCGGCGGCTGGCGAAGACGGCGCCGCACCGGAGGCGAACGACGGAGCGAAGGTTATGAAGTGATTCTGCAGGGCTCTGGGGCCCACCTGGTAAAGAGAGAAGGGAGAAAGTGTTTATCATGTTCATTCTCTTAATTATTGAACATGACTTGGGAGTTTTTGTTATAAACGATACCGAGTAAGTTCAATATTAGTTCTTAGAACGACCTACTAAATGACTCATTCGATGATCCACCCACTGAAGTATTCGTTAATACCTTGATTGACCCATTCGTTGACTTATTGAATTATCCACTCTGCTGACCCACTGATTGACCCATTTTTGTCCTACTGATTGACCCATTCGTTGACCCACTGGCTGACCCATTCGTTGACCCACTGGCTGACCCATTCGTTGACCTACTGATTGACCCATTCGTTGACCCACTGGCCGACCCATTCGTTGACCCACTGGCTGACCCATTCGTTGACCTACTGATTGACCCATTCGTTGACCCACTGGCCGACCCATTCATTGACCCACTGGCCGACCCATTCGTTGACCCACTGGCTGACCCATTATTTGACCTACTGATTGACCCATTCTTTGACCCACTGATTGACCCATTGATTGAACCAATCGTTGACCCACTGATTGACCCTTTCTTTGACCCACTGATTGACCCATTCTTAGACCCACTTGTTGATCCACTGATTGGCCTATTTTTTGACCCACTTGTTGATCCACTGATTGGCCTATTTGTTGACCCACTTGTTGATCCACTGATTGGCCTATTTGTTGACCCACTTGTTGATCCACTGATTGGCCTATTTGTTGACCCACTTGTTGGTCCACTGATTGGCCTATTTGTTGACCCACTGATTGACCCATTGGTTGACCCAGTTATTGACCTACTGATTGACCTATTCTTTGACCCACTGATAAATTCAGTCTTTGAACAATTCATTTACACAATCATTGAGCCATTTTCAGACCCACTGATCGACCCAAGTTGACCTACGTTGACCTACACAGTTAAGTGACTTATTCGCTCCCTACCAGTAATTAAATAACCATTTGATCAGTTTATGCAGAGAAAAATTGCGAGTTCACTGTGTAATTAGGGAGAATACAGATCGCAGCGGCTCACCGTCTGCAGGTGCAGAGTCTGGGCAGACTCTCCGCTGCCAATCGCGCCAGTGGAAGCCAGCGCAGCAGTTGATTTGGCAGGCTTAAGCGAGGCGATGGAGAAATCAATGCACGGATCGGCGATGACAAATTCGGTCAGGCAGGTCAGCGCCGGTCCGCCGCCTGCGTCAGTCGAGCAGAACTCGGCCACGTAGAACACCGACCGGGTGGAGTCAGTTAGCACAACATATCGGCCGCTGGAGTCGCAGGCGATTTTCAATTCAGGCGGACGTTCGCCGGCCGGCGAAGCGAATTGGAGAGTCTGCAGGCAGGCCCAGTTGTCCATGCGCCACAGTTTCAATTCGCGGTTGAACTCGCCGCAGGTGATGGCGTGGCAGCAGAACTGTACGCTGTAATGGGGGCCGGCATGGGGGAGTGCTTGCCGATGCTAGCCAATGTACATTGTGAGGACGGCATGGGGTAGTGCTTGCCGATGCTAGCCAATGTACATTGAGGGTCCGGCTGGGGGAGTGCTTGCCGATGCTAGCCAATGTACATTGAGGGTCCGGCATGGGGGAGTGCTTGCCGATGCTAGCCACTGTACATTGAGGGCCCGGCATGGGGGAGTACTTGCCGATGCTAGCCAATGTACATTGAGGGCCCGGCATGGGGGAGTACTTGCCGATGCTAGCCAATGTACATTGAGGGCCTGGCATGGGGGAGTGCTTGCCGATGCTAGCCAATGTACATTAAAACTAGGCTTGAAGTACACTCACTCCTTTTTAACGCCGCGCACATCGTCCAAGAATAGCACGCGATAGACCGGCCTGCCCTCGTGCGGCTTCCACGGATCGGGCATTTGACTGCGAACGATAAGAGAAGTCAATAATAGTTTATAGCTGGCCTGGGGAAATGAGCCAAGCATATCAAAGAGATTCATTTCTCTTACCTAGCCTGCAACAGTCCGTCTTCCCATTCAACTTGAAAGAAGTACACGATACCGTCTAGACCGCAGGTGGCGACCAGGCCGCCCTCCGGACTGATGGCTAGGTCCATGATTGGCTGCGGCAAAAATATTTTTAGTTACAAACTAGCAATCTTCGCCCCCGTTGGGGGACATCTGGATAGAATCTCTGTTCTCTACAAGTAACAAAAAGATAGCCAAAAAAGCCTTCACAAAGACGACAGACAAACTGCTCAAATAAAGTGTAATGCAAAAAGAAATCATCCCAAGACAGCAAGCATCCCCCAAATAGCAAGCATCCCCCAGATAGCAAGCATCCCCAAATAGTAAGCATCCACCATACAATAAGTACCCGGTAGCTAGTGCTACAATTTCCTTAGCTCTATAGTGGCTCCTTTAAAATTGGCATGACGCTTACTTTTACGTTTGAAATTGTGTAAATTTTATGTTTGACATGGTGGCTCCTAAATGTTTGACATGGTGGCTCTTTTATGTTCGACATGGTGGCTCTTTAATGTTCGACATGGTGGCTCTTTAATGTTAGACATGGTGGCTCTTTAATGTTAGACATGGTGGCTCTTAAATGTTAGACATGGTGGCTCTTTAATGTTAGACACGGTGGCTCTTTTATGTTCGACATGGTGGCTCTTTAATGTTCGACATGGTGGCTGTTTAATGTTAGACATGATGGCTCTTTAATGTTTGACATTGCGGCTCTTTAATGTTTGACATGGTGGCTCTTTTATGTTGGACATGGTGGTTCTTTTATGTTCTACATGGTGGCTCTTTTATGCTTGACATGGTGGCTCTTTAATGTTTGACATGAGGGCTCTTTTATGTTCGACATGGTGGCTCTTTTATGCTTGACATGGTGGCTCTTTACTGTTTGACATGGAGTCACATATATGTTTGACATGGTGGCTCTTTTATGTTTGACAAGGTGGCTCTTTAATGTTTTACGAGGTGGCTCTTTAATGTTCTTCATGGTAGCTCTTTTATGTTAGACATGATGGCTTTTTAATTTTCGACATGGTAGCACTTTAATGTTAGACATGGTGGCTCTTAAATGTTTGACGTGGTGGCTCTTTTATGTTCGACATGGTGGCTCTTTAATGTTCGACATGGTGGCTTTTTAATGTTAGACATGGTGGCTCTTAAATGTTTGACGTGGTGGCTCTTTTATGTTCGACATGGTGGCTCTTTAATGTTAGACATGGTGGCTCTTTAATATTCGACATGGTGGCTCTATAATGTTAGACATAGTGGCTCTTTAATGTTCGACATGGTGGCTCTTTAATGTTAGACATGGTGGCTCTTTAATATTCGACATGGTGGCTCTTTAATGTTTGACATTGAGGCTCTTTAATGTTTGACATGGTGGCTCTTTTATGTTGGACATGGTGGTTCTTTTATGTTCGACATGGTGGCTCTTTTATGTTTGACATGGTGGCTCTTTACTGTTTGACCTGGATTCACATATATGTTTGACATGGTGGCTCTTTTATGTTTGACATGGTGGCTTTTTTATGTTTTACATGGTGGCTCTTTAATGTTAGACATGGTGGCTCTTTAATATTCGACATGGTGGCTCTTTAATGTTAGACATAGTGGCTCTTTAATGTTCGACATGGTGGCTCTTTAATGTTAGACATGGTGGCTCTTTAATATTCGACATGGTAGCTCTTTAATATTCGACATGGTGGCTCTTTAATGTTTGACATTGAGGCTCTTTAATGTTTGACCTGGAT
The DNA here is from genome assembly GCA_002269645.1 of Macrostomum lignano. NCBI lineage: Eukaryota > Metazoa > Platyhelminthes > Macrostomidae > Macrostomum > Macrostomum lignano. The sequence continues at coordinate 73,002 of NIVC01000946.1, read as the reverse complement.
TCACATATATGTTTGACATGGTGGCTCTTTTATGTTTGACATGGTGGCTCTTTTATGTTTGACATGGTGGCTCTTTAATGTTAGACATAGTGGCTCTTTAATGTTCGACATGGTGGCTCTTTAATGTTAGACATGGTGGCTCTTTAATATTCGACATGGTGGCTCTTTAATGTTAGACATAGTGGCTCTTTAATGTTCGACATGGTGGCTCTATAATGTTAGACATGGTGGCTCTTTAATATTCGACATGGTGGCTCTTTAATGTTTGACATTGAGGCTCTTTAATGTTTGACATGGTGGCTCTTTAATGTTCGACATGGTGGCTCTTTTATGTTTGACATGGTGGCTCTTTTATGTTTGACATGGTGGCTCTTTACTGTTTGACCTGGATTCACATATATGTTTGACATGGTGGCTCTTTTATGTTTGACATGGTGGCTTTTTTATGTTTTACATGGTGGCTCTTTAATGTTAGACATGGTGGCTCTTTAATATTCGACATGGTGGCTCTTTAATGTTAGACATAGTGGCTCTTTAATGTTCGACATGGTGGCTCTTTAATGTTAGACATGGTGGCTCTTTAATATTCGACATGGTAGCTCTTTAATGTTAGACATAGTGGCTCTTTAATGTTCGACATGGTGGCTCTATAATGTTAGACATGGTGGCTCTTTAATATTCGACATGGTGGCTCTTTAATGTTTGACATTGAGGCTCTTTAATGTTTGACATGGTGGCTCTTTTATGTTGGACATGGTGGTTCTTTTATGTTCGACATGGTGGCTCTTTTATGTTTGACATGGTGGCTCTTTACTGTTTGACATGGAGTCACATATATGTTTGACATGGTGGCTCTTTTATGTTAGACATGGTGGCTCTTTAATGTTAGACACGGTGGCTCTTTTATGTTCGACATGGTGGCTCTTTAATGTTCGACATGGTGGCTGTTTAATGTTAGACATGATGGCTCTTTAATGTTTGACATTGCGGCTCTTTAATGTTTGACATGGTGGCTCTTTTATGTTGGACATGGTGGTTCTTTTATGTTCTACATGGTGGCTCTTTTATGCTTGACATGGTGGCTCTTTACTGTTTGACATGGAGTCACATATATGTTTGACATGGTGGCTCTTTTATGTTTGACAAGGTGGCTCTTTAATGTTTTACGAGGTGGCTCTTTAATGTTCTTCATGGTAGCTCTTTTATGTTAGACATGATGGCTTTTTAATTTTCGACATGGTAGCACTTTAATGTTAGACATGGTGGCTCTTAAATGTTTGACGTGGTGGCTCTTTTATGTTCGACATGGTGGCTCTTTAATGTTCGACATGGTGGCTTTTTAATGTTAGACATGGTGGCTCTTTAATGTTAGACATGGTGGCTCTTTAATATTCGACATGGTGGCTCTTTAATGTTAGACATGGTGGCTCTTTAATATTCGACATGGTGGCTCTATAATGTTAGACATAGTGGCTCTTTAATGTTCGATATGGTGGCTCTATAATGTTAGACATGGTGGCTCTTTAATATTCGACATGGTGGCTCTTTAATGTTTGACATTGAGGCTCTTTAATGTTTGACATGGTGGCTCTTTTATGTTGGACATGGTGGTTCTTTTATGTTCGACATGGTGGCTCTTTTATGTTTGACATGGTGGCTCTTTACTGTTTGACCTGGATTCACATATATGTTTGACATGGTGGCTCTTTTATGTTTGACATGGTGGCTTTTTTATGTTTTACATGGTGGCTCTTTAATGTTAGACATGGTGGCTCTTTAATATTCGACATGGTGGCTCTTTAATGTTAGACATAGTGGCTCTTTAATGTTCGACATGGTGGCTCTTTAATGTTAGACATGGTGGCTCTTTAATATTCGACATGGTAGCTCTTTAATATTCGACATGGTGGCTCTTTAATGTTTGACATTGAGGCTCTTTAATGTTTGACCTGGATTCACATATATGTTTGACATGGTGGCTCTTTTATGTTTGACATTGAGGCTCTTTAATGTTAGACATAGTGGCTCTTTAATGTTCGACATGGTGGCTCTTTAATGTTAGACATGGTGGCTCTTTAATATTCGACATGGTGGCTCTTTAATGTTAGACATAGTGGCTCTTTAATGTTTGACATTGAGGCTCTTTAATGTTTGACATGGTGGCTCTTTTATGTTGGACATGGTGGTTCTTTTATGTTCGACATGGTGGCTCTTTTATGTTTGACATGGTGGCTCTTTACTGTTTGACCTGGATTCACATATATGTTTGACATGGTGGCTCTTTTATGTTCGACATGGTGGCTCTTTTATGCTTGACATGGTGGCTCTTTACTGATTGACATGGAGTCACATATATGTTTGACATGGTGGCTCTTTTATGTTTGACATGGTGGCTCTTTTATGTTTGACATGGTGGCTCTTTTATGTTTGACATGGTGGCTCTTTAATGTTAGACATAGTGGCTCTTTAATGTTCGACATGGTGGCTCTTTAATGTTAGACATGGTGGCTCTTTAATATTCGACATGGTGGCTCTTTAATGTTAGACATAGTGGCTCTTTAATGTTCGACATGGTGGCTCTATAATGTTAGACATGGTGGCTCTTTAATATTCGACATGGTGGCTCTTTAATGTTTGACATTGAGGCTCTTTAATGTTTGACATGGTGGCTCTTTTATGTTGGACATGGTGGTTCTTTTATGTTCGACATGGTGGCTCTTTTATGTTTGACATGGTGGCTCTTTACTGTTTGACCTGGATTCACATATATGTTTGACATGGTGGCTCTTTTATGTTTGACATGGTGGCTTTTTTATGTTTTACATGGTGGCTCTTTAATGTTAGACATGGTGGCTCTTTAATATTCGACATGGTGGCTCTTTAATGTTAGACATAGTGGCTCTTTAATGTTCGACATGGTGGCTCTTTAATGTTAGACATGGTGGCTCTTTAATATTCGACATGGTAGCTCTTTAATGTTAGACATAGTGGCTCTTTAATGTTCGACATGGTGGCTCTATAATGTTAGACATGGTGGCTCTTTAATATTCGACATGGTGGCTCTTTAATGTTTGACATTGAGGCTCTTTAATGTTTGACATGGTGGCTCTTTTATGTTGGACATGGTGGTTCTTTTATGTTCGACATGGTGGCTCTTTTATGTTTGACATGGTGGCTCTTTACTGTTTGACCTGGATTCACATATATGTTTGACATGGTGGCTCTTTTATGTTTGACATGGTGGCTTTTTTATGTTTTACATGGTGGCTCTTTAATGTTAGACATGGTGGCTCTTTAATGTTCGACATGGTGGCTCTTTAATGTTCGACATGGTGGCTCTTTAATGGTCGACATGATGGCTCTTTAATGTTCGACATGGTGGCTCTTTAATGTTTGACATGGTGGCTCTTTAATGTTTGACATTGTGCTTTTTTGTGTTTAGCATTTGTGTTTTTAAGGTTTTTGAATAAAAAAATCTTTTTGCACTACTAAGATTCGAACCCAGGTCGCTGCATTAGCAGTCCAGTCTGTTCGCATCTATGCTATCTCTTGTCAATTGGAATACGTGAATTGTGGCCCTTATAATTAAATTCTTATAGCAAATCGGTTAGAGTAAAAAGTTATGACATAATCAATTTCTCAGTCAGCCAGTATCAGTGTCAATTTAAGTTAGCAATATTGTTACGCAATTTAAATCAAGTTTTGTGTGCATTTGTTCGGCACTGTTTTCAACTGGTTGTGATGTAATCTTTATCACAATTGGAATTCAGTCAGTCAGTTTTTTCTCTAGCATTCTTACAATGCATTTCAGGTCGAAAGAGCTGCTTGACCTTTGCAAAAAAGCATGTTTTTCGAATATTTAATCCCTTTAATATTGAGCAATTTCTTAGCCAAGATGCATGTACCGTCCCAGGAAAATTTCTGATCGAATGGTGCAAGTTTGAAGAAAATCGGTTGAGCCATTTTTTCTGAAATCTATCGCATACCTACCTACCTACCTACCCACAGACAACTCATTTTTAGTATATAGGATGTAATTAACAAAGCATGAGAATCGCCCACCTGTGCACCATGAGGGGCATGGCTATGAAGTCATCGCACACCTGTGCACTATGAGAATCGTCCATCTGTGCACCATGAGAATCGAACACTTATGCACCATGAGAATCGCACGAATCGCACACCTATGCACCATGAGAATCGCACACCTGTGCACCATGAGAATCGCACACCTGAGCATCACCTCCCGTATACAAATACCTTAGAAACCCCTAAATTCCCAATTTCCTCACCTGGCTGTGATTCTGAAACTTGACAAAATGCTCATCCAGGCTGTCCGAGTCCACAACCTGGCCAGCATAGGTGGACACCAGTTTCTGCACATCCAGCAGGTTCAGCTCGTTGTCGTGCGTCACAGCCAGCAGGCGAGCCTTGGCGCTTCGCCGACTCTCAGCGGAGGCTCCGTTCTGTCCGCAGCCACTCAAATCATCGTCTTCGTCCTCCTCGTCCTCGTCGTCGGCGTCGTCGGCGTCAGCAATATAGGGACACCAGGTGAGTCGGTGGTACTCGGACACTCGGCCGCCGCTGCGCGTGACCGTCACCAGACGGCGGGTAAGCAATGACTCGGCGCTGTGCGAGTCTTGAATGAGATCGACGTGCACAGTGCCGTGACCGTCAACCGAAGCAAGGATTGGCAGGTCGTCGATGTGAGCGAATGCTATGTCTACAACACGGCTGGCGTAGCCCTGCAGTGAAGAATGATCGCTTATTGCCAGGGAGAATTTTAAATGCAGATTAATGAGCTGGTTTTGATTAGCAGGAAGAAAACTATGACAAAAGCGTAATTCAAACGTTAAATAGACGACACTCAGTAACTGTGCAAGTGACTCAGTAACTGTGCAAGTGACTCAGTGACAGTGCAAGTGACTCAGTAACTGTGCAAGTGACTCAGTGACTGTGCAAGTGACTCAGTGACTGTGCAAGTGACTCAGTGACTGTGCAAGTGACTCAGTGACTGTGCAAGTGACTCAGTGACTGTGCAAGTGACTCAGTGACTGTGCAAGTGACTCAGTGACGGTGCAAGTGACTCAGTAACTGTGCAAGTGACTCAGTAACTGTGCAAGTGACTCAGTGACTGTGCAAGTGACTCAGTAACTGTGCAAGTGACTCAGTGACTGTGCAAGTGACTCAGTGATTGTGCAAGTGACTCAGTAACTGTGCAAGTGACTCAGTGACTGTGCAAGTGACTCAGTGACTGTGCAAGTGACTCAGTGACGGTGCAAGTGACTCAGTAACTGTGCAAGTGACTCAGTGACGGTGCAAGTGACTCAGTGACTGTGCAAGTGACTCAGTGACGGTGCAAGTGACTCAGTGATTGTGCAAGTGACTCAGTGACTGTGCAAGTGACTCAGTGATTGTGCAAGTGACTCAGTGACGGTGCAAGTGACTCAGTGACTGTGCAAGTGACTCAGTGACTGTGCAAGTGACTCAGTGACTGTGCAA
>NIVC01000946.1:0-62500 GCA_002269645.1 Macrostomum lignano | reverse complement strand
AATATCAGTTTTCTTCTATCAGTGCTGTCGTTTCTTGCAAAGAAGCATCTTACCTTTTGCTTGGAAATCACTTGACAACTTCATTCTTTATTGACAACCCATTAGCTCATACTTACCTGTGAATAGTATCGCTCGTAAGCTACTAATCAAAGTAGTAAGTTAAGCCCTTATAAATACACATCCAATGTTTAGAGCGGTGAATAATCTTTTCTGCTTTTTGTTGAGAGTAAATCAAATGGATAATATGCCGAAGTCAGAATGTTAAGTTTAGTGGGATAAGGGAAACTGGGGGGTGGGATTAGGGATATGGATAATATGGGATAAGGGACACTGGGGAACGGGATTAGGGAATAGGAATATAGGTCATATGTGATAAGGGACACTGGGGAACGGGATTAGGGATCTGGATAATATGGGATAAGGGACGCTGGTGAATGGGATTGGGGATCTGGATAATATGGGATAAGGGACGCTGGTGAATGGGATTGGGGATCTGGATAATATGGGATAAGGGACACAGGGGAATGGGATTGGGGATCTGGATAATATGGGATAAGGGACACTGGGGAGTGGGTGGGATTGGGGATCTGGATAATATGGGATAAGGGACACTGGGGAGTGGGTGAGATTGGGGATCTGGATAATATGGGATAAGGGACACTGGGGAGTGGGTGAGATTGGGGATCTGGATAATATGGGATAAGGGACACTCGGAGTGGGTGAGATTGGGGATCTGGATAATATGGGATAAGGGACACTCGGAGTGGGTGAGATTGGGGATCTGGATAATATGGGATAAGGGACACTCGGAGTGGGTGAGATTGGGGATCTGGATAATATGGGATAAGGGACACTGGGGAGTGGGTGGGATTGGGGATTTGGATAATATGGGATAAGGGACACTGGGGAGTGGGTGGGATTGGGGATTTGGATAATATGGGATAAGGGACACTGGGGAGTGGGTGGGATTGGGGATCTGGATAATATGGGATAAGGGACACTCGGAGTGGGTGGGATTGGGGATCTGGATAATATGGGATAAGGGACACTCGGAGTGGGTGGGATTGGGGATCTGGATAATATGGGATAAGGGACACTCGGAGTGGGTGGGATTGGGGATCTGGATAATATGGGATAAGGGACACTCGGAGTGGGTGGGATTGGGGATTTGGATAATATGGGATAAGGGACACTGGGGAGTGGGTGGGATTGGGGATTTGGATAATATGGGATAAGGGACACTGGGGAGTGGGTGGGATTGGGGATCTGGATAATATGGGATAAGGGACACTCGGAGTGGGTGGGATTGGGGATCTGGATAATATGGGATAAGGGACACTGGGGAGTGGGTGGGATTGGGGATCTGGATAATATGGGATAAGGGACACTGGGGAGTGGGTGAGATTGGGGATCTGGATAATATGGGATAAGGGACACTGGGGAGTTGGTGGGGTTGGGGATCTGGATAATATGGGATAAGGGACACTGGGGAGTGGGTGAGATTGGGGATCTGGATAATATGGGATAAGGGACACTGGGGAGTGGGTGAGATTGGGGATCTGGATAATATATTGGATAATATGGGATAAGGGACTATATCTGTTTTGATTCACCTGAAGAGGACACTAATAGACTACATATGCATAAACCAACCCTATTGATCTGCCCCACAGAGAAACACTTTGCGGCAGAAACAGTTCAAGTCGCACAACAGGATGTATAATTAGTTATAATTATTAAATCAGTGCACAAAGACTCAAATATAAAAAATATATCAGCATAGTCAATCTAATGAGTCTCTTTAAGCAATCTCTATGTTTGGTATAAAATTAAAAAATCAGATCAAGTTTAGTGTAGACAAGAAAACACAGGTGAAATGCTTGCCAATAAAACTTTATAAATAAATAAATTTGTGTGCCAATTTAAGACTAGGTAGGTCATAGCACACACACCTGTCACCTATATAGAGTCTCCAAAATGCACAGTTCCCCGAGATAAAAGTTCAATTCAGCAATCAATTTATCAATAACAGTTCCAGCAGGGCGCGGTGCCGATGTGCGTTAATTAAATAACTACCTGGAATCGGCCGCTCTCCTTCACTGAGAATATCAGATAGACGGAGCGCGACTCGTGATAAGCGCCATTTAATCTGTGCTCATTTGGCGGCGGCGTGGCCCAGACGCCTTTAGCTTTGGCCAGAGACACGTTCTCATAATTGGAGCTTTTAATCATAAAGTAGCGAGCGTCGCGAAACAGATGATCGAGTTGCTCCGGTTGCTCCGGCGGCGGCGAGCCCGCTGCCGCTGCTGAGTCCCCGACGAATACCGGCTGCTGCTGCTGCTCCGAGGCCGCCGCCACCGCCTCCGCCGCCAAATTCTCATTGTTGACATCGGCCGATTGCATCCTGATTGGCGAGATCGCAGGCTTTGAGAACTGCTCGGCAGCTGTTGATTCATCAGCTGGCTGCTCCTGCTGCTGCTGTTGCTCAACTTCGGTTGCACTCATTATCTTTGCTTTGAATAATGATATGCTTTTTAATTTAATATCACCAAAAATAGTTGGATAATATAGCATAAAGTCAGCAATTATTTTGGTAAAGGTTTATCAATTTCCGTATTAAAATATAGGAAGCACTTATGCCTCTATTTCATGCAGAGGCATAAAGCACAATTCTTATTTTTGTACTATAAGTGGCAAAAATTTATCAATTATCAAAAAGTAGCAAAAAGCATAACTACAAGAAAGGATAAAATCAGCTTATGGAATGATCCTTTTGGGGTTTAAAATACATTTTACAATTCACCTAGGTGTGCATGTGTCCATGAAGAGTCCATGACTAATTTTGGGCAACCAGAGAGTATCAAGTGTAAAGCATAGAGGAAAGAATAAGATGTTGGACTGCTAATATGATCTGATAATTTTTGTTTTGTATATTAATCTCATGTTTTAGCATTACCACAATACTATAAGTGGTTGGGCCACTCAGCACATTTGTGTGTAAGCTACTGCCAGTTCAGTAGTAAGTTAAACGGAAGCATTTCAATGTATTCTAAGTTGCCCCCAGCTGAACCCCTCCATCATATCTTTCCACACCAAACCCCTATTCCCTTCCCCAGTCCCCAATAATTTTATTGCCTTCCACGCCTAGTGTTCCAGCCTAAAGCTGCCTGCCATGTACATTTCAGTGGTGTTAGGCTAGGCCTAATGTATACCAATAGCAAGAAGCCATCACATCTGCAAGTCACTGCAACAACTTTTTTATAAAATAGCTTATGCATTCTCATACATGCGCAACCTCCAAAATTCGGTCGGCCGTGCGACTTAGTTTTAACAAAAATGCGACGTAGTTTTTGGCCAAAAATGCGACTTACATGTAAAAAAACCCGAAAGCAAAATTAACGCAACTTTGGGTAAACGGCAGGAGTAACTATGACTGTCTTTAAAAGCCAAGATGTCTCGTCAGCTACTTAGTACTACTACTTGGTGTTTTTTCGGGTGGGCATTTTTGCGACTTCCTTGGTTGGCCGCCAAATCGGTCGGCCGGATCGGCCGACTTGGCCGACTGTTGCACATGTATGTGCATTCTTAATCACTACTGATACCTGAACTAAAAGTAGAGAAACTGTTTCACCAAGAAAATATGTCACAATGGCTCATCTAGGTTTACAAGGGGTGTCTGAAAGGTGTGATACCTTTGCTCATATAGCTTTACTGCATGCTTGAAAATCAACAAGTTTGGTACAATTAAAAAGTGGAATATATGAGCTTAAAGGTGTCAAAAATTATCTTCATATATTGTTTTTTAATTATTATTGTCTATTTCAGCTAAGGTGGCCAATAGATCTTAAGAAGCTTAGAGACTGTATGAGGAGATTATTTAATTTGTATATTGATCATTTGTCACTCTTTTCTTCTTTTTCTCTTATCTCTTTGCCATATTGTTTATAACTCTGAAACTATTCTATTGCAATCAATGCTATGCATGCATACATTTGCAATCTGGGAAAATAATGACATTATTTTCTATTATATAGATCTAAATATTAAAATCATGATTTTATACATAAAAGCTTTTGAAATATGTTAAAAGTTTGCCAAAATGCAAAATTACATTAAATTATAGTGTATCTCATGGAAAAGATTCATATTTATATACAGAAAACATGCTAAATCATGCATAGGACAATATACAATGAAAGTTATTTATGTCTTTAGAAACTAGCCACCCATATTTCTAAAAGCTAATACCAAAGGAGAGCTAATTCCATTACATAGCCTACATAACTTGTTGTATAGCAGAACTTAATATATATTTAGAAAAAGAATTGCTACAACATAGATCATAGGTCAAAAATGCAGCTTTTGCTATTGGAGTTATGCTTACTACTTATAGCCTATACTCTAGATCATGTTGAGTACACGCTAAAAATATCAATCCCAGAGTGCCCTCCTTGGGGACCCCAAAAGATTTTGGTTTTAACCCTAGGGTTTTAGGCTAGAGGCATTTGAGAACCCTGGAAAAACAAATAAAGTAAAAAATTTGTTTTGAAAAGTTTTTAAATGCTATAAAATTCATCATATCTATAGCAACAAAGTATGCATTTTTTAGCAAGACTCAAATTGATGATAATAGCTTGATCTATAAGTTTTAAGCTACTTGCAAACTATGATTTGAATGCCACAGCAATTTTGCCTAAAAAATTTATGTAGCAGGTAGATAGATTTGACTATGCCACTATTATAGTGGCATTATATATAGATAAGCAAACAAATAAACCAACATTCAGGTGGGTAGACAGCTAGGTTTTTTGTCATAGGCATGCCATGTCAAAATTAAAAATGGCATAATTATTTTGATGCTGTTATGCCAAAATGGCATAACAATTTTTTGCCATTATGCCATTGCTAAATTGCCAATGCTGAATTTCCAATTCTAAATTGCTTTTAAATTTACCAAACTGGCAAGCTATTATTACTTTATCCCACCTAAATCTGAAGGGAAACACTAATATGGGCTCACAAAGTGTTTTTTTTATTTTATGCCAATGGTATATCATAATTGAAAATGACATAATGATTTTGATGCCATTATAACAAATGGCATAATGATTTTGACATAAAACACCTAGGTAGACAGGATGGCAAATAAGCAATCTATAATATCACAATTTTTCAGTGGCATTTAATAACATTTTTACTTTGGGCCATTCCATATAATTATGGTTGTAACATGACAGGCTATTTTTACTTATAAAATAAAATCTAATCATAGAATATACTAAACCAATTTTTCAATGAAAGATTATTTTGTCAAGAATATGTTTATATAGTTTCATATAGATATCATCAATAGTATAGATGCTATTAAACCTTGAATAGCACTTATGGTTGTAACAACAGGATTTTTGACATATAGAAACTAAAAAGATAAAAGTCTTATAACATTTTTCATTTTTGATATTTTGCAATACATTTTTTAAATTTGACTAAGAACATCTTAAGAAATCATACTCTTTTATTAGAATATGTAAACTCATAAAGGCAACAAAGATACAAAAGAAAAGGCAGCCTTATGGTCGTAACATTATAGTCATAACATATTTTTTTCTGTCAATTTAGTAACTTTGACTTCCCAATATATTAAAAATGTAATAGGATTATATAGTCGCTAATGTTTTTATCTGATTATGCAAGTTCTATAATTTTATCTATATTTTGTTTTAACCTTCCAAAGCTTTTCATTTGTTTTCAAGAGGTACACAAATTTAATGATGTCTTTTGCTTAGAAAAATGTCCAATTTTTTTCAAATATGGCTTTTTGCCAATTGATAACATACTAATCCAACATTTTACCATTCATTTATTCTTAGATTGTATATATTACACATAAAACATTTGGCTAAAAATGGCTAATAAGGCAATGGCAAGCAAAAATATTGACTTTTTTTCTATTTTCCAAATATGTCCATCTTATATAGAATGAGCTCTTTGCATATTTTTTTCTGCCAGTGAGTTTTATACTGAAAATGTATATAATACTATTACAATTATATAAAGATATAATCCAAAGAATATATACAATCAAATAGCTATGTTATATTTGCAGCTTTCTTTTGGTTTAAAACTTTGGATAGGTATATTTTTGGCATAAGCATGGTGGTTCTAATTATTAAATTTGAATTTATGCCAAAAAATAGAAAACATGACTGCAAAAATTAAGTATGCTATTTATTGAAAGTAAAATGAAACTAGATAAGTAAAGTAAGTAAAGTAAAGTGTATATCAATGTCTATAGTATATAATAAAAATAGGCCTAGGCCTAAGCCTAAGAAAATGGCTGGCATAGTAAGGGCCTAGTTGCTTTAGGCCTATGCCTATTGAGGAATATAATTTTAACATTAAAGATAGACACTAATATAATTTTGCTAAATAGTTTATATTAGGCTATTTTTTATTGACATGGTTAGTAAACACCTTTTAGCACATTTAGTATAATATAATTATTCTTAGCAATAAAGTTGAAAACCTAAAATATTAGACTATTTCTTATGTTACATGATCTACAATCTATGTATATTGTCATTAAGGCTAGCAATAAGGATGCAATGGCCATCATATATTTCCTTGCTAAGTACCACTTGACTATAAATACTAAAATAGTTGCCAATGTTATAGACAAGCTGATAGGCAATAAAGGCCTATGAAGCTATAATGCTTGCAAAGAAAAGTTTATTGATAATATTCTAGATCTATGATCTATGTACAATGGCCAACTGCAAATGCAAAAAGGTTCCATTTTAAAGGAAATGGATATATACTAGGATGCAATGAAGAAAAGGGAGGTTTGAAATACTAGAAGTATGTGGTTTGCAAAAGTACTATCAAGTGCAATGGCATTTTCATAGAATCTTTGGGTAGTATAGAATGTATCATCCACAAAAGAGACATAATTCCAAGGCAAATGCAGATACTAGTCTAAGCAAACATTGCTTAAGAAGTAAAGTAAGAGCCAAATATACATTGGCAAAAGCAATTGCAGAGGCAGCTGTCAGTAGCCATGCTGATGAATTCCATGTTCAAGCACTTAGATTTATCTCTCACTATCACTATCACTATCACTTAGATATATAGAGCACTTAGACTTAGCACACGAAGCAGTCCAAGCTAACCAACTTCAATAGAAAGATCAACATCAACATCTACTAATATTGGTATTTGAGCTTATTAGAGATATACCACATATACCACAACCATTTTTGCATGCTTATACATGCGCAACCCCCCTGATTTACACTGGCTATGCAACTTACTTTTTGACCAAAAATGTGACTTACCTGTGAAAGATTAAAGCAAAATTAATGCAGTTTTGGGTAAAAGGCAGGAATAAGTCTTTTTTCAGGCCTAAATGCCTCAATGTCCATATTCTTTGGGATGGCATTTTTGTGACTTACCCCTGGTCCACCACAATTTACAGTGGCCAGATCGGCCAAGTCGGCCAGCAGTTGCGCATGAATGTGCATGCTTATTTGCCTGTTGCACACATAGGCAAGAGGCACATTGTTGTTACAAGTTAAGAGCAGCTAACAGCACTCAGCCACTGCACCCAATAGTTCCTTGATGGTATATAGCATAAAGGCCACTTTCTGGACTATTGGGTATATTTAATGTTGTCAAGGAGCCATTCATGCAACTCTATAGTATCCATGATGCGAATTCTGGTTGTTTCATCCCCAAACTGTTTTAGCCATGGACATTTTGCCCCCAGACCATTTCACTCATAATCCATTTTACCCATTAACCAATTTAGCAATGGGAGTTTCAGCCAAAATGGTCATGTATTTTAGAGATATAGAAATACATGTATCTTTATTTTTTTTTCAATGCTAATTTTTAGTTCTAATTTGTAATAAAATATGATCTGAATTGTTGCCACAACAATTGTGTTATTGCATTATTGTGATTTTGTTTATTACAATTGTGAATTATTATAAGCTTTTTTAAAGTCATCCCTTTCAAATGTGTGACAATTAAAGCACAAAGTATAAAACTAGGATTGTATAAAAGTCATTTCAATCAAGGAAAAGCTGAAAGGGTTTCGGTTACAAGGCAAGGTAAGGCCAGAAATACTAAAAGAATAATTAAGATTTGTCACCAAAACTGAGAATCAAAGCACAAAGTGTAAAACCGTGATTAAGTAAAGTAAAAAACTGTTGTATATGTAAGTCATTTCAATCTTTGGCTTCGTTTATGCAAGAGATGCAAGGTAAATTACTAGAAATAATAAAAGGATAAATTAAAACTATAAAAAATGTTGTACAAAAGCACAGAGAAACCTTGGGCAAGTTGAGTCCATGTCGGAGCAGATGTTAATGCAAAAACGAACCGGTTACTTAGCAAAAGTAATGGTAGAAGCGCTGGACAGAAATGTCGAGACCGAGGAACTTGTGATACTAGTGGAGTGGGTGTGCTCATGGTCCGCGGATCATGCTCTTTGCAGATCTCTACTCTATCGTGATTTTAATATACATTTAGTATAGGTCAGATTGTTGGTATTTTAGCCCTAGAAGTAGGGGTGGCTACTATTGAACCTCACTTATAATAAATTGTATCGTTGGTTGTCAATGCTCTCTGGCACTTTCGTCTTATCTTGCATACTCTCAGCTTATGACTTTGTTCATTTCAACCCTGCATAGTCCGAATTGGAGGCAAAATGGTCCATGGCCAAAATGGTCTGTAGGCAAAATGGTCTGTTGGCAAAATGGTCTGTGGGCAAAATGGTCTAGGTAGGGACAAAATATCCATGGCTGAAACAGTTTATGGGCAAAACGACCAGTTACCCATGGTGCTATTCAAGCTAGTGGTATGCAGCACATCAGTCCACTAGCCTACATAATTGTCTGGTTGTGCAAAACTGGATTATATAGCTATGTTTAACACATTAAAATTCCTGTTTGGTCACATACATGTCAATGTCATATACAGATGAACTAGCAATAGATAAAATGACTATCAATTGCAAAATTAATCCTAGGATTTAATTTAATCTTAGAATTTTAAAACAATAGGCCTAGGTCTATCAAGTAAACTAAGACTAGGCCTAAGAACAATAGTAGAAGGTCTATAGTAGGCCAATAAGGCAGGGCCTATTAAGCATAATAAACATAATAACTTAATAATACTATTTATAATCCTAGGCCCTATTAGCGAGTTGAAATAAGTGGGCCAATCCTAAGCCGATAACTAAGGGAGTAAGGCATTCCTGAATCTGGCATCATAAGTAGGCCTATTCTCTATGAATGTGGTACAAATTTTGGTTGCAAAACAAGTTTTTGACAAAAGTATAAAAAGTTAATATTATCACCCTGATTAAAGAGTTTGGTATCTAAATGGTGCTTAAAATTAAACGAAAACAATACTTTTTTGTTTTGTTACAGAAGGGCTACTGCGGAATAGACATAGCAGGCCTAAGCTAGGTCTATATATTTTTTCATAGGCCTAAGACAGATTTCTTGTCTTGATTTGCCGACAGAGTGGTCATACTTTAGACTAAGACTACACTGAAATCTGTAACTAGAAGTTTAGCTATAGATATAAAAACTAACTCATGAGACTTTCAAGCGGATTTTGTGCCCAATGTCAATGTCATTGTGTTGTGTCGTTGTGATTGTGGGAAAGAGAAAAAGACCAGCGGAACCTTTTTTTTGGCCGATAACTTTTTTCCTTATTGAGCAAACAGAGGGTCATGATATTGAAAAAATTGAACTGTAATATTAAACAGTAGAAAAAATACAGTTAACTGCATTTTTAATAACATATGCACCAGCAAAACGCTACAGAATTGTTAAACAATTCAGTACAGATAAATTGACCATTTTCCAAGAACTCTGAGCATTGCACGCGCGTCGCGGCTCGGTCTGCTTAGCATTACGCGTCACTCTATCCTTGTCTAATTTTTTCTTTTGAAGTTAATAATGCTGTGATAAATTATAATATAAATTCTATCTTTTCTATGATTTCAAGCTTAGGCGGGAATTGCTAAGATGTCAATGCTTGGTTGGGTGGAATTGCTGAGATGTCAAGCCTTGGGGTCTTGGGGAAAATTGCTAAGATCAAGATGGGTTATCATCATCAAGGCTTGGTCTTGGAGGAAATTGCTTCGATGTCAGGCATGGGGGAAATTGCTGAGATATCAAGTGTTACAGGGGGGCGTTTATAAGAGGCCAAGGCTAGGGGGAAATTGCTGAGATGGCAAGGCTTGGGGGGAATTGCTGAGATCTCAAAGCTTGGGGGAATCGCTAATATCAATATGTCAAGGCTTATGGCCGTTATGGGGGAATTGCTGAGACGTCAAGGCTTGCAGGGTATTGCTAAGATGTCAAGGGGTATTCACACCTTTTGGTGCTTATGCTTTTTAGTGCCTGGAATTTTGGTAGGGCCTAACCCTAGGGCCTAGTTTGCTTCTCAGTGCCTCATTTTGCTTTTCAGTGCAATTCAGTCATAAATGCTAAAAGTCAATCAGTGATGCTATTCTAGATTCAATCAAATGCAATTTCAAATGAGAACAAATTTATTTTTAATATATTTATATCTGTCTTATTACTATTAGTACCTTTACTTCTACTTCAAAAGTCTAAATACTATTAGAATTATTATTCTTAACAATCTGCAGTTGCTTTGTGCAATTTCAGATTTCAGAGAAAAGAAAAACTGAATTCATAAAAAGCAAATAAATGGAGAATTTTTAAAAATGCATTGTAAAACAAAAGTGAAAGGGGATAACAAAGAAACAAAAGCTAAAAAGAAATGGGTATAACAATATTAATAAAAATAGTGTTTTATTTTCATTTCTACCCCCTCACTTTCATTTTAAGATGCATTCTTAACAAATTCTCTATTGAGGGCATTGTAATTGCATTAAAAGTAAATATAAAGATCATTCTCTAATAAGCTATAATTATAAGATTCTTGTGTGAGTATATCCAAAATTTAATATACTATTCTCCCTCATTTTTGCTTTTAAATTTGTGTATTATCAAATAAAAGAATGCCAGTCTTGGCTATTTTTTGTTTTGTTAAATTTATTCTTATTAATAGCTATCCTAAAGCTGAAATTTATATATTAAACATAGAAATTAGTTAAGAAACTTCAAGTCAAAGTTATGCTATGCCTATAGCTATAAAAAACTTTAAAACAAGTTTTAAAGCAAAAATGACCATAGTGCCTAATAGGCAAAATGCATTTTGGCAATATAAAAAAATTAAGCTACAAAAAGTTTGTAGGTCTAACTTTTTATTGCTAGACTGATTTTCAAAAGTTAACAATTTGGCTCATATAGGCCTATGTTTATTTAGGCAAATAAAATAAGATTTATAATATGATAAGAATATTTTTGTTTAGGCCTATTTCTTTTCAGTCTTTGATTTTTTGCTAGTCCTTATAGTAGTTATACTGATATATAAATTTATATTCTTTATTTATTTAAAATAATTTAGATAGGGCCTAACCTAAGGTTTATAATAAAAGACAACAAAGTATATCTTCTACTCCTAATTTATTAATTTAGTAGATTTTTTCTTTATTTGAATCATAGCTCATTCACTAAATTAATTAGTTATTCACTTATACTTTTATCCATTGAGCTAATTATCCACCAATGTAGAAATTATACATGCACAACTTTGGGAATCACCTAGCCATTTCTATTAGCAATACACATGTTTATCAAAAAGTTGCTATTGGCTAAGGGCAGTCACATGACTACAATTTTGTCCAATTTTGTCCAATAGCAACTTATATCAATTTAACAAATATTTGAACTGACAATGACAATGTTGCCAATAGAAATGACCAGGTGATTTGCTAGGTTGAAAGGACTTCGATGGTAGAAATTGTCCATATCTAGGTCTATTTTACTATGTTTGTTAGCTCTAGCCCTATTGGTTTTATTATATAATCTTTGTATTGCCATGTAGTACGCTAGGTTTAATTATTGCTTTTTACAAAAAGTAAAACTAAAGTATATAATATTATCTATGATCTATGCTAATAAGATAAAAATGCTACTGAAAATTGACATCTAGGACTATAAATACATATTACAAGGGGAAATAAATAAAAATAAATAATTTCCTACTAATTAATATTCTAGCAAAGTAAAAATATCCTATTAAGGCTATCACTTTGTATCCTTGCACATAGTAGTGAATATGTAGTTTCTTTCACCAATTTATTAAAAATTTAAGATGAATAAGCCTAAAAATCATTGAAAAGGGTCATACTAGGACCTAAGCTTTTGAAGTTAAGTGCTACAACTTAATATATAGCTTTTTGGCCTGACCATTAGACCAAATTAGTAGATATAAAATGATTTATCACAAATATTAGCAGATGAAAAGATGAAAACTGAAATAAAGCATATTAAATCACTGTTAGCACTTTAGTATAATAGCAATAAAAGTAGCTTATTCTATATAAAAATGAGTTGTTTGTATCTTTGTCTATCATACTATGGCAGCCAGACTATATGCAACTAACAAGCACTAGTGTAGCCACATCTGAAACCTCCCAACCTCTGTCTAGCTGAGGTGGGGTGGGTGCGCCAAGCTAGCTGGCTTGCTAAGCCAGGGGGTTGGCAAAGGGCCTATCATATCATGCCACCTTTTTGTACCTCCCTAGACCCCACAATCTTGCACTGTTTGTATAAATATTAATTTACGCACAGAGCAGCACAAAATCCTTGCTGCCATTCCATCTATTAAAATTCAAGGCATATTGCCTCAATACTATAATTTTTTTACTATTTTGGCTGTTGCTTTAGTTGCCACTTATATCAATGTTTACTTCTTAGGTGTTCAATATTAATTAGACCCTCTCAAATAGGGTCAGGTTAGTGATTTTTACCAATTGAATTTGCTATTAATAAAAACTTGCTTCCTATTGTCTTTGCTGGCTATTAACCATCTTGGATATAGCTAGAATGCTAAACAGGTAATTTTAGATGCACAGCCACAAAAAAGAATAATAATGTAATGATTCCTCCTTTAACATAAACCCTCAGCAATCACAGCAAAATCCAGTTGCACAATTGCCGCAGGCGCAGCCGCTGCCGCAATTTTATCCAACCAAATCGGCTCGCAAATGCGCCAGCCTGGTCAGCCTGTGCGATCCAGGCCAGCCTCTACTTGTCCAGGGCCCAGTTGGCTGCGGCAAGACGTCCCTAGTTGAACTGTTAGCCAACGAGGCCGGTGCCAGCTTATCAAAGCTGCAGCTCGGCGATCAGACAGACAGCAAAACTCTCATTGGCTGCTATTGTTGCACACCTGTGCCTGGCCAGTTCGTATGGAAACCCGGACCGCTATTGTCAGCTGTACAGTCTGGCAGTTGGCTTCTTCTAGAAGACATTGACAGCGCGCCACCTGATCTATTGAGCACCCTGCAACCGTTGATTGAGCACAAATCTGTGTACGTGTCGCACTATGGAGAAAGCGTCACACCTGCCGACGGGTTCCGTCTAGTGGTTACTAGGCGACTCTACCAGAGTCTGGACGGCTACTCGTGCGCCCATAACAGCTTCCTGTCTGCCGGACACTGGCTGATGCTGCGTCTGGATCGTATCGATGCCGAGGACTTGGCTCAGGTTACTATGCGTGGCTTTTGTTATGTAGTTTATTAATTGAAAAATTCTCAGTAATTCTGGTTCTCCGATCTATATCTAATGCATTTATATATCCGCCCTCACCTTGCTCTATACGGCCCTAACTTGCTTGCTCTATCCGATCCCTATAATGATCCATCCGCCCCACATAACCTTGACCCATCCGCCCCACATAACCTTGATCTATCCACCCCTACTTTGATCTATCCGCCTCATAACCTTGATCTATCCGCATCATAACCTTGATCTATCCACCCTGATCTATCCGCCTCATAACCTTGATCTATCCACCCTGATCTATCCACCCTGATCTATCCACCCCTATCTCAATTCATCGTCCCTATTTTCTAAT
Source organism: Macrostomum lignano (assembly GCA_002269645.1). Taxonomy (NCBI): domain Eukaryota; kingdom Metazoa; phylum Platyhelminthes; family Macrostomidae; genus Macrostomum; species Macrostomum lignano. The sequence continues at coordinate 48,493 of NIVC01000946.1, read as the reverse complement.
AAAATCCACCTTTATCCAAACTGAATTCTATTCTATCCACGCCTCTACCTGATCTATCCTATCCTACTGTAATAAGTTGCCTCACCCGTTACCCCCGCCAGATCATTCAGCTTAACTATCCAAACGCGGCGCCATTGACGTCGAAAATCTTGGAAATTTTCGACCTATTTCAAGCCGCCGACCGTGACGCGCCGCAGTCCCGGCATCGCCGCCTGGTGACTACTCGGGATCTGTTGAAATTCTGCTCCCGCCTAGAAGCCTCCGCCTCCGCCTGGCGCTATCCGCAAGCGCCAGACGACGGACCAGCCGCGCCAGTCGAGTACAACGCTCGGGCGGTGTTTCACGAGGCGCTCGACTGTTTCGTAGCCGCCAGCGCCGAATTCGACGAACGCAAAGCTGGCGCTCTTCGACTAGCCCAGGCGGTCAGCCTCACTCGCGAGGAGGCGCTCGAACGTTTGAAAGGCGTCGCTTTGGACGTTGCCGAGACGCCAAATAGCGTAATAATTGGCCGGGCTCGACTGCCGCGGCTGGACAGTCGGCCGAGTAAGCAGCGGCAGTCCGGCGGCGGTCTGGCTTTGAATCGGGGCACAGCAAGCCTGCTGGAACGGCTGGCCGTGTGCGCTAAGTGAGTTGACGTAAAAACTGACAAAGCAATAATAAGTCTTGGGGGAAGGGAGACAGGCCCAATCTAGTTCAGCCAATGAGAGAGCAGTAAGGAGAGAGATCAAGGTTAGACAGACGAAAATCAGCCCGGGGGCAGGCCCAGTCTGGCTCAGCCAATGAGAGAGCAGTAAGGAGAGAGATCAAGGTTAGACAAACGAAAAGCAGCCCGGGAGCAGGCCCAGTCTGGCTCAGCCAATGAGAGAGCAGTAAGGAGAGAGGTCAAAGTTAGGCGAACAAAAATCAGCCTAGGGGGTTCCGCAGGCCCAATCTAGCTCAGCCAATGAGAGAGCAGTAAGGAGAGAGGTCAACGTTTGACGAACAAAATCAGCCTAAGGGTGGCGGGCAGGCCCAATCTAGTTATCCTATAGTACGAGCTATCAGTACCCTATCAGTGAGGTTTAGATCTCACCTGGCAATTGTAAACCGATGCCACTCCAGGCAAGGCGAGCCGGCACTGCTTGTAGGCGAAACCGGCTGCGGTAAGTCCGCCTGCGTTCAATACCTGGCCAACAGACTGGGCCGCAGCCTCCGCGTCATCAATTTGAGCCAGCAGACTGACCCGGCCGATCTCATTGGCGGCTACAAGCCTCTGCAGCTTCGCCTGATAGTGAAGCCAGTTCGGGAACAGTTCGAACTGTTATTCGGCCAGTTGTTCAATGCGGACGGAAGTAATGATAAATTTCTGACCTACGTTCAGCTCTGCTTTCACAGCGGCCGCTGGTCCGACCTGTTGCAGCTGATGGAGCGGCCGTTGGCTAGCGCCCTGCGCCGGTTGCCTGGCAACGCTGATTGGCTGACACTGCGGGATCGGCTAGCCCAGCTCAGAGCTCAACTGCTCGCCTGGTGAGAGCATTTTGCTGAAATGTGTCTTTTTGTTAATTGGTCATTGCTGAAGTGTGTGTCTGTTAATTGGTCATTGCTAAAGTTTATCAGTCGTTTTAAGCGTTTTCATATGCATAATCAATGTTGAGCATTTGTTGCACTTTACATTAATATCGCAGCGAGGGAGCAAACCAGGCAACTTCGTTCAGCTTCATCGAAGGTGCCTTAGTCGAGGCCATCCGCTCCGGCCACTGGGTGCTGCTGGACGAGATCAATCTGGCCACGCCCGAGACGCTGGAGTGCCTGTCCGGTTTGCTTGACCGGCCGGACGGCTCATTGGTGCTGACTGAGCGCGGCGACTCGCAGCCGGTGCCCAGGCATCCGGACTTTCGCTTGTTCGCCTGCATGAACCCGGCCACAGATGCTGGGAAACACAATCTGCCTATTGGTGGGTGTCGCTCTCTTCTTTTCATGCTTGCTAATTTGATCTCGATAAGGTAGATACTTTGATCTGACCTGATTGATAGTTTGATCGCGATCTGGTTGATAATGTGATACTTTGATCTGATTGATAGTTTGATCGCGATCTGGTTGATAATGTGATACTTTGATCTGACCTGATTGATAGTTTGATCGCGATCTGGTTGATAATGTGATACTTTGATCTGATCTGATTGATAGTTTGATCGCGATCTGGTTGATAATGTGATACTTTGATCTGATCTGATTGATAGTTTGATTGCGATCTGGTTGATAATGTGATACTTTGATCTGATCTGATTGATAGTTTGATCGCGATCTGGTTGATAATGTGATACTTTGATCTGATCTGATTGATAGTTTGATCGCGATCTGGTTGATAATGTGATACTTTGATCTGATCTGATTGATAGTTTGATCGCGATCTGGTTGATAATGTGATACTTTGATCTGATCTGATTGATAGTTTGATTGCGATCTGGTTGATAATGTGATACTTTGATCTGATCTGATTGATAGTTTGATCGCGATCTGGTTGATAATATGATACTTTGATCTGATTGATAGTTTGATCGCGATCTGGTTGATAATGTGATACTTTGATATTGATCTGATTGATAGTTGACCTTGATCTGGTTGCTAATTTGATACTTTTATATTTTGATTAGCTTAAACCTTAAACCGTTCAATTGAACTCGCTTCAAAATCGAGTCCCCGACGCATTCCCACTGAAAACGTTACCCAAAATGACGCTTAAGACTCACTGACGACTCTAGCCACTCTGGGGCGACTCAGGGGCGTTGAGTCACCAGTGAATCACGGAGTTTAGAACACCTCAGATACGACTCTAACGGCTCAAGAGTCGTTATAGAAGCGTCTCACTGTCGCAGACAAAAAACGCCTCAAACTAACTATGGTGACTCTTAGACGTCTTTTAGCAACTTTTATCGTGACATCTCGTCGTTTTAAAGTGGTCTAGAGTCACCTTTCCCTATTTTACCTGTGTTACCTGTGAAGTGTTTGTTGGCTTTTTGCCTATGGTTGTCTAGAAGCCTTCAATAGGATCGCCGCCACCAATGAAGTACAGGTCGATGGTTTTGTCTCGGGGTTGTCTCGAAGTGGCCTGGTAGGTCTTCTGGCGCAGGGCGGTGTCCTCTAGCTGCCAGTTTCTTAGAAACAATACTTGTAGCGTAGGTAGTGCTGCCACCAGCTTCGCAGAGTCGCAGCCTTCGGTGAGGTGCTGAGCCCGTAGAAGCAAATAACTAAGACGAGAGAGGAAGTCAAGCACTTCGTGCAGATTTAGCATTTCTCGAGCAGAAGCGTCCGCAGTCAGCAGTCCCTGCCGGGCAGGTGCAGGGTTAGAGCGATGGTGCTAGCTTCGGGCGATCTAAGCTGCCCTGCTGATAGATAGCAGGAATAATTCGATGCAGGCACGCGCAAAGTCGGGAGTCTTGGGAGTTCAAACTTGAACTGAGAGAATCTCAGACTCGGAAACGGGAGTAAACGACGCTTGTCTGAGCCAAGCCATGAGAGGGGCTGCAGCATTTATAGGAAGGATCGATTGCACCATAGCACGAAAGACCCCGCTGAGAGTCATGAGTGACTCTGCTATTTTTAGCAACAAACAAGCGGGTCCGGGCGCACGTGATCTCCCCATAAACACGAGCCCAGCGTACAATGATGAAATCATTGCACTTTGGACTAAAGAAGGAAGAAGGCCTTGTCATGTGACTGGCTCACATGACAAGGGGAAAAGGCCCACAAGTGAAGGCCTGACCGTGGGACCGGAAAACAGAATAACACTCCAAATTTGGAGATGCCAAACAGAGAACGAAACAGAGGCAGGCCAGACCAAGCTGTCTGGGCACTGCAAAACGAGAACACGAGGCAAACGGGGGAAAACGAGGACAAACAGACAGACAGGCAAACGGGCAAGGGACAGGCCAGAGGACAGGCGGGAGGGCAGGCAACTGCCCAGCGGCAGACAGAAGCCTAAGGCGAGGGCGAGGGAGGCAGCTGACTAGTGCGGCGCCTAACTAAACTAGCGACTCTGGGGCGATGCTTCTTGGTCTGGATACCCAATAACAAATCAAAATTTTTTAAAAATTCCTATGCAGGTGTCCGCAACCGGTTCACTGAGCTGGCATTTGCCGAACCTGACGACGACACTGATTTGGCTCACCTGGTCAGCCACTACCTGGCCGCCCTCAGTCCCAGCGCCGCCCAGGTAGCCGGCATTGTCCGATTCTACCGGCGCGTCCGCTTGGCCGCCGACTCGACGCTCTGCGACGCTTCAGGCCTGCGTCCGCACTTCAGCCTTCGCAGCCTTTGCCGCGCCCTACGCGAAGCCGGCCGCGACGCCTATAGAAATGCGCCCCGATCGCTGTACGAAGGCTTTGCTTTCGCCTTCTTGGCCCAGCTGGACAAGCCGTCTGCTCTGGCCGTCGAGCGAATGATTGCTAATGATATACTCGGCTGTCAACAGCTGCCTACCTTCCAGGTTGCTAACAAACAAATTTACACGATTTTTGGGCGGGCCGCTGCAATCTCTTGGAATTTGGACCAGTTGAATTTGGGGCCGATATGTCCTTTAGCCTAGGCTTATCAGTGAGCCTCTACCCCCTTAGCCTAGGCTTATCAGTGAGCCTCTACCCCTTAGCCTAGGCTTATCAGTTAGCCTCTACCCCCTTAGCCTAGGCTTATCAGTGAGCCTCTACCCCCTTAGCCTAGGCTTATCAGTTAGCCTCTACCCCTTAGCCTAGGCTTATCAGTGAGCCTCTACCCCTTAGCCTAGGCTTATCAGTGAGCCTCTACCCCCTTAGCCTAGGCTTATCAGTTAGCCTCTACCCCTTAGCCTAGGCTTATCAGTGAGCCTCTACCCCTTAGCCTAGGCTTATCAGTGAGCCTCTACCCCCTTAGCCTAGGCTTATCAGTGAGCCTCTACCACTTAGCCTAGGCTTATCAGTTAGCCTCTACCCCTTAGCCTAGGCTTATCAGTGAGCCTCTACCCCTTAGCCTAGGCTTATCAGTGAGCCTCTACCCCCTTAGCCTAGGCTTATCAGTGAGCCTCTACCCCCTTAGCCTAGGCTTATCAGTGAGCCTCTACCCCTTAGCCTAGGCTTATCAGTTAGCCTCTACCCCTTAACCTAGGCTTATCAGTGAGCCTCTACCCCCTTAGCCTAGGCTTATCAGTGAGCCTTTACCCCTTAGCCTAGGCTTATCAGTGAGCCTCTACCCCCTTAGCCTAGGCTTATCAGTGAGCCTCTACCCCCTTAGCCTAGGCTTATCAGTGAGCCTCTACCCCCTTAGCCTAGGCTTATCAGTGAGCCTCTACCCCCTTAGCCTAGGCTTATCAGTGAGCCTCTACCCCCTTAGCCTAGGCTTATCAGTGAGCCTCTACCACCTTAGCCTAGGCTTATCAGTGAGCCTCTACCCCCTTAGCCTAGGCTTATCAGTGAGCCTCTACCCCCTTAGCCTAGGCTTATCAGTGAGCCTCTACCACCTTAGCCTAGGCTTATCAGTGAGCCTCTACCACATTAGCCTAGGCTTTTTAATGAGCCTCTACACCCTTAGCCTGGGCTTTTCAGTAAGCCTCTAACCCTTAGTCTGGACCTCTACCCCTTATTCAAGGCGAGGCCATTCAGTGGACCCCTAGATTCTTCCATTTGTAATTTCACTATAACCCATACCGGTGGGTGAAATAACCAATTTATAGAATGCCAAAATCATTTTACTGATAAAAATTCTCTAACAGTCTACTGACAGTAGCATATTATAAAAATAGATACACACAATAGATATCGTCCCACAACCAGTGCTAATCAGTACAAGCGGCAAATACTGTACGCAGGCACAAACTCATACACACGCTCACACAGGGTGTACGTGAGGCATGTACACTCTGAGGCATCGTCAGGCATGTACACTCTCTGTGTGCCTTCAGGGTGGGCCCTCATGGCTGTGAATCGCGCATGACAACCTTCTCAGGCCAAATGAATATGGTTCCGCCCACGTTTACTTGGGATCTGCTCTGCCCCCCTACTAATAGTAGGGCAAGCGTTCGTTATCTAAAAATATCACTGGACTTTTTCTTTTCTTTTTCAACATCGCAGACGCCGCCCAGGCCCATAGACGACGCCGGCACCCAAGACGGCGCCAGTCGCTACATCCTGGTTGAGAACTATTGGATCCGGCGCGGCCCTTTACAGCCAGCCACTCAGCCGCGCTACGTTCTGACCGCCTCTATCAAAGAGAATCTCCGTTGCTTAGCCCGGATCGTGTCAGCCGGCAGTCTGCCCGTGCTAATCCAAGGCGAAACCTCCGTTGGTAAAACTTCTCTAATCCGCTACCTGGCTGAGCTGACTGGCAACGAGTGCTTGCGGATTAATAATCACGAGCACACCGAGATTGCTGAGTACGTTGGTAACTATGCGTCTGACCGGGATGGCCGGCTCGTGTTTCAGGTTGGTCTCTGTGGCTATTCAAATGTGGTAGTTTTAAGGTGCCCCACTCTGTCTGGCTATTGGAATGTAATAGCTAAGGATAATACATTCAGTGTGACTATTGAGCCATTAGGATGCTGTTGCTAAACTACCCCATCAAATTAGACCATTAGGATGCTGTTGCTAAACTACCCCATCAAATTAGACCATTAGGATGCTGTTGCTAAACTACCCCTATCAAATTAGGCCATTAGGATGCCTTTGCTAAACCACCCTAGCAACAGAAATTGCCAGTTATCCTCTGCTAACTAGTCCCTGGCCTCCACCTGCAGGAGGGCCCGCTCGTGCAAGCGATGCGCCGCGGCTCCTGGATAGTGCTAGACGAACTGAACCTGGCGGCCAGCGACGTGCTCGAAGCTCTCAATCGAGTTCTAGACGACAATCGTGAGCTATTCGTAGCTGAGACTCAAGACACGATCCGAGCTCATCCTCACTTTATGCTGTTTGCTACTCAGAATCCGCCCGGCCTGTACGGCGGTCGGAAACGACTGTCCAGAGCTCTGCGCAATCGATTTGTTGAGCTGCATTTTCAACCGATACCCAGGCCGGAGCTGGAGCTCATACTGCAGCGGCGTTGCGACTTGCCGTTGTCGCGTTGCGCTAAACTAGTAGAAGCAATGCACCAGCTGCAGGCGAGGCGCAAGCGGACGGGGATATTCCAGGGCAAGGACGGATTTGTCACGCTCAGGGATCTGTTCCGATGGGCTGAGCGGCATCGGCTGTTTACTTTGCCAGGTTTGGATTCTTTTTTTGTGAACTTTTCCTCCAATATCGTGTTTTTCTACTCGTCAGTAGTCTGTTTGGGACTATTCTATAATTAAAATAATTAATAAATTATACAGAGACAGGGTACAGACTAAACAGCTAAATCACCCAGTTGAAAACGTTACCATGACAAGAATCGCTAAAGTCATTGCAATTACAACTCTCTAGTGACTCTTGTGACTTTTTAACAACTCAAATCGGTTGTAATGCGACAGAGAAGAGAGTTGCAAAAAATTCGTCCAAGAGTCGTTTTGTTAGCGCTTAACTGTCTACTAAGTCAAGTAGACTAAATAGAGTTTGTTATAAATGCGAAATACGATTCTGATTCATGAAATTGACGCAGAAGCGCGACTCTACGTACGTCTCCAGAGTCGTTTCAGAGTTACAAACGATAAAACTTTTTAAAGAGATTAATTGGGCGACTTTTTAATGAATTTTTGCCTACTTGTACCGTGTCATCTTTTAGTTTTATCTGTGTTAGTTGCAACCGTCTGCCACTGTCCCTGACTAGACACCCGTTATAATATGTGGTCTTCAAAGCAAAATTAACATTACTTCACTCGCAGACTCAAAGCAGACCCTGTTCGACTGGGACCAGTTCCTAGCTGAGCAGGGCTACCTGCTCCTAGCCGGTCGGGCCCGCGATCCAACCGACGCTGCCGACGTTCAGTCGGTGCTGGAGTCGGTATTCCGACGTCGCCTATCCGAGTCGGAACTGTTCGATTTGCACGATAAAACATCACCAGTTAGTAAGCAGATTTTAACAGACTGTCGCACTGCTCTGGCTAATGATGCTGATGCTGGTAATGATGAAGCTTCTCATCAGCAGCTGGCCTGGACTCGCGAATTGCGCCGGCTATGCGTGCTGCTTGGCAACTGTCAGAAATTCGGCGAGCCGGCTCTGCTGGTCGGACCGACAGGCGTTGGCAAGACTACGGTGTGCCAAGCTCTGGCTGAAATGCGGCGCCAGGATCTGCTGACACTGAATTGTCACATGAATACTGAGGCTGCTGACTTTCTTGGCAGTCTGAGGCCTGTCAGGGAGCGGCGGATTGACGGTGAGTGTGTGTACATTATGAAATGGGTCCAATGTCGATGTATGTCGGGGGGTCGCTCAAGGTCTCTTCTCAGCTCTCTATCCTCTTCTCTCATCTTCTCTCTCTCTCTATCCCCCTCATTTGGTCTCTGAAATTGTATGATGATATGAGATAAGATAGACGAGTTTAACGTCAATTTATGCTTCGCATTTGATTTTACTGTACACGCACTAGTTACACTACTTAGGTTCGTTGTAAGTAGCATGCATAGTTTTTGGAATTAAAATTACTCTACTATAATAAATTTCAGCCTCGGAGGAGCAACAATCGCAGCCGGTCATTCCAATGTTTGAATGGGTCGACGGAGTCCTAGTCCAGGCGATGCGCCGCGGCGCCGACCTTCTAGTTGACGAGATCTCCTTAGCTGACGACTCGGTGCTGGAGCGACTGAACAGCGTGCTGGAGCCGGAGCGCGAGCTGGTGCTGGCCGAGCGCTCTCGCACCGGCGACGGCGGCAACACAGTCGAAGTATTGAAAGCTTTGCCAGAATTTCGCCTAGTGGCCACAATGAACCCTGGCGGCGATTTCGGCAAAAAGGAACTATCACCGGCTTTGCGCAACCGGTTCACGGAGATCTGGTGTCCTCAGCCGGCCTCTCTGCTGCCGATTGTAGCCAGAAATCTTGGCCAACAGTTGGCCCATCTGGCCAAGCCTATGGCCTACCTGCTGACCGAAGCGGCCAAGGCGGCGCCAACAGACGATGGCCGGCTGACTGTGAGCGCCCGCACCGCCCTGGTCTGGGTGGCCTTCGTTAGGCAGCGTCGGCAAGCTGACCGGCTGCCAGCTGAGCTGGCCTTCCTGCACGGCTACCAGATGACCTGCCTGGATCCGCTTGGGGACGGTGAGTGTTGTCGTATGTGAATCAGCACTTTACAGTTTGAAATGGCATTTTCACTTTTGGAAATGGCGCTTTCTGCTTTGGAAATGGCACTTTTTACTTAGGAAATGGCGCTTTCTGCTTTGAAAATGGCATTTTCACTTTGGAAATGGAGCTTTCTGCTTTGAAAATGGCATTTTCACTTTTGGAAATGGCGCTTTCTGCTTTGGAAATGGCACTTTTTACTTAGGAAATGGCGCTTTCTGCTTTGGAAATGGCACTTTTTACTTAGGAAATGGCGCTTTCTGCTTTGAAAATGGCATTTTCACTTTGGAAATGGAGCTTTCTGCTTTGAAAATGGCATTTTCACTTTTGGAAATGGCGCTTTCTGCTTTGGAAATGGCACTTTTTACTTAGGAAATGGCGCTTTCTGCTTTGAAAATGGCATTTTCACTTTGGAAATGGAGCTTTCTGCTTTGAAAATGGCACTTTTTACTTAGGAAATGGCGCTTTCTGCTTTGAAAATGGCAATTTTCTCGTTGGAAATGGCGCTTTCTGCTTTGGAAATGGCACTTTTCTCGTTGGAAATGGCGCTTTCTGCTTTGGAAATGGCACTTTTCTCGTTGGAAATGGCGCTTTCTGCTTTGGAAATGGCACTTTTTACTTAGGAAATGGCGCTTTCTGCTTTGAAAATGGCATTTTCATTTTGGAAATGGTGCTTTCTGGTTTGAAAATGGCACTTGACAGTTTAAAATGGCACTTTTCACTTTGGAAATGGCGCTTTCTACTTAGAAAAAGGGCACTTTTCGCTTTAAAAAATGACACTTCAATTCTAAAATGGCGTACTTGCAATAAAGTGAAGAATATGCTAGCTTTAAAAAGTCGCTATGCATAGAAGATATGAACTTGAAAGGTTTAGAGGTTCTGTCTACTTACATCCTATAGCCGCCCTAATCATTATATTTCTATTAAATCTGTCAGCCGCTGACCAGTCAGTGACCGCCAGGCTGCTCTCTGAGGCGGTCGCCCAGCTCCGCTCCTGCTGCCTCTCTGCCGGCCTGTACACTGCCAAATCGTTTGAGGCTAAAATTGTCCGACCGTTTGTTGAGTCAGCCAAGCCTGGCTCCGTGCTGCCACTGACTGTCTCTGTTGAGGAGCGGCAGTTTGGCATTGAGCCATTTTTTATTGATATGGGTGAGAGAATGCGTACCACAGATGGCACTTGCACTGTGATTCGAGTATCACCCGGGACACCCCACCCACCTCAACCCAGGATCACATCGAAATCAATCCAGAATTACATCAAAATCACTCCAGAATCGCATCAAAATCACTCCAGAATCACATCAAAATCACCCCAGAGTCACATCAAAATCACTCCAGAATCGCATCAAAATCACTCCAGAATCACATCAAAATCACCCCGGAGTCACATCAAAATAACTTCAGAATTACATCGAAATCACTCCAGAATTACATCAAAATCACTCCAGAATTACATCAAAATCACCCCAGAGTCACATCAAAATCACCCCAGAATCACATCAAAACCACCTCAAAATCACATAAAAATCACCCCAAAATCGGATAAAATCACCCCAGAGTCACATCAAAATCACTCCAGAATCACATCAAAATCACCCCAGAGTCACATCAAAATAACTTCAGAATTACATCGAAATCACTCCAGAATTACATCAAAATCACCCCAGAGTCACATCAAAATCACCCCAGAATCACATCAAAACCACCTCAAAATCACATAAAAATCACCCCAAAATCGGATAAAATCACCCCAGAGTCACATCAAAATCACTCCAGAATCACATCAAAATCACCCCAGAGTCACATCAAAATCACCCCAGAATCACATCAAAATCACTCCAGAATTACATCAAAATCACCCCAGAATCGCATCAAAATCTCTCCAGAATCACATCAAAATCACTCCAGAATCACATCAAAATCACTCCAGAATCACATCAAAATCACCCCAGAATCACCTCAGAATCACCTCAGAATCGCATCAAAATCACCCCAGAATCACCTCAAAGTCACCTCAGAATCGCATCAAAATCACCTCAGAATCACCTCAAAGTCACCTCAGAATCACATCAAAATCACCTCAGAATCACCTCAAAGTCACCTCAGAATCGCATCAAAATCACCTCAGAATCGCATCAAAATCACCTCAGAATCACATCAAAATCACCTCAGAATCGCATCAAAATCACCTCAGAATCGCATAAAAACCGAACGAAAATGCCATCTTCAATCCCAGGCCAGAATCCCCAGCCGACGCCGGACTTCAGCCTGTCGGCGCCCACCCCCAACGCCAATTGTCGCCGACTATTGCGAGCCCTTCAACTGCCCGGCAGCCGGCCTGTACTGCTGGAAGGCTCGCCCGGAGTCGGCAAGACCAGCCTAGTGGCCGCTTTGGCCAAGGCTAGCGGCCATCGACTCGTTCGAATCAACCTGTCCGAGCACACCGACGTTGCCGACCTGTTTGGCAGCGACTTGCCGAAAGAGGGCGAATTAGGGTTTGCCTGGCATAGCGGGCCGCTGCTGCGAGCTCTGCAGCTGGGCCATTGGGTTGTGCTAGACGAGATGAACCTGGCCAGCCAATCGGTGCTGGAAGGCCTGAACTCTTGCCTAGATCACCGCGGAGAAATATTCGTTCCGGAATTGAATCGGGCATTTACTGTACAGTCGGGCCGGACTCGCATCTTTGCCTGCCAGAATCCGGCTAGGGAGGGCGGCGGTAGGAAGTGCCTGCCGCGCTCCTTTGTCAATCGGTTTGTACAGGTGCACCTGACCCCGCTGACCCCGGCCGATCAGCTGACCGTGGCGGGCGCTGTCTACGCCGAACTGCCGCTGCCGTCTGACACATTAGAGAGCATGATTCGATTCAACTGTTTGGTGAGCTGAGTGACTCCGTTTTTGTGCTTTATCCTTCTGCTTCTGAATTTAGTCAGTCTAGCTAGTTGTCCTTAAGCGGGTTTTTTAGTGGAGTCAAGCTTTACTGGTCCTTGATTGGGTCAAGCTATAGTAGTCCTTGATTTGATGTGTTCCTTATCACCAGTCCTCAACTGTAATCAAGGAACAATCACTTCTAGCTTTGTAGCTAGGCAACCCAGTAAGTCAACAGAAGGTATTCAATTACCTTTAATCCGGATGTGTAGATCTCTTCTTTTGAGTCCTTGTAGATCTCGCGTAGATCTCGTCACAGATCTGTCGATCAGGCCTGTCGTCCGACTTGTCTCTGAAGTCCGGGTCCGAGTTTCTTCTGTGTCTTGTGCCGGCCGGCGTCTGTGGTTCGGACCAATGGGACGTTTTCAATTAGAATGGGTACCCTGCGCCAAACCACTGATCCGGATAGCTCCGGAAACCACTGATAGTCTTCTAAGATCTAACAGGGGCAGTCCTTCTGGAGACTGCAACCAGTGGAGTCTAAACAGACTCAAACTAAACTCAAGTCACACTGGACTTGAGCGAGACGTCTCTAACAACAACGGGCGCAAATAAGGAAGGCTTACCGCAACAACCGACCGAGTCTTGGTCCAGGAAGTCCGACTGTGGCTTCCTCTTCGGAGCTCTTCTCCTTCCGGAGGAATTGTGGCTCCGGGTCCGTTCCGGACCACTTGTATTTATAGGCAAATGGACCCTCATGATGTCACGTGGGTCCAACTCTTCAACTGTCAAAAAGGTCACGGTTTGGTTGCTGTCAAACATGGCAGGTTAGAAAGTTACTCCATTGGTTCAGTGTAAAAACGCGTGATTGGTTATCGCATTCGAGTTATTTTTAGTTACATTTGATTGGTTCACGTGCGTACGGTTGAATGATGCATTTCTCCTGGGGTTTGAGTTTGACAAGTGCAGGTTACACGTGATTGGGTGATTTCTAAATTTAGCATGCTCGAGGTCTCTCTCTTCCTATTGGTTAGTCCGAATATACTTATAGTTCAAAGCATACCTTTATTCATGCTCTTCAATTTACTACTAAATAAAATGTGTGAGTAGTACATTAACACTTTTATGTCTTCTTTACGGGAGGTAGAACACTCTACAGATTGATGCGTAAGCTCAAGCTATAATGGTCCTTGAGTGGTCAAGCTATCAAAGACAACTATAGCTTTTTGACTCACTCAAGGACCACTTTAGCTTGACCACTCGAGGACCACTTTAGCTTGACCTACGTACTTAGTCCTTGAGTGGTCAAGTCATTGATGAGTGGTCAAGCTAAAGTGGTCCTTGAGTGGATCAAAAAGCTATAGTTGTCTTTGATTACTGGGTCAAGCTATAGTGGTCCTTGATGAGTGGGTCAAGCTATAGTGGTCCTTGATGAGTGGGTCAAGCTAAAGTGGTCCTTAAGTGGGTCGATCTGTTGTGAGTTCCTTCCGTGGCTCCCAATATTGCTTGTGTAAAATGAGTAGGTAAAGCACTTACACACTAAGAGCAACCAACTCCATTCTTGAGCAGCTTCAACAGCGCGTATCCGTCGACCGTTCGTTCGGCCTCGCCGGCTCGCCATGGGAATTCAATTTGCGCGATGTATTCCGCTGGTGCGAAGCCCTACGTCTCCATGGCGACGGGGGTAGGCGACGCTGCCAGCCGGGCCTGTTCCTCCGCCTGGTGTACTCCGGCCGGATGCGCTGTCGAGAAGATCGCCGCCGAGTGGCCGATCTCTACAGGGAAGTTTTCCCAGACGAATCCGCTAATCCTGTTTATCCTTGGCCGACTATGCTTCACGTTACTAATACTCACGTGACCGTTGGCGCCGCACGGGTTGCTAGGCAACACAGTGTCAGTAGAATCAGCGATACAACTAACGACGAAGCCTACCTGCTTCGGCACCAGCTTGGCGCACTGGAGTCGCTGCTGCACTGCGTCAGGTTCGGCTGGCCGGCCTCGCTTATCGGGCCGGAGGCGGCCGGCAAAACCCGGCTGGTGCGCCTGCTGGCCGGCCTGTGCGGCAGGCGGCTCCGCGTCATGCCTCTTAGCGCCGGCATGGACACTGGTGATCTGGTTGGCGGCTACGAGCAGACCGAGCCGGGCAGGGAGGGGCGCCAGCTGGCGCGCCGGGCTCGCTCGTTGGCGCGCGATGCGGCGCGGTTGTTGAGTAAATCGCGCAACTCTGCTGGCAAGACAGCGCTGATGTTGGCGCGCAAAGCGCTTGGAGACGCTGAGACTGAGCAGGTGAGCTGCGATACATTGTTTGTCTGTCCGTCTGTCCTGTCTGTCTGTCTATGTGTCTGTCTGTCCGTCTGTCTGTCCTCTTGTCTGTCTGTCTTAGTTTCTGTCTGTCTGTCTGCCTGTCTGCCTGTCTGCCTGTCTGTCTGTCTGTCTGTCTGTCTGTCTGTCTGTCTGTCTGTCTGTCTGTCTGTCTGTCTGTCTGTCTGTCTGTCTGTCTTAGTTTCTGTCTGTCTGTCCTCTTGTCTGTTTTTTTGTCTGTCTGTCTGTCTGTCTGTCTGTCTGTCTGTCTGTCTGTCTGTCTGTCTGTCTGTCTGTCCTCTTGTCTGTCTGCTAAGCCTTTAAAACTGATTTCACAAAACTTCCAATTCGCTTTTGTTTTCATTTTTTACGAGCTCATTAAGTCAAACAGGATGGCCTCCACAGTAACAGCACTCGCCAATTCTTATCCTACACTCCTGTAGGTCGCTAACGAATCTGAGCAGACCAGACTACTCGGCGAGCTCCTGACCGCGCTGGAGGCTCACTGTCCCGAAGAGTTGCGCGGCCGGCTGAACACTGTCGCACGACAATGGCGCGAGCTCCGCCTGTCGACCGACTCGACGGCGGCTTCGTCAAACGGCGCCGCCTCTGTCAGATTTCGCTGGCGCGACAGTCAATTAGTTCGGGCTGTTCGCGAAGGCGACTGGCTGCTGTTGGACTCGGCAAATCACTGCGGAGTTGCCGTGCTGGACCGGCTGAACTCCCTGCTGGAGCCGGACGGTCGGCTTTACCTCACCGAACGCGGCGGCGACATAGATGGCGACGGCGACGAAGTGTCGCCGCACCCGGAGTTCCGCCTGTTCCTGGCGTCTGATCCGAAATTCGGCGAACTGTCGCGCGCCATGCGAAATCGCTGCGCCGAGATTTGGATCGATCCCCTGCCGCCGGACGGAGCGGCCGACCTGGTGTCCGGGCTCGGACAGAGCTCGGCCACAAAGTTGGCGCTACGCTTGCACTGCAGTTTAACGCCGACGCCGCCGCTCACCGATCTGCTGTCGGCTTGTCGCCTGCTGCTACGGGCCGCCGACGCTGTCGACGCATCGGTAAAGTCGAAAACTCGTCGAAAGTCAAAGCGTCGGAAACTGTTAGCTCCTGACGTTGTCAGCGAAGAAGCCCCTGCGGCCGCCGACCGGCTGCTCCGTCTGGTGCTGGAAGGCGTCTACGCCGATCGACAACTCTCCGACGCCGCTGCTCGGGCGGTGCGCGCCGCCATCGACGCCATTGTCGACGCCGGTTGCAGTCTGTCGGCTCTACCAACTGGTCCGGTCATCTCGCCACCGCCGACGCCGCCAATTCGACTGTCCGAGCTGCTGGCCGACCCAACCGCCTGCCTGGCCGACGCCGGCCTCCGCCTAATCCTCAGTCTGGCCGGGCCGTTGTGGCTTCTGCCAACCGATTCTGGTTGCTTAGCAACGGCTGAACTCTATTTAGAATGGTCTTCGGCTCGGGACCTGCCGCAGAGACTCGACGCGCTGGCTAAGGTGAGTCGGCGCAATCGAAAGCCTATCTAGGAATGCTTTTATTGTATTACTACTGTAAGTAGAGCGTTAGGCATCATTTGGTATAGTTTAATTGAACATTTTCAAAAGATCGTTCGACGAGAACCAGTTTGGGGTGTCTAACCCACTGAAAGTTAAGCAGATTTGGCAGCGGTTAGTACGCAGGCTGCTCTGAATTAACTTCGCATCTATATATTAGACTGTTCGTTTTTAACCTGCCTTCACATTTTCCTTTTCCAATCATTATTTGAAGGCCTTCGCCGACAACCAGATTGTCTCCAGCGTGTTCCCAGCCGCCGACATCGCCCGGCTGATGTCTTCAACTCCGGCCGTACACTCCATCGCCGCCTATTGTCGCCGACACGATCTGGTTGACCTTGCCGATCCAGTCGATGTCCGCGTTCTGCCATTCGTGCTGGCCGACGCCCACGCCAACGCCGACGACCAATCAACGACAAGCGCCTGTTTTGCCGCTCTCGATCGACACCAGTTGGGCATGCGGGCTCTGCTGACTCTGGCGGAGGCGGAGGCTCGTCTGGTCATGACGACAAACCAGGCAGACGCTTCAAAGTCCGAATCTGCTCTGACAGCGGCTTCCGTGATGTCGTTGAAGGCCCGTCTTGTCGATGGCAAACGGCAGCGGCTGACCCGACGCGAACGAGCGGCTCTTGAACCGGCGATGACCGCCGCTGATGCCTTGCTGGCGGCCTGCGCGACCTGCTGACTGCCGGCGTCGACGACTCCGACCTAATTGGGCCTATTAGCAGCCTGCCAGCTGCTGTTTTTGAGGTTCCTTTCTTCACTGCTACTATAAGTAGCTTATCTTTTATTAGTGGTTATTCAAACGTTTGCCTTTTACCAGTTTTCTCCCTCCAAGCACATGACCCCGATTGTTTCACCGGCGGCGTAACCTGACCCCTAATTATTGACCCTACTGTAGGCAGCTTGACCCCCGGTGTTTGCCCCATTTGTCTGTCTGCGGGTTCACACAGGCCACAGAGGTCATAACAACCCGCTGCTAATCTCCGCAGCTGAAGCGCACTCTGCACCTGCTGTACAGCCAGCCGGTGTCCGGCGCCAGCCAATGCGAGCGCTGCGTAGTCCAGGCTTTGGCCAGCTTGCGCAGCCGCATATTGCCCTCCATTCTTCCCGGCTGCGGCGATGGCTCGTCGACGTCGTCGTCGGCTTATCGCCGACACCTTGTCGACGTTGAGCACCGAATCAACGCTTGCCTGTCATCGTCGTCTCTGACTCAATCAGGTGTCTCAGCCGTCGGGCCGCCTTGGGAGCAGGTGTACAGCCTTTTGAATCCTCCTGTGCTGACTGGCCCGCTCGACTGGCGTCGCCTCTGTCGGGCTTTGCGCGTCGGCGAGCTGGTCCGCTGCATCCGGCTGCCCAGCAGGCGCGCGGTTTGCCTCGCCGCCGGGCCGCTGCTCCTACGGCTGGCCGAGAAATCCGACCTGCTCGATGCCGACGCCGCTGTTGATGCTGGCGACGATCAACTGGCGCTGTTGTCCACGTCCGCAGCCGATGATGATCAACGTGACTCGGCGTCGCCGGCTGCTGCTGCTCGCGAGCTACTCCGACTGCTGCCGATTCGAGCGCGATTTCGTCAAATCGATTGTCAGGCCGACCGGCTGCTGCTGCTGCTGCCGGCCGCTCTGGCGATGCGCGGCTTCGGCCAGCCCGGCCGGCCGTCCGAACACTTTGATGTGAGAGTACTGACTGTTTGAGTCTTGGGCCAAGTTTGATTTTGTACCTGTGTGTGATCTTGTAGGTCTGTGTGTGATCTTGTTCCTGTGTGTGATCTTGTACCTGTGTGTGATCTTGTTCCTGTGTGTCATCTTGTTCCTGTGTGTGATCTTGTTCCTGTGTGTCATCTTGTTCCTGTGTGTGATCTTGTTCCTGTGTGTGATCTTGTTCCTGTGTGTGATCTTGTTCCTGTTTGTGATCTTGTACCTGTTTGTGATCTTGTACCTGTTTGTGATCTTGTACCTGTTTGTGATCTTCTACCTGTTTGTGATCTTGTACCTGTTTGTGATCTTGTACCTGTGTGTGATCTTGTACCTGTTTGTGATCTTGTACCTGTGTGTAATCTTGTACCTGTGTGTGATCTTGTACCTGTGTGTGATCTTGTAGGTCTGTGTGTGATCTTGTACCTGTGTGTGATCTTGTACCTGTGTGTGATCTTGTAGGTCTGTGTGTGATCTTGTACCTGTGTGTGATCTTGTACCTGTTTGTGATCTTGTACCTGTTTGTGATCTTTTACCTGTGTGTGATCTTGTACCTGTGTGTAATCTTGTACCTGTGTGTGATATTTTACCTGTATGTGATCTTGTAAAATTCTCAGTGCGATCTTATACATGTACTATGTCATGTACATGTACATGTCTTATACATTTACCACTTATCATATACCGGTACTGTTTTTGTACCAGCATGACTTTGAGCCATATTGATCTTACTGAACCAATGACCATTATTATGTTCAACTATGACCTCTCCGACAGTCGTGCCGGGATTTCATCATAGACCGGCTGCTGCTCGGCCAGCACATCAACGATTGGTCCTGGCAGTCCGCGCTGATCCGCTGCGACTACGCCGATGCGTCGGTCGACAATGACGGCGACATCTGCATGGAGCCCGGCGGCGATGTGTCCGACTTCAGCCCCGGGTTTAGCCGGGCCAACCAATCTCTGTCCGCTATGCTGCTTTGTTACCATGGTGACCGGCGAGTCAACTGTCCTCTGGCCCGGGTGGACGATCGGCGAAATCAGCTGAGCTGGCTGGCCGGTTACCTGACTGCTTCGGCTGGCGCCGTACTCGACCAGAGTTCGTCCTCTGTGATGCCGACTCAATCCGAGCTTTCAATGCTTGACGGGCTGCGGCTGCTGGCCGGACAGCTGATAGGCTGCCACCGTCCGCACTGGATAGGTGACGGCGGATCCGGTGCTAAAGTGCCCGTCGAACTTCTGGTGAGAATTTCCTGCCACCTGAGAATTTCTGATCCCACCTTCTTAAATCCTAAGCCCCCATTCTGCTATCCCAACCCGTCATTTTCAAATCCCAGTCTCAATCCCGATTCTACATTCTGAAATCCCGATCCCCCATTCGGTAATCCCAATCCCACATTCAGAAATCCCAATCCCACATTCTGAAATCCCGATCCCCCATTCGGTAATCCCAATCCCACATTCAGAAATCCCAATCCCACATTCTGAAATCCCAATCCCCCATTCTGAAATCCCAATCCCACATTCAGAAATTCCAATCCCACATTACGAAATCCCAATCCCGCATTCTGATATCCCAATCCCAAATTCTGAAATCCCAATCGCACATTCTGAAATCCCAATCCCACATTCAGAAATCCCAATCCCACATTCAGAAATCCCATCCCACATTCAGAAATCCCAATCCCACATTCAGAAATCCCATCCCAAATTCAGAAATCCTAATCCTACATTCAGAAATCCCATATTCTACAACGAAACCGCTCATTCCCGCAGGAAATAATCGGCCCAGATAACAGCCTTCTAACGCTTACCGCCGACTCTGAGCAGCAGCAGCCTCAGCGGCAGCAATGCCTACCAGATCCGCACCGGTTGACCTTTGACCTGGCCAGCCTGTTGCTGGGCCTGGCCCGGCCCGGCAGCCCGCTGGACCCGCAGCTGCAACTGGCCACGCTGGCCTCCCAGCTGGCCAGGGAGGCCGCTGAATCGTCTGCCAGGCTGCGCCTACGCCGACTGTATCGCCGGCACGCCTGTGGCTACGGCGACGGCGAAGACGATTCTAAAGCGAATTTCAATGTCGACTCGGAGACGGAGAACGAGTTTGAGCCGCCATGGTGGCGCCAGCTGGCTGACCACGTTGGCACCATGCTGAGCTCGCTGGCCAGCTGCCGCAAGGATCTGTCGCATCGGCCGGAGGCGTCGCCGCACAGGCAGCAGGCCGAGTACGAGAGGCTGCAGGTTGGTAAAGACTGTTCTCTAGCCTCTTGATCCTCTAGAATCGCCCCTCAGTCCTCCACAAGAATCGCCCCTCAGTCCTCCACAAGAATCGCCCCTCAGTCCTCCACAAGAATCGCCCCTCAGTCCTCCACAAGAATCGCCCCTCAGTCCTCCACAAGAATCGCCCCTCAGTCCTCCACAAGAATCGCCCCTCAGTCCTCCACAATAATCGCCCCTCAGTCCTGCACAATAATCGCCCCTCAGTCCTCCACAAGAATCGCCCCTCAGTCCTCCACAATAATCGCACTTTAGTCCTGTTCAGCAGATAATTGTCTTAACACGCTACTCACAGTAGACGAATTAAAACCATACATTTTTCAGACTGAAATCACCCAATTCGCCACGAATTACTGTCGCCGTGACCTTCTAGCGAGTCTTGCCGGCTTCGCCAACGGCGATGATTGCATTGACAGCATCAGCGAGCAGTGCTACTCTGCTGTTGTCCACCAACTGGACAACTGGGCGGCTGTGACGGACGCTTTTGCTAATCGACTGCTGACCGCGTATCCCGCTTTAGTGGATCTGTCCTACAGTTTCCTGCTGGGCCTGGCGCTGGCTCGCAGAGCCATGGAATTGCGACTGGCGCGGCTGCGCAAACTCTTGCCACAGTTCCAGGTTGGCTCTGGTTAATTATTTCCTATTTGGGATTGCAACATTATGGGAATTGGGATCTCAGAATGTGAGATTTGGATTTCTGAATGTGGGATTAGGATTTCAGAATGTATAATTGGTATTTCTGAATGTGGGATTGGGATTTCAGAATGTATGATTGGGATTTCAGAATGTGGGATTGGAATTTCTGAATGTGGGATTGAGCTATTAAAATGTGGGATTAAGATTTCAGAATGTGGGATTGGGATTTCTGAATGTGGGATTGAGCTATTAAAATGTGGGGTTGGGATTTCAGAATGTGGGATTGAGATTTCTGAATGTGGGATTGAGCTATTAAAATGTGGTATTGGGATTTCAGAATGTGAGATTGGGTGATTTCAGAATGTGGGATTGGGATTTCAGAATGTATGATTGGGATTTCAGAATGTGGGATTGGGATTTCTGAATGTGGGATTGAGCTATTAAAATGTGGTATTGGGATTTCAGAATGTGAGATTGGGTGATTTCAGAATGTGGGATTGGGATTTCAGAATGTGGGACTGGGATTTCAGGATGCAAGATTTTCAGGCAATGGGATTAGATTGTCGCGCATATTCATTCCGATCATATCGCTTGCCCGCATCTCTTCAGTCCGTAACCAGCCAGGTGAGTCACCTGTGCGGCGCGTTCCCGCCTACCAGCCTAGACGCCGCGCGCAGTCTCGAGCGCCTCTTGGCGACCGGCGCCTGCGGCAGCAAGCACCAGCTCCTGCCAGCCCTGCTGCGCCTCGGCCTGCTGGCCACTGCTGAGCCAGATCCCTCTGCCCGCCTGGCCGGCGCTGGCCGAGTCCTACGCGACGATCTTCTGCCGGCGTTCACCGACTGGCAGCGTCGACGTCTGGAACGCGAAGCTCAGGAAGAGAGCTTGTACACCTACAAGTAAGGCGCCTGTTAGACATACAGGTCATGTCACCTGTTAGAGATACAGGTCATGTCACCTGTTAGACATACAGGTCATGTCACCCGTTAGAGATACAGGTCATGTCACCTGTTAGACATACAGGTCGTTTCACCTGTTAGACATTAGGTCATGTCACCTGTTAGACATACAGGTCATGTCACCTGTTAGAGATACAGGTCGTTTCACCTGTTAGACATTAGGTCATGTCACCTGTTAGACATACAGGTCATGTCACCTGTTAGACATACAGGTCGTTTCACCTGTTAGACATACAGGTCGTTTCACCTGTTAGACACAGGTCATTTCACCTGTTAGACATACAGGTCATGTCACCTGTTAGACATACAGGTCATGTCACCTGTTAGAGATACAGGTCATGTCACCTGTTAGACATACAGGTCATGTCACCTGTTAGACATGCCGGGTCAACTGTTAGACGTACAGGTCGTGTCACCTGTTAGACATACAGGTCATTTCACCTGTTAGACATGCGGGGTCAACTGTTAGACATACAGGTCATTTCACCTGTTAGATATGCGGGGTCAACTGTTAGACATACAGGTCATGTCACCTGTTAGACATACAGGTCATGTCACCTGTTAGACATACAGGTCATGTCACCTGTTAGACATACAGGTCGTTTCACCTGTTAGACATACCGGGTCATGTCACCTGTTAGACATACCGGGTCAACTGTTAGACACTCTGGGTCACCTGTTAGACACGCTGAACTACCCTACCTACTTAGGGAGCACTCGCGCCTAGAGACGCGCACCACCGAGGAGCAGTTCGAAGCCGATCTGCGCCTAGCATTCCCCGACTTCAACGACTGCTACGCCGACCTGCTGACCTCCACGATGACGATGACTTCAGATGATGAAAAAGCAAAAAGCGCTAACGAGGCCAAGAAGGATAGTGAGGAATTCTCGGATCGAGACCGGCTGCTGCTGATGTGCGCCCTGCAGCGTGCTGCCGACGGTGATCGTGACGGACAGCTGACTGCCCGGCTGGCCGACTGTTGCTACCGACTGGCTGGCGATCTGTGCTCTGATGCTGCTCGAGACGGCCGCTTCTTGGGTAAGTGCTCCGATGATTGGGTGTGCTACGACCAGCTGAATGGGATAGTGCGTGACTCGGGTGAGGGTGTGTGACTTACTGGTGAGGGTGTGTGACGCACTGGTGAGGGTATGTGACTCCCTGGTGAGAGTATGTGACTCACTGGTGAGGATGTGTGACTCACGGGTGAGGTTGTGTGACTCACTGGTGAGGGTATGTGACTCTCTGGTGAGAGTGTGTGACTCACTGGTGAGGATGTGTGACTCACGGGTGAGGGTGTGTGACTCACGGGTGAGGGTGTGTGACTCTTTTTTTTTTAGAGGCAGGGGGGTTGTGTGCACCCTGGCGCACTTTAAGCGACATAGGCACACAACCGGCGAGAGGCATTGCTGCCCATTCCGCCGACTCCCCTGAGCAGGCATACAAGCGCGCGGATACGTTACGCAGGCACACACTCACACAGGAGTGTACAGCGGCCCTAACTTTATTTTATCGTTAGGCATGTACACTTCACTGCGCCTTGGGGGGTTGGCTCTCAAGGCCGTTAATTGCACAAGCGAGCCAAGCCGAGATTCCAATTCAGCCCCAAATTAATGTGGCTGCACTTGGAATCGAGCCTGGGTCGCGGCACACCAGAGCAGCTGCGCTACCGCTGGGCTACGGCCCCCGGTGTGTGACTCACTGGTGAGGGTGTGTGACTCACTGGTGAGGGTGTGTGACTCACTGGTGAGGGTGTGTGACTCACTGGTGAGGGTGTGTGACTCACGGGTGAGGGTGTGTGACTCACTGGTGAGGGTTGTGTAACTCACGGGTGAGGGTGTGTGACTCACTGGTGAGGGTGTGTGACTCACTGGTGAGGGTGTGTGACTCACGGGTGAGGGTGTGTGACTCACTGGTGAGGGTGTGTGACTCACGGGTGAGGGTGTGTGACTCACTGGTGAGTCGCCTCGGCCGCCGCCCCGCCGCAGCTCCGCCGACTACCGACTGTCTGCTGGCTGCGCCGCTCGACGTCTATCGAGATCCGGCGCCTGACGCGGCCGCCGCTTGTCTGGCGCCCTTGGCGCGCCTGTCTATTCGACTGGGCGAACTGCTCGGACAGTGGCCTGAGAATGCTACACTTGTGCAGGTTGGCTTGTGTTGTGCTTTGTTTCGTAATATTTGTTCATGCCCGTTGTATTATGGTAGCAACTACCTTAGAATCTACCAACTTAATTCCCGAATCTACCAACTAAAACACCGAATCTACCAACTAAACCCCGAATCTACCAACGAAACCCCGAATCTACCAACTAAAACACCGAATCTACCAACTAAACTCCCCTCCCGAATCTACCCAATAAACCCTCGAATCTACCAAATAAACCCTTGAATCTACCAAATATACCCTCAAATCTGCCAAATAAACCGTCGAATCTTCCAAAAAATTTCAAATCTCACCCCGAGTCTACTAACTTAACTTCGAATATACCTACTAGGAGCCCGTAAAACACTGAATCTACCCATCAAGCTCCCGAATCTACACTACGGTACCAAAGTTCAGTCATGTGTCTCCAATCCAATAAAATGCCTCAATATTCCATTTTTTTGCTATGAATTCCAGCTAAGGAAGCTGGCCGAACGCGTCATGTCGTTCAACGTTCGCGATCCGCTAATGAAGTTCGTCACGGGAGTGGATTTGGTCCTGGCCGAACTGCAGCGCTGGGAGGCGGTGGCGTCGCACGAGGTGTCGCTAATGACGGAGCTGCGCCAGCTGTCCGGCGTTATCATCGAATGGCGACGGATGGAGCTCAAGTGAGTTCGTTGTGGGGATAGTTGGATTCGGGTCTCGTGTCGTCATTAGATGGTAGATGAGACAGTTTCGTTGGTAGATTCGGGGTTTAGTTGGTAGATTCGGGGTTTATTTGGTGGATTCGAGGTTTATTTTATAGATTCGGGGTTTATTTGGTGGATTCGGGGTTTATTTGGTGGATTCAGGGTTTATTTGGTGGATTCGGGGTTTATTTGGTGGATTCGGGGTTTATTTTGGTGGATTCGGGGTTTATTTGGTGGATTAAGGGTTTTATTTGATAGATTCGGGGTTTATTTGGTGGATTCGGGGTTTATTTGATAGATTCGGGGTTTCTTTGGTAGATTCAGGATTTAGTTGGCAGTTTTTTGGTTTAGTTGGTAGATTCGGGACTTTCTTTGCAGGTTGTGTGCGTTTACACTTGCAGATTCAGTGTAGTTTAGTCGGTATATTCCGGGCTTGTGTTGGCAGATTCTTTTGGTTTAGTCGGTAGGTTCCAGGTTGTGTTGGCAGATTAATTTGGTTTACTCGGTAGGTTCCGGGTTGTGTTGGCAGATTCAGTGTAGTTTAGTCGGCAGATTCTGGCTTGTGTTGGCAGATTAATTTAGTTTTTTTCGGTAGATTCCGGGCTTGTGTTGGCAGATTAATTTGGTTTAGTCGGTAGATTCGTAGGCTTACTTAACGGATTTATCGATTCAGTGCGGGGGGGGGGGATATTATTCGCCAGTTCGCCTACAATAATTCAAGCCGCAAACTGGAATCTTGCAGCAGCTGGAAGGCCTGTCTAGACCATTGCCAGTGGCGCTTCCGCCAGTCAGCCGCTCGCTGGCTCCTGCCCCTAGCCGGCATACTCAACGACTGTACTCAGCCAGCTCAGAAGTGCAACGCCAGCCAGCTGTGCCAGTCGCTTTGCCAGTTCCTTGACCGAGCCAGTCTGGGCGACTTCTCAGCCAGACTGGACTGCGTGGGCCTGCTGGAGCGGCTGTCTGATGATTGGCTTCTTGACGACCAGTGCCGCTCCGTGTTGGCCAATGCGCGCGCCTACTATGCCCAGTATCTGCCGGCCGTGGCCGCGGCGGCTAGAGAGCGGCGGGCCGGGGTCGAGTCTCAGCTTAAGGCGAGTTTTTGTTCGGCTTTTGTGCGGATCTCTTCTGTGAATCTACCTCTCCTATCTCTCTCTCTGCATGTGGATCTACCTCTCCTATCTCCCTCTCTCTCTGCATGTGGATCTACCTCTCCTATCTCCCTCTCTCTCTGCATGTGAATCTACCTCTCCTATCTCCCTCTCTCTATCTGCATGTGGATCTACCTCTCCTATCTCCCTCTCTGTGTGTGTGGATCTACCTCTCCTATCTCCCTCTCTATGTGTGGATCTACCTCTCCTATCTCCCTCTCTCTCTGCATGTGGATCTACCTCTCCTATCTCCCTCTCTATGTGTGGATCTACCTCTCCTATCTCCCTCTCTATGTGTGGATCTACCTCTCCTATCTCCCTCTCTGTGTGTGTGGATCTACCTCTCCTATCTCCCTCTCTATGTGTGGATCTACCTCTCCTATCTCCCTCTCTCTCTGCATGTGGATCTACCTCTCCTATCTCCCTCTCTATGTGTGGATCTACCTCTCCTATCTCCCTCTCTATGTGTGGATCTACCTCTCCTATCTCCCTCTCTCTCTGCATGTGGATCTACCTCTCCTATCTCCCTCTCTCTCTCTGCATGTGAATCTACCTCTCCTATCTCCCTCTCTCTCTGCATGTGGATCTACCTCTCCTATCTCCCTCTCTCTCTGCATGTGAATCTACCTCTCCTATCTCCCTCTCTCTCTCTCTGCATGTGGATCTACCTCTCCTATCTCCCTCTCTCTCTGCATGTGGATCTACCTCTCCTATCTCCCTCTCTGTGTGTGTGGATCTACCTCTCCTATCTCCCTCTCTATGTGTGGATCTACCTCTCCTATCTCCCTCTCTCTCTGCATGTGGATCTACCTCTCCTATCTCCCTCTCTCTCTGCATGTGAATCTACCTCTCCTATCTCCCTCTCTCTCTCTCTGCATGTGGATCTACCTCTCCTATCTCCCTCTCTCTCTGCATGTGGATCTACCTCTCCTATCTCCCTCTCTGTGTGTGTGGATCTACCTCTCCTATCTCCCTCTCTATGTGTGGATCTACCTCTCCTATCTCCCTCTCTATGTGTGGAATTACCTCTCCTATCTTCCCCTCTCTCTCTGCATGTGAATCTACCTCTCCTATCTCCCTCTCTCTCTCTGCATGTGGATCTACCTCTCCTATCTCCCTCTCTATGTGTGGAATTACCTCTCCTATCTTCCCCTCTCTCTGTGGATCTCTCTCTCTCTCTCTCTCTCTGTGTGTGTGTGTGTGTTTGCGGATCTTCCTATCCTATCTCTCTGTGTTTGGGTCTACCTCTCCTATCTCCCTCTTACTGCGGCTCTATCTCTCTTATATC
The DNA here is from genome assembly GCA_002269645.1 of Macrostomum lignano. Classification (NCBI taxonomy): domain Eukaryota; kingdom Metazoa; phylum Platyhelminthes; family Macrostomidae; genus Macrostomum; species Macrostomum lignano. Next base: position 21,751 of record NIVC01000946.1, on the reverse strand, counting down.
TTTCTATCTCTCCGCGCTTTTTACTTTTTATTCTGCATAATTTTAAATTGTTGAATTAAATTGTACCTCTTAAAAACATGGATTGTAGGATTTTATTAAAATAGTAAAATGGAGCGACATGAACTTCTGGTCGGTGCGGGCCTCAGTGGATCGGTCGCATCGGGCGGTGCTAAAGGCTGTCAAACAGCTGGAGGAGCTGCTGCGCGAGTCCGCCCTGTCAGCCGGCTGTTTCAGCCTGCCGGAGTCGGCTAATCATAAAAGTACAAATAGCGACGTCGACTTGAGCGAAGGCGACGAAGTGACCCATTTTGCAACCCAACTGACAGCGGAACTTGCCAAGCCTACTACTGTTGTAGTATCTAGCGAGCTAGCGAAATTTGAAGCGGAATTTTTGCCACGCAGTCCGCAACTGGCCGAACGAATTCGTCGGTTGGCGCCGACTTCGGCTGCGTCGGAAGCTGCCGCAGCGGTGACGTCATCCGTGAGCGGCGTGGCCGAACTCTGCCAGCGCATTGTTGAATCTAGTCGGCAGCTTCGGGATATGGCACCGGAGCAGGTTAGTAGAGGAGTGAGGGAGTTGGTGGCTGTTTCAGGATTTTATGCTGCTCATTGTGGGACTTCAGTATGGGTGGGTTTTTAATGTGAGTGAGGAATTTTCTAATCTTGTGGGATTATTTGCTGGTGGGTGTGGGATTATCAGGTGATGGGATGTGGGATTAGTGGGTGTGGGATTACCAGGTGATAGGATGTTGGATTTGTGGGTTTGGGATTATTAGGTGGTTGGTGTGGGATTATCCGCGGTGGGTGTGGGATTATCAGGTGGTCGGTTTGGGTATATCAGTTAGTGGGTGTGGGATTCAGGTTACTATGGGATGCTTAACCGAGTTTATTTCGAACAATGTCAACGTAAACTAGGAGTTATTTTTTCAATCTGCGAGTCTGGGCAGGTTAATTGGCTAGTTATCTGGCTCGCTAATCCTCAGACCGACAGCAGAGAGCGCTACGAGCGTCAGGCCAGCCAAATCCAGCGTCTGAAGCGCAAGGCCCTGTCTGACCTGTTCAAGACACTGCAACAGGCCGGCCTCTCCTATCGCAAAGGCCGGCTGGCTGCTTTGAGCAGTCTGGATGAGCACCGCTGCCTGCTGTTCAGCTTTGCCTCATTTCATCAGCGCGATTGGTGAGCTCCAGTGAACTGGAATCTAAAAGAGAAGGTGGCCTCACAAGCTCGAAAATTTTATATTCTCGAAATGAGTCCACCAGGGAGACTTTTAAAGCTTGTCAATTTCCAAACTTGTCAAATTTCGAGCTTGTCAAATTTCGAGCTTGTCAAATTTCGAGCTTGTCAAGTTTCGAGCTTGTCAAGTTTCGAGCTTGTTGAGTTTCGAGCTTGTTGAGTTTCGAGCTTGTGTATTTTTTGGCTCCAGTCAGATTGAAGCTACTATTGTTTATTAAAATTGCAGCCACGCTGGCCAGCATCTGCTGCGCGGAATGCACAGGCGCCTGGCTATGACTTCAACGCTGACCGGCGGCGCCTGCACCAAGGAGCTCGGACTGGACGGCATCGAGCGCTGCGACGGCTTCTCGCTTCATCTGCAACGCCTGCTAGCCGATCTCTGCCGCCTGCTGTCCAGGCACGCGGCCAGCTTCGTCCGGCTGGCCGCCGCTGCCGAGGCCGCCGCCGCTGCGCCGGTCACTCCGCGCCGACGCTTGTCGCTTCGTCGTCTCGAAGCCGCCTGCAACTCGACGGCCAGCCAGTGGGCCGAGTACTTCTCCGGGCTGCAGCCGGCGGCGGGGACGGCGGGATGCCAAGGCGACGGCAGCGACTGTCCCGCCTACGCCAGGCCGTCAGCGGCTGCCGAGCTGCTGCGGCCTCCGCCTGACAACAACCTCGCCGGCTGGCTGCCTGGCGCTCTCCGCCAGCTGGCCGAGCTGCACCGCCGCCCAGCGGACGGCCAGGTGCTGGTGAATCCGTTCAACAGCATAGCTGACGCCATCGAGGCGGCCTCTGGCGAAGTCGAGAATGGCTCAGTTGCGGAACAGTCACCCAGCTGCTGTTCAACCAGCTCAGCTTCGATGGTTGAATGCGCCGAGGCGCTGGTTAAATCCGTGCTGTCCTGCTCCCAGGCCTTGGCCAAGGCTGACCAAGGCTGTAATGAAGACTCGGACACCGCTGACCGCCAGCTGTCTGTCGCTGCCCCGCTGACGGTTTTATTCAGCCTGGACCGCACTCTCACTGTGCCGTCTCTGCTAGCAGCGGCCGATCGCCTTGTAGACCTGATCGACTGCTCGCCAACTGAAGATTTCAACGCCGCTAAGGCTGCTTCTGAGCCACTGATAGCTTTCCTGCAGCACCTGTACGCGCCTTACCTGGCGTCCGGGCTGGCGGCCCTGCGCCACCTGGCCCAGCTCTGGTCTGTGCTCAATTCGGTGTTCCACGACCTCCTAGCCAACGGCTATTGCCGTCCGCCGCCATTCGCCGAAGAGGACGACAGCTCAGCGGCCGCCGACAGCGCCAATGGCCGCCAATTCAAAGACGTCGCCGGCGGCGGTCTCGGGGAAGGCGAAGGCGCCACAGATGTCAGCGAACAGATTGAATCCGAGGATCAGCTAGAAGGCTTGAAAGGCGACAAAGAAGGCGACAATGAGGATCAACAGAAGGACATCCAGGAGCAGCCAGACGGTGTCGAGATGTCCGACGATTTCAATGCGCCCATGTTTGACGACAAGAACAAGACGAAGGATGAAGACAATCAGCGGGATGGCGAAGATGAGGACAACCAGGCGGAGGAGGACCTGGACCGGCAGATGGCCGATTTGGGAGACGCCGAGGCCGACGACATCGACAGGAATTTCTGGGGCGAAGAGGATGACGAGAAAGGCGAGGACGACAAGGAGGGCGGGGCCGACGAGGAGGAGAAAAAGAAGCGGGAGGAGCGCGGGCCTGGGGTGGCGGCCGAGGAGCAGGAGGCCTCCGCGGTGGGAGTCGACGAGAACGAGCAGCAGCAATCCAAGCCGGGCGATGCCGCCAATGAGGAAGAAGACAGGAAGAAAAAGCCGGCAAAGAAGAAAGGCGAGAAGGAAGCTGAGAAGGATGATGAAGCAGAGGAGCCGATGGACGAAGACGGCGCTGCCGCTTTGCCGGACGAGTCCGCGGCGGCGGCGGCCGAAGAGGAGGCGCCGCTATTTGAAATGCCCGAAGGCCAAATTGAGGGCGATGATGGCGACGGCGACGGCGACAACAACAACGACAACAAGCGTGGCAACGATGAGAAGGAAGCTGACAACGATGGCCAGGATGAAGATGAGCAGCAGGGTGACGCCAAAGCGGAGCCAATGGACGCAGATGATGATGCGGAGTCCGAGGCTGATCAGCAGCGGCAGGAACAAGAAGACGCTTGGCTGCCAGACTCTACGGACGCTGACACTCAGCAACAGCAGCAGCAGGTTACAGAAGAGGCTGATGGAGAAGCCAATGCCACAGGAGCGAACGGAGGCAGCGGCCAAGGCGCCAGCTCGCAGCAGCAGCAACAACAGTCAGCAGCGTCGCACAGTCAGCAGCAGCAGCGGTCGTTGGATTCTTCAAACGCCACCGGTTGCCAGCAGTCGACGACGGCAAACGACACCGCGCCAGACTCTGGAGACGACGACGACAACCAGCCGGACAGTCAGAGCTGGCGCCGGCGCCAACCGGACAGCCAAGACGGCGCTGACCGTCAGCAGCAGCAGCAGCGACAAAGTCGTCGACGACGACGTCCAGAGGCCGAGGAGGCGCAGCATCGGCGAACCAACGTCGATCGGGCTGATGCCGACGATTCAAAGTCTAAACGGCGAGCCAATTTGGTGGAGGCCGGTAAGGAAGACGACAATGCCGATGATGAGGATCACGAAGGCACCGAGGCGGACACGTACCAGCACTTAGCGCCGCGAGATGACGAGGCCGAACAGCCGACCGAAGACGCTGAAGCTCTGGACAGCGCCGGTCGGGACCACAATCGGGCTCGTCTGGGCTCTGATGACGATCAGCAGGACGAAGACACGACAGCTAAGGACAAAGAGCAGCTAGAGAGGCTGGAACCCGATGCAGATGATCAGCCAGCTGAGCAGTCCAAGCAGAAGCCGCTTCAACAGCGAAACCGACGCTCGGAGCTCCGGCCGGACGGCAATCTGGCCGAGGAGTCGCCGCCGGGCACGCCGGAGGCGCCGACGCCCAGCCGGCCAGAAGATCTGCTGGCCACGGCGCAGGCGGAGCGCGGGCCGGCCTTCTTCACCTCGGCGATCGTCGATCAACTGTCCGGAGGACGTCGCCAAGAGGAGGCCACGCCGTCGATGCTGCAAACGCAGCCGCCGGTGCAGATGGCGTTGTCAACGACTGGGCCGCCTGCAACTGCCGCCCTGATAGCCTGGACAGAGTGTCAACGCCGGACGGAGTCGCTGAGCCGCCAGCTGGCCGAGCAGCTGCGCGCGGTGCTGCAGCCGACTAGAGCGGCCAGGCTGCAGGGCGATTATAGAAGCGGCCGTCGGCTCAATATGCGCAAACTGGTGCCCTACGTGGCCAGCCAGATGCGCAAAGATCGAATTTGGCTGCGCAGGTGCAAGCCCAGCAAGCGGGAGTATCAGGTCGGCTTTTGAATTGGTTTTTTCTTGTTGTAGGCCAAACTAGCGGATATTTGATGTGGGTTGAATTGCAGGCTAGGTTAGGGATAGGTCTTAGATATTGGTCAAGTTGTGTCTATCAAATCGGGGGCAGTCAAGAATGGCTAAAAAGTAACTCTAGCGACTCTGGGGCAGTTCTTGTGACTTTTTGACGACTCAAACGCTAACGACTTTTAGCGCTTAACTTTCGCTAGAGATGTGACTCTAAAGCTGCAGCACATCTCAAATACGACTCTACGGCCCCAGAGTCGTTACACCGTCGCCCCAAAGTCGTTTCAAAGTCGCAGGCAATAAAACGCCTCAAATTGACTCTTAAGACGACTCTTAGACGAGTTTCTGGCGACTTGTACTGTGTCATCTCGTCGTTTTAGGGTCTTCCAGAGTCACCTTTTCTAAATTTATTTGATCGCACACAGAATCATCGATTCCGGATATTTTGACGTTAATTGCCGCTGCATCCCTACATTCTAGCTCGTAAAAGTTATAATATAATAGTTCCCTTTTAACTACGAGTGTGTATTAAAATTTCTCCACTTGTCACCTGTCGATATTTGCCGTCTGTCTTTTTTAACGTCAAGGTACTTTTGGCCATAGACGACAGCCAGTCGATGCTGGCCAACCGAGCTGACCAGTTCACCGTGGACTCGCTAGCCGTGCTGTCTGGCGCACTGAACACCATCGAGTCCGGCCAGCTGGCCGTTTGTAAATTCGGCGCCAAACCGGCCGAGCTGCTCCATCCGCTGGATCAGCCTTTCACCGCCGAGGCGGCTGCCGGCGTGGCGGCCAGGCTCACCTTCCAGCAGGCTGACACCAAACTGATGCAGGTTTGTACATTGTCTATCGTCGATGCTTTAATGGGATGGCGCTACCCTTCTCCATGCTGCTGGATGCTCCCATGCGTTGATGCTTTAATTGCTCGACTTGCTCGATGCTTTAATGGGATGGCGCTACCCTTCTCCATGCTGCTGGATGCTCCCATGCGTTGATGCTTTAATTGCTCGACTTGCTCGATGCTTTAATGGGATGGCGCTACCCTTCTCCATGCTGCTGGATGCTCCCATGCGTTGATGCTTTAATTGCTTGACTTGCTCGATGCTTTAATGGGATTGCGGCACCCTCCCCTCCCCTTCCACTGTTGCTCGATGCTTTAATGGGATGGCGGCACCCTCCCCTCCCCTTCCACTGTTGCTCGATGCTTTAATGGGATGGCGGCACCCTCCCCTCCCCTTCCACTGTTGCTCGATGCTTTAATGGGATGGCGGCACCCTCCCCTCCCCTTCCACTGTTGCTCGATGCTTTAATGGGATGGCGGCACCCTCCCCTCCCCTTCCACTGTTGCTCGATGCTTTAATGGGATGGCGGCACCCTCCCCTCCCCTTCCACTGTTGCTCGATGCTTTAATGGGATGGCGGCACCCTCCCCTCCCCTTCCACTGTTGCTCGATGCTTTAATGGGATGGCGGCACCCTCCCCTCCCCTTCCACTGTTGCTCGATGCTTTAATGGGATGGCGGCACCCTCCCTTCCCCTCCACCCTGTTGCTCGATGCTTCAATGGGATGGCGGCACCCTCCCTTCCCCTCCACCCTGTTGCTCGATGCTTTAATGGGATGGCGGCACCCTCCCTTCCCCTCCACCCTGTTGCTCGATGCTTTAATGGGATGGCGGCACCCTCCCTTCCCCTCCACCCTGTTGCTCGATGCTTTAATGGGATGGCGGCACCCTCCCTTCCCCTCCACCCTGTTACTCGATGCTTTAATGGGATGGCGGCACCCTCCCCTCCCCTTCCACTGTTGCTCGATGCTTTAATGGGATGGCGGCACCCTCCCCTCCCCTTCCACTGTTGCTCGATGCTTTAATGGGATGGCGGCACCCTCCCTTCCCCTCCACCCTGTTGCTCGATGCTTTAATGGGATGGCGGCACCCTCCCTTCCCCTCCACCCTGTTGCTCGATGCTTTAATGGGATGGCGGCACCCTCCCTTCCCCTCCACCCTGTTGCTCGATGCTTTAATGGGATGGCGGCACCCTCCCTTCCCCTCCACCCTGTTGCTCGATGCTTTAATGGGATGGCGGCACCCTCCCCTCCCCTTCCACTGTTGCTCGATGCTTTAATGGGATGGCGGCACCCTCCCTTCCCCTCCACCCTGTTGCTCGATGCTTTAATGGGATGGCGGCACCCTCCCTTCCCCTCCACCCTGTTGCTCGATGCTTTAATGGGATGGCGGCACCCTCCCTTCCCCTCCACCCTGTTGCTCGATGCTTTAATGGGATGGCGGCACCCTCCCCTCCCCTTCCACTGTTGCTCGATGCTTTAATGGGATGGCGGCACCCTCCCCTCCCCTTCCACTGTTGCTCGATGCTTTAATGGGATGGCGGCACCCTCCCTTCCCCTCCACCCTGTTGCTCGATGCTTTAATGGGATGGCGGCACCCTCCCCTCCCCTTCCACTGTTGCTCGATGCTTTAATGGGATGGCGGCACCCTCCCCTCCCCTTCCACTGTTGCTCGATGCTTTAATGGGATGGCGGCACCCTCCCTTCCCCTCCACCCTGTTGCTCGATGCTTTAATGGGATGGCGGCACCCTCCCCTCCCCTTCCACTGTTGCTCGATGCTTTAATGGGATGGCGGCACCCTCCCTTCCCCTCCACCCTGTTGCTCGATGCTTTAATGGGATGGCGGCACCCTCCCCTCCCCTTCCACTGTTGCTCGATGCTTTAATGGGATGGCGGCACCCTCCCCTCCCCTTCCACTGTTGCTCGATGCTTTAATGGGATGGCGGCACCCTCCCTTCCCCTCCACCCTGTTGCTCGATGCTTTAATGGGATGGCGGCACCCTCCCCTCCCCTTCCACTGTTGCTCGATGCTTTAATGGGATGGCGGCACCCTCCCTTCCCCTCCACCCTGTTGCTCGATGCTTTAATGGGATGGCGGCACCCTCCCTTCCCCTCCACCCTGTTGCTCGATGCTTCAATGGGATGGCGGCACCCTCCCTTCCCCTCCACCCTGTTGCTCGATGCTTTAATGGGATGGCGGCACCCTCCCTTCCCCTCCACCCTGTTGCTCGATGCTTTAATGGGATGGCGGCACCCTCCCCTCCCCTTCCACTGTTGCTCGATGCTTTAATGGGATGGCGGCACCCTCCCCTCCCCTTCCACTGTTGTTCGATGCTTCAATGGGATGGCGGCACCCTCCCCTCCCCTCCACCCTGTTGCTCGATGCTTTAATGGGATGGCGGCACCCTCCCTTCCCCTCCACCCTGTTGCTCGATGCTTTAATGGGATGGCGGCACCCTCCCTTCCCCTCCACCCTGTTGCTCGATGCTTTAATGGGATGGCGGCACCCTCCCCTCCCCTCAACCTTGTTACTCGACGCGTCAATGGGACGGCGCTACCCGCTCCCTAGCCCCACTGACCCCTAGAATCGGCGCTAATCCCCTATCCTTTGTTAGTTCCGCAGGCTCTTAAGTTAATACTGTGCACATGTGCGTTCGGTTCTCCCCCGCCATTGCAGCTGCTGCCGCTGGCCACCCAGCTGCTGGCCGAGTCTCGCACTAGCAGCGCCGCCCAACTCCTGCTAGTGCTGACTGATGGCACCTTCTCTGACCACATGCACCCCGGCGTGGAGCGCTGCCTCCGGCTGGCCAGGGAGGCCCGGATTTTCCCCGTCTGCGTCATTCTGGACAGTCCGGCTGGCCGGGCCTCGGTGTACGACATTCGATCGCAGCAGTTTGTACGCGACGCTCAGGGCACCAGACGGGTAACCTTGGTGCCCTACCTGGACCTGTTCCCGTTCCCATTCTACCTGGTGGTTAGGGATATTGCTCAATTGCCCAGCGTACTTAGCGAGGCCTTGCGACAATGGTTTGAAGTTGTTAATGCCGCATTTTGAAAACTATGATATTCTTGCAATTTACTTTTTAAAAACAAATCATTGACTGGGGTTTTTGGTGATTTTTTTATTGCACTTCGTAACATCTCTTGGCATTTTGCTCTCAAATTGATCCGTGATTTTTGTGACTGATCTAATCTTTGTATCTCTGGCATTTATTAAAGTGAAAATTAATTTCAAATGCCTGGCTTCTGGTTAGATGCACAGCTTCTCTAAGGTGGTACTGTTGGTGCTTGAACTCTGCCTCTAGATGATTGTATTCCTATTCGGTATTGGAATGAAAAATATAACCCCGAACAGCGGATATTCCAATTGTATTTTCTGGATTACATCTGCGATTGGTTCTGTCTGTGTTGTCGAAGTAGAAGGCATGAGGGGGCTTCTGGGACAAAATTTTTCACCTCCTCTATAATCCACCTAAATCCATCCATATTATCCCTGACAGAATCAGAAAAAAAGGGGGGTCGCACTTACTCCAAAAACTTCGAACATAATCCCATTAAATCAATCCATATTATCCCTGACAGAATCAGAAAGAAAAGGGGGGTCGCACTCGCTCACAAAACGTCCTCCATAATCCCATTAAATCCATCCATATTATCCCTGACAGAATCAGAGCATAACAGGTGTCCTACTGTTATGCTCTGAGGGTTTATGCTCTGAGCATAACAGCTCCAAATCCACCCATAACATCTTCGAAACAATCAGAAAATAATCTGCATTCTTCTCCCCACATTCAATCCGCAACGTGCTACCAGATCCCTAAAACTTTAAATCCCCTAACCCAGGGTGCTCATCCTCCGAAAAATAATAAATTCTCAATAAAAATGTTTCCAGTCGTCTCTCCAGGTTCTTATTACAAAGCGCACGAGCCTAATTACAAATCCAAGTACCGATGCAAACTTGAATGCAGCGAGTACATGAGAAAATATTGGCCTGACGTTGATATCAATGTCCCTAATATTAATCAAGCTCTCCAAAGACACTGGCTTCATAAGTATGGAGTAACCTACGTAAAAGATTACGACAGCTACTATAACTTTGCAGAAATCATTAGACAATTGTGTTAAAAAACTGAAAGGCCAAAATCGTTTTCATTTTGGCCTCGCCCGAGGCCAAAATCGCTTGCATTCTGGCCTCGCCCGAGGCCGAAATCGTTTTCATTTTGGCCTCGCGCGAGGCCGAAATCGTTTGCATTTTGGCCTTCCCTCGAGACGGAATTCTTCCTCGGCTGGGCTCAGTTAAAGTGAAAATCTCTCTCCCCCCACGCGCGCTCTCTCTACCCCCATATCTTTCAAAAGTCTTCCCAATTCATTGTTAGAAGCGCACAAAATAAACCCCGCTCCCGTGCGTTCGCCCTCTCTCCCCGTGCACTCGCCCTCTCTCCCCAAACACCCGCCCTCGGCGTACACCCCCAACCCCAACTTTGTTTTACCAAAAATAACAGCTTTAACTAGCTTCCGAGCAATCGACTCACGAAATCCGCTTGAAGCCCCTATATTGTCTAGTCTCTTAAGCATTTCTTTGTCCCAACGATTCTTCTCCTCAGGAAAATCTCTATATTTAACGGTATGCCACATGCAGACAGAGTCTAGCTCGTTCACAGGCTCATGCCCAGGATTTGGGTTGTTGTTTCCATCCAGCTGTATTTCAAGAGGATTCAAAGGCCCGCAATATTTATAGCCGGGAAGTGTCCAGCCTTTGTTTGGATGAGGAAGCTTTTCTATCAGTCCATGTGAATCTATTTTACCACCAGAGCGCTGCATTATTTTATTTAAAATTTTCTTTTTAAATAAATGACAGATCAGAAACTTAAAAAACTCTACTACAGCGACAAAGGATTCTTTGTAGGCAAAAATGCCGTCAGTAAACTCATGGAGCTGAGTAAGGAGCCAAAAGCTACAGTAGAAAAATGGCTCTCTAAGCAGGCTGTCTTTCAAGTCTATTTCCCACCAGTAAAATTTGAAAGGCCCCATTTCAGTATTTATAAACCTAATGAAGCGCACCAAGCAGATCTTTTGTTTCTCCCCAACGACTCAGGCTACAAGTATGCTCTTACAATTATTGACATTGCTTCCAGATATAAGGAAGCTCGCCCACTCAAGACGAAGAAGTCAGAGGTTGTTGCCAGCGCACTGCAAGATATTTATAAAAACTCTCCGCTCACATACCCCCAAACCTTTATGACTGATCCTGGAAAAGAATTCATGGGTGCAGTCAAATCCCTTATGGAAAAGAAAAATGCGAAGATTCGCTATGGAAGAACTGAGCTCCACAGAGACCAGGCTTTTGTGGAAAGATTCAATCTAACTCTAGCCAAGAGGCTATTCACTAAGCAGACAGCTGAGGAGCTGAAACTAAAAAGTGGTCAGTACTATTCAAAATGGACAGACCGGCTCCCCACTGTTATAGAGCAACTGAACAATGAAGTCACACGCATGACTGGATTGAAACCGTCCCATGCAATTAAACAAGACACTGTCGAACTTAAGTCATCTCATAAAACAGACAACAACACGACAACCCCACACAACACACACAACACAAAACACACCTCGAACTACCCTAAGCTTCCAGGAGTTGAATCACCATACATACTGACAAACTCTGAGTTTCTACGCTTTTTATATCTACCTGGAGAGCTAGAGAAAGACACCAAAAGAAGAGCTACAGATCCATACTTCAGCCTTGATGTGCATAAAATAGACAGACATTTTACCTCCGACTCCGGTGACTATTACTTTTTATCTCAGGCCTTTAACCCTAAATCCCCCACGCGGTCATTCACTAGAGCTGAACTCCTAGTGATACCAGCTGACACAGAAATTAATTAAAATATTAAAATAAAAAATGACAAAGATCGAAACCAGAACCATCAATAAACTCAATAAAATCATTGAATCAAAGAAACCAGGTCTTATATCAATTAAAGGTATCAAAGTAAAAATCGATCCCACACAGCAAATAGCTCAATGTAATGAGCAAAGACACAGCATCACAGATGAAAAGTCAGGAGGAATCCTACCATTAGCAGCTCTTATTCCGATCATTGCAGGCGCTGTAAGTGCCGCAGGTGGTGTAGCTGGAGGTGTAGCAACTGCTGTTAAAGCTGGGAATGATAGAGCCCACCAGCTGGAATTGCAAAAGATTGCAAGAGACAAAGGTATAACAATTAAGGCAGGAGAGGGCTGCCCCGATCGTGATGATTGTGAGAATGAAAATTCTGTAAGCAAGTCTGACATTGTCAAAGCCATCATGACACTACACAATGCTGGGTTTACAATAATGCGGATGTGATGAGGTTTAAAACCTCACTTTATCCAGCTTCATAAACCTAAAGCTACTGATAGGATGTAGAAACAGTTCAACTTTTCTATCAGGGTGGTCACCCTCAAATTTTTTTTTATATTTTCGAGAAAAATGCCCCAAAGCCAATCCAGCAAAAGATTTAGTCAACAAATATTTTTCGTCTCATTTACCCTACCCTACAACCTTAAAAGGTGTCTCATTTCAAGACAAAAGTAATTTACTAAGAGAAGCATGTAAACAAAAGTTTAACACCGACCCTGGTCACCTGGGAAGCTATGAAAAACAGTTGGAAATCATCAATCAATTAGAATCCAACCAGTATGTGCCTATAAAAAATTCTGCAAAGGAACACCAAGAGAGGAGTCGCAACTTAGTTAACAAATACGAAACTCTCACTGGTGAAAAAGCAAAGTACCCACAGAATAAGCACGAACAAGAGAAATTAGAGCAATTAATCCATTTAAAAGAGTCGGAGCTTGCCACTGAAGAGATTAATTTTGCACAGACGAAGTTTACAGAACATTACATAGAGTACACAATCCCAATAAACGGCACCAACGGTACCACCGCAAACATTTACGACTATAAAGACAGCATCCAATCAGTTGTTGATCACACACTCAAAACACGCAAGACCTTTAAACTACAGATATCATTCAAGATTGCGTTTTATATGCCTGCAAAACCCACTGAGCATCTCGAGTATTACATGACAACAAAGGCAAAGCCATTCACCCCAACAGACACACTGGATCCTTTCCTTCAAGATGTCAATAAGAAAATTGAAGCGTTTACATCCAGAGGTTCCGGATGGGTCGTGGAGGGATTCAAAGAGCGACTGTCAGGGTCATGAAATATGACCCACTTAAAGCCTCCTCTTATATAGAGCTCCCGCATAAGCTAGCCGGTAAAAAAGCTTGCATAAATGTTAAAAATAAAGACAATTGCTGTGCTCTATGGGCAGTTCTTTCTGCACTTTTTAGTGTACCTCACCACCCCGAAAGAACCTCAAATTATCAAAATTATTTCAACTACTATCTCATCGAATGCGAAAAGAAGGGAATCAGGTTTGACAAAGGAGGCTTGGCGATCTCTCAGATCCCAAAGCTAGAAGAAGTGTTTAATAACAAAATTAGAATCACAGTCTTTGAGTGGAGTGAGAAAACTGAGAAAGTTCAACCGGTCAGATGTAGCAAAGACGTTTTAGATCCCGAGGGGAAAAGGCGGACTGAAGTGGATCTTCTAGTGATTGGTAATTTACTAGAGGAGGCTCACTATGTTTGGTTAAAGATCTTTCAAGACTCATTCACAAGCAGTTGAATAATCATCACGAGGCTGTTGCCATCTGCCGCTTGTGCCTTAAGCATTACAGTGGACCTGACGCTTTGAAAAGCTAACAGAGCATGAATTATCATGCGAGGATCACCCGACAAACTGCTCTCTTCCTTCAGCTGAAGAGAAGTATCTCCGGTTTAAGAACTATCACAAGATGGAGAAGCTCCCATTTGTTGTATATGCTGATTTCGAATGCTCAATCATGCCGGAAACACAAAAACAAACTCCAACTCAAAAACATATCCCCAATTCAGTAGCATATGCCTTTATTAATACAAAAGGACTTGTTGAGTATAATTATTTCTTTGGAGAGCAGTGTGTGGAGCAGTTTATTGCCAGAATGTTAGAGTTGCAAAAAGTGATTAGCACCCTTCAACCTGTTCCAATAATGATGACTGAGGAGGATGAAAGCAATTTCCTATCAGCAACTCATTGCCACATCTGCAGGAAACATTTAACTTGCACTAATATTAAAAACCCCACCGTTAGGGACCACTGCCACTTAACTGGGAAATTTAGAGGCGCCGCGCATAACACCTGTAATCTAAAGCTAAAATCGAACATTCATGATCTAACGATATTTTGTCACAACGCAAAGAACTATGACATGCATTTAATAGTTGAAAAAATCGGCATGATTCCAGACATACACCTTGACTGCATCGCAGAGAACAAGGAGAAGTTTAAGTGTGTTGATATTAAACAGGATAATTCGGGTACAGGTAAAATAAGACTGAAGGATTCATATCAATTTCTAGCTGCCAGTCTAGACGAACTAAGCAAGAATCTAAAAGATGAACAATGTACATATACAAAGATGTTTGCAAGTAAAATTACAACAGTGATGAATCATTTAAACTTTTAAGAAAGAAAGGCTTCTACCCCTATGAAAATATTACTGGGTATCACGTATTTGAAGAGGTTTACCACCACAGGAGAAGTTCTTTTCAAAGCTAACAGACTCTGGAATCTCTGACAAAGACTATGAGCACGCGAAGCATGTCTATAATTACTTTAATTGTCAAAACTTCTTCCAGTATCACCTGCTTTACCTTTTCACAGATGTGTTTCTGCTGGCTGATGTTTTTGAAACCTTCAGATACACCTGGTACACAGCATATGGCCTCGATCCAGCACATTATGTGTCTCTGCCTGCCACTAGCTGGGAATCTTTGCTTAAAATGAAATGGGATCAAGATCCAGATTGGTACATTGAACTTCTTACAGACATTGACATGTACAATTTTGTCGAATCGTCAAAGCGAGGGGGAATCTCAATTTGCGTTAACAGATATGCAAAAGCAAACAATCCCTACATTGAATCTTACAATAAGGAGCAGCCCTCAAACTACATTACTTACTTGGACGCTAATAATCTCTACGGGTGGGCGATGAGTCAAGATCTTCCAGTTAGAGATTTTCGATGGCTACCCTCATCAGAATTTAAATGGGACTTTTCATTGGCTGCCATTTATGAGGTTGATGTTTACATTCCACCAGAGCTTCACGACTATTTCTCTGACTTTCCACCCTTCCCAGAGAACATCAAGTGTCCGAAAATAATCGAAACTCCCAATGATAATAATGGAACTTGGCACCTGTCAGGAACAGAAAAAGAACATACAGAGAAACTAACACAGAATCTAAACAACAAGACACGTTACAAAATCCATTACAAACTGCTTCAATATTTTATCTCACTTGGTTGCAGGGTCACCAAAGTTCACCGGGCTCTTACATTTACAGAGGAAGCGTGGATGAAACCCTACATTGATAAGAATACCCAGTTTAGGACCAAAGCAACCAACGACTTTGACAAGAACCTCTTTAAGTTGGCCAACAACTCTGTCTATGGCAAGACTCTTGAGAATGAGCGGAAAAGAACAAACCTGAAACTTGTTACCTCATCAGAGCCTGCTGTTATTCAGGCAAATATGTCAAAGCCAACATTCAAAGAACTCCATATCTTTAATAGCTACTTAGGTGTGATCATATTTTACAAAACCAAGGTGACGCTGCGCAAGCCGATCTATACAGGTGTCACTGTTCTCGACGAATCAAAACGTCTGATGTACCAGTTCTTCTATGGCATGAAGCAGCAGTACAAGGATAAAATGAAACTCTTGTACACTGACACAGACAGTTTTATTATGGACATTCAAACAGAAGACATTTATCAGGACATGCTGCAGCAAAAAGATTTGTTTGACTTGTCTGAGTATGATGAATCTTGCAGGACACAGAATGGCGATCAAGTGTTTGACGCCACTAACAAGAAAGTGATTGGGAAAATGAAGGACGAGATTGCTGGTGACATAATCACTGAATTCATTGGGTTGAGAGCAAAGTCCTATTTTATAAAATGTGAGTCGTCAGACCCAATCAAAAAATCAAAGGGAATTCCGAAACGTGTGGTTAGGAAGGAAATTAATGAAGCTGAATACAGAGACGCCTTGAATTGCAACAAAAAGACATCACATGAGTTCTCAAAGCTACAATCTAAAAACCATATTATTCACACAATTCAGCAAAAGAAGATTGGACTGTCAGGTGCAGATAACAAGAGATTCATTTTTGATGACAATATCAACAGTCTACCGTTCGGGCACTGGAGATTAGGTTTAGGAGATTGGGTTTAGGAGGTTGAGGTTGGGTTTAGGAGGTTGAGATTGGGTTTAGGTTTAAGAGAAAGTTTAATAAACCTCATAAAAAATGACAACAAATAACTTTCTTGAAGATTTGGCTAACGAACTGGAAATCCCAAACTTTAGAGGAATATTTATGAGGGACACTCTGCCTGATTTTCCTCTAAGAAAGGAATGCGGCATCATGAACTTTGACACCACCGATAAGCCAGGATCTCATTGGGTTTGCTGGGTGATTGATCCCGATCGCAAGCACAAGTGTTATTACTTCGATAGCTATGGGACGGCAGTACCAGAAGAGCTAAGAAATTATATGAAGGGAAAAAATAATAAAAAAATTTATCGCTCAGACTTTATTCTCCAAGGTCTTAGCAGTGATATTTGCGGTGAGCTGTGCATGACTGTTTTGTATGCAATGACCAAAACACGAAAGACCTACAAGGAAATTATTCGTACTGTGTTTCATAGGGGTTCATTGTGCATTTCTCGTTGTACTTCTCGTTGTCCTTCTTTCCACATAATGTTGAAGAACTTTCTCGAGTTCATTTCTCAGCTGACTCATGTCATCAGTACCGACCATGTTCAAGTTCATTCGAATTGATTGTTCATAAAGATCCTGAATGGTTTTGAACTCATCCTCTGAAATGAACTTATCCTCGATTGCCCTTGAAATGTACCCTATGATTGAGTGTGCACCCCTTTCTCTTTTACTTGCTTCTCCTGTAGCTGCTTTAGTTTTTTTCGCCTGTTTCGCGCTAATGCTCCAGTAATTGCTGAAATAAGTCCACATGCAGCACCACAGAGCCAAGTGGATTGCGATTGGGCTGTGATGGCTGGCAACACTGAGACAGCTGCAGCAGATCCAGATAGAACAGACACAGATCCTAGAATCATATTGCTGTAGTCGAAAAATTTACAGTGGTTGTCATAGCGCTTAATTTTCTTTGTGTTGTGGAAAATATTTTTTTCAAGATCATCGCGCATTTTTTGAATCTCCACTAGTCGAAACTGTTGAGAGTTACAAGTAATGACGGGGTAGAGTTTTTGTTGCTCATATTGGGGTGCACTAGGTGCACTAGGTGTTGTGGGAGCGTTCGGATCATAAAGAGAATTTTGAGCATCCATTTTTTAGGGAATTTTTTAAAAAAATCGGCAACTAGTTGGTGGTGGTTAGATTTGTTTTACGGTTGATTGCTTCGTCTGCAGTGACGGCAACAGGTCTCTGAATCTGCCTATTCATTATCTGTGAGCTCCATTCTACGCATGATCTCAAACAAGTCGGTTGGATCACTTGTTTCCCTTGTGGTCTGTGGTGCCTCTTCAGCGTCAATGTTTTTGAGATTATGCAAGCGTTCAAGACGACCGATTCTTCTCACCGATTTCTGCCATTCGGTAAAAACTAAATCTACAAAGACTTTAATTGCAGTAATTCTTACTTTGATTTGATCATGCAACGCTGTTGACTGAGTCATGAACTCTTCTAAATTCCTCACTTTACATGTGTTGGTTGCGACGTTTTCTTTAATTCTATCATGCAATGCTGTTGACTGGTTCATGAACTCTTCTAAATTTCACTTTAACTGTGTTTGTGAAAACTCCTTCTTCAAGAATGCGCATCCGCCTATCAATGGAGTTTCTCAGAAGATTAATTGTCGATGCTAAATTTGTTCTTAAACCGTTGATTTGCGAGACTGCCGAAGTTATTTCTGACCTAAGTTCATTAGTTGCGTTTAACAACGGCACATAAAGCTTATCACTTTCAAACTTCTGCCTAGCTACTTTAAGCCTGAGATCTTCCATGTTTATTTGCAACTGGTGCATGGAGCGCTCAGGGCTTTCAGTCTGTTTTTATTCAGTTTGATCTCTGGGATCTTTTCGTCGCTGTTGATATATCGCCTGTCAAGGATGGATATTTGAGCTGATGTAAGAGCGCTGTTGCCAGAAATGGATTCACCTGCAAAGTTTATGACATCTTTTAATAGCAAATTTTAAATTACAGTTCTTTTTTCTTTGCTGATAATCACAAACTGATAGGTTGATTCCACTTGTCATAGCAAAGATTAACGAATTCCTCTTGTGAAATCTTTCTGCTTGAGTTTTTTGTTGGATTTATAAAATAGGCAGGCGCAATGACCTCATTGTAAAATCTTTTTAGCCTATCCTGTGGAATGGTTGGAAACAGGAGAATCAGATTGCAGTTCCCACGAATTGTTTTGTTCGGGAGCTCGAACCAGTTCTGTGCAATGTAAATTACATTACAATTGTTATGTCGTCCTCTTGTAAAATAGTTTTCTATCTGCTTCTGTGGGCCTGTCATACAATCATCAAAGACGATCAAATGCTTTCTCCCCTTTTCTAGCTCATCTGGTTGGGGTAGAAGTTTGGTCTTTGGATCAGCCTGTGGATCTCCATAGGTGAACACTTTAATGTTCTGCCATTTTTCATTGTCTTTGAGGTGCTTTGCATATTCAGCAGCTACAATTTCAGGGTTACTGGGAAGGCTCATTTGGTTATTAAAACATGAATAATGTCCTCTTTGTTCAGTTTGTTTGTGCCCGCAATCAGCATTTTATACTCATCTTGATACAGAGTGGGGAGAGTAGATGTGCAGAGTGTCATAGTCGAAAGCCAGGTCTAAGAAGCATGTTAAAGACTCTGAATGTTTTACCTGAACCTGATGAACCAACAACAATGCATCTGAAGTGACTGGATTGACTCGTGATGAGAAAACTTAATCTGATTACGCGTCCAGTGAGGATTGAAGTCGTTTGAAAAGTCCATTTTTTCTATGAAAAAAATTAAATAATAAATCATTTAGAAGATGTGTCATTTCGGGACTTGAATGTGTCTTTTGGACTTGAATGTGTCGTTTTGGGACTTAGATGTGTCATTTTGGGACTTAATGTGTCTTTTGGGACTTATTGGACTTAGATGTGTCATTTTGGACTTAATGTGTCATTTTGGGACTTAGATGTGTCATTTGACTAGTCTTGTACCTCGGAAAGTACCTTTAGTCAAATTTGAAACCACTTCCTTTTTTAATGCTGCTCTCATCTTCTCATAGACTGCAGGGTCCACACTGTCTGGTTTGGGGCCAGCGGGGCCAGCGGGGCCAGTGGAGGTTGAATCTCTTGTTTAGGTGTTACAGTATCCTTTATCTTTTTGGCTGCTGTGGCTACACTGCCAGCCGCTTCGGCAACGTTCTTGATGTTCTCTTTGTTCTCTCCAATGACCTTAAAAATCTTAGCCCCCTGAGCGATCAAATCAGCAAGGCCATTCCCAGAGCGTTCTTTTCTTGGATAGTGGCCTGCAGGGAAAAGTCCAGATCCGCGTTTAATGAGATTAAGTTCCTCTTTGTCATAGTATTTGTCAATGTCTTTTTCGAAAATAAAGGCATTTTTACTTGAAATAAATTATTTTTTGTTGAACGCGAAAGCAGAAGCTCTCTCGCCCTCTTATCGATGTATTTTCTCTCAAGCATTTTGTCCAGGATGTTGACAAATTCTTTTCTATTTTCATCTTTCATTCCGGTCTTTGCCGCTCCTAGAAGAACGCTACTCGCTTGTAGATTTCAGAAATTCCTTTTCCAGTTGAGGGCGGTTGGTCTTGGGGTTGTGGAGTTGGTTGGGCTTGTAGCTGCTGGGGAGGTGATGCAAAAGACTGCTCACTTTCAGAGATGGAACTGTCATGTGGTGCCTGTCTTTGTTGAGGTGTGAAAACTCTTTGATTGATTCTGTTCATTCGATCTGGAGAGTGTTGTTCTAAGCGTTGCCAGTCTGTTGGGTGTTTTTTTTATTTAGCTACTTGAGTCGGATCTGCATTTTCAGTTGACTGAGTACTTGTTCTTCTGTGAAATGTTGCTGCTGTTGTGCGGTCGTTGTTGTTGTTGTGGTTGCTGTTGCTGTTGTTCTAGATATTTATTGATCAATGACTTCCCCTGATCTGGCAAATCGAACCATTGTTTAAAGTGCTTGTACTTTTTGAATCTAGTCAGGTTGACACCGTTATCATACATAAGTCTCAGGACTTCTGGGGCCTTTAGTATTCTATATCTCTAGCAAGAGCAAAAGTCACTAGATCTCTATAGTTCTTTAGCTGTTTGTCCGAGATTCTCTCTTGGTTCTTGGTCATAAAAGTCAGTAAGGTTTCTGTGAAAGGAATGCTCTTAGTTTCCGAGCCTTTGACAACAGAAATATGTTTCTTATTTATGTCGATATAATATTCCACTGGTTCATTATAAATGTTTTTCTCCACATACTTATTCCAAATACATATTTCCCATCATGTTCGACACGCTCTACTGGTCCAAAAATGTTATCTGTCACTTTTAGTTGCTGTTGTGGTTGTGTTGTTGTGGTTGCGGCTGTATCTGTGGTGCTTCTGGAATTTTGCCCAAAACCTTTTGCACTTGGGTTTCCTGTATGTCGTCGATAGTTTCTTTGACCTGATCAATATTTTTCTTAGCTTCTCCATACCCGGGTTTATGAAACTCTGTGGCTGCTTGGACAAACTCATTGTAGGATTGTTGCTCCTTATTTATTAGCCCGGTAACTCGTTTCTCTGCTTGTGCTAGCTTCTCCAATTCAGATATCTGCTGTGTACTTTTTCGCTTCATTTCTTATTTTATTTTATTTTTAGTTAAAAAATGAACGACCACTGACACCAGTTTTCTACAAAATTAACAAGCCTATTTTGAGTGATGATAGCACAATCAAAGCGACTCAGGTAAGAGTTCCCAGTCAGGAAAATCAGAATGAAACTAATCTTGGTCCTGGTCAAACACTGACATTTACATACAATGGATGTTCGTCTTTGGTTAGTGTGCACAGTCTTAAGAGC
Source organism: Macrostomum lignano (assembly GCA_002269645.1). NCBI lineage: Eukaryota > Metazoa > Platyhelminthes > Macrostomidae > Macrostomum > Macrostomum lignano. The sequence goes on along the minus strand of NIVC01000946.1, from coordinate 1,084 downwards.
GGCTTCCATATGACATTTCAATTCAAGACAAAGGTGGTGCGGATGCGGCTCGTGCTAACGTTGACAAGCATGATGCGGATGTGGCTCTGATCAGTAACTTTTGGGCGTACATGTTCAAGGAGTTTAGTGTATCGAATGGGAGCACTGAGTTGGAGCGAATCGCAACTTTGGAATTGTCTATGACGCTCATTGTTTGATCGAGAATCCTGATTTTATTCAATTGGGAAGTGGTGCGGGTTTTATTGCAGACGAAAAAGAAGGAGATATCAATGACAGTGGCTATAAAAAGAGGAAGAAGAGATACAACTATGCATTGCAAGGTGCTGATGATGCTGCTAAGAACCCGCTGTATCGGTCTGTTGATGTATTTGTACCATTGAGATTCATGAGTGGATTCTGTAATACATTTAATCGACTGACTAGTAACTTTAGCTACACCTTTAAGATGACTAGAGATGATCGCAGTAGAGTGTTGTGGACTGGGGCGGACCACACAAGGATGGAGGTGAAGCTAACCGGAATCGAGCTGTATTTGGAAGTCATTGAGCCAAAGACTGCACTAAAAGCGATTATCTTAAGGCAATAGAGAAGGACATTGATGTTGCATACACAGCCTACATGTGTCGAGATGAGCGAAACGAAACTAGAACAAACATCTGCATTAAAGAGGGATCATGCAGCAATCCAAGGTATATCATTATTAATATGAGAAACCCAAATAGCATTACGCTACATGCATGGAGACGTGCGGTCCATTCAGCATGAAATCAGTGATAATCTTTACCCTGCACTGCCACAAAATGGAGATTTCAGTCAGAACAAGATTAGCAAATTTTACAGCGAGTTGGTCGACTTGGCTGTGAAAGAGAACAATGGAATTGCTATCACTGCTCTTCAATATGGAACTCTATATCCAATGTTTGGCGCTGATGTGTCTGCCAGACAAATGCCTACTGATAACAGCCCTGTGAATATCGTGACTAACATTGAGAGGACTGTCGCAACACCCGTGGACTTGTACATTATCTATGCATTTGAGAGGAAGGTGAAGCTTAACATGATCAACAATTCATCCAGTAAAGTT